>JAJEKV010000171.1:611329-726244 GCA_021234155.1 Isoetes taiwanensis | reverse complement strand
GACTCACCCGCATTGGTGCCGCACGCGGGTAATCCTAGGTGGACCTAGCTCATATAGGCCCTCAAACCCTAACCTCAGCCTCTTTCCAGCCCCAGCTTCCGGATCACCACTGCCGTAAACCCCGCTTCAACATCGCTTGTCGAAAGCATAGATCGGTGCGCGAAATTTCTGCCAGGTAGACTCCGCTTCAGAGCAAGAGCAGCATCAATGCGAGTCAAGACCATGGAGGCAATCTGGATCCGGGAGGGGAGAGCTTCTTGTGAGCAGGTATGTAGGATAGCTAGGGATAGCTCATCCGGGATTAGCATTCCAGATGTGCCAGGGTATTTTGTATCTAGAGTAGAGCCATCCTAGAATCCCATATTCAATATCTTGAACCCTAATCAAGGAACCCTAACTATTAGTTAGTTGTATGATTAGGTTAAGATGTTCTTCTTATGATTATTCCTCATGATGTGATGATGATGTGATGATGGTTGATCATGTTGCCCTCTTGTATTGTGGAAGGGGGTGGTAATCTTGTGGTTTCTCATATGTAGTATGCTCCTAGAGTAGATCCCTTTAGTTCCTATTAGTTATGCCCTGGTGTATTAGATTCCACCAGGCTATTACTGAGGCTATGATATGACTCAAAGACCGCATAACGGGCTAGAGGGAAAGTGGAGGGAGGATCCCCGCCGCAGTAGCTCTGGGGATCCCACAGTGGCTAGGCTTATGGTCGGGTCACTCGCGGTAATGCAGCATGGGTCCGACAATCTCCCCGCAATGGTGTTGCCCCTCGCTTCCTCGAGCCGTGCGTTGGTTTGGCTCTCGCTTTGGGGGTTCAGTCGGTACCTAATCGGTGTCGCCATCGATTCTCTAGCCGCCTACTCAGCATCTTCTAGACTTGGAGGGGAGATGCAACCCTTCCCGCCCCATCGACCGTGGAGATGGTAACCTCGGAGTAGTCCCATGGTGATGCCATGGGATTAAGTGATCCGAAGGTTGTGAGTCCCGTCGAGCCCCGATCTAGCCCTATCCGCAGTATGCACCGTGGAGGGGCGGATGGAGTGGTCAACCCTAGCCATACCTATACCGCCACGCTTTAATTCTGGCCGGCTTCTATCTTGAGGTAAGTCTAGCCGGCCGTACCACCCTCCTTACGAAGTCCGGAAACCGGGTAGAGCTCTGTTTTATGGTTTGTGATTATCATCTTTGCATTGGTTTATGTGCATGCACCACCGGCGTAGCATTTGTATATGCTTTATGCTAGTTCGACGCGTTATCGTCACGTTATAGGAGCCCATAGGGGAAGGGCGCGCTAAAGACACCTTCAGAAGCCCCGGGCGACTAAGAGTCACCCCCGAAAGGGTAGACGAAGGGTCCAGCGCAGCCAAGGTTTGTTTCCATTGGGGATTGCCGTATTTCCGGGTCAATGATGTTTAGCGTGGAGCCGCCACAATGGTATCAGAGCAATGTTCTTGGTTGACCAAGAATCCAGCACCGACTACAACCATGAAGTAGTCTAACAAAGCCTATAGGGGTGTGAAATAAACATTTCACCATCGAACCGAAAATGGGGGAAAAAAATTTTCTCCCAGTAGTGGGCCAGATTCAGGTTAAGCAAGTTAGACGAAGGTCTGAGGAGTCAAACGCATCTTCTATAGTAAATTTTGGAGGAAAATCATGCATTCTGCGATTCACTTCACACCTAAATGGGTCGGAGAATCCATGCACACCTGGAGACCTGTGAAAAAATGAAGAAATTCATAGATTGCACCTCAACCATTAGAAAAAATTCGAAATTCAAGTATAATATCAATTATCATGGATTTAACATATACATTAATAATTAAATAAGTACTAAATATCTTGTAATTAATAAGGGTGCTCAAAATCGCAGAGGTGTATGGAGGTTTAATAATCTCTAAACCATACTTTGAGAGCTCTGCTTCATAAATGGCGTTAAGAGGCAAGCACATGTCCTCAGCCGCTTGATTTCACCAATTACACACTGCAGGATTTGGACATAATAAGATGTTTGGCAAGAATGACATCCCGCATTTCAATTCTACGTGATGTGCTTGATGTGGTTTGAAGCAAGTCATATGCTCGGAGTATTCGTATACTAATCAGCATTGTGGATCAAGATAGGATCACACTCTAGTTATCGTCAGCTTTTCAGACCAAACTTCATCAGCTGTTTTATTTTATTTTTCCGATATCTATATTTTATTATAAGACTATAAGGATTCAGCTATAGCCAAAGCAGCTCCTATATTTCTACTTCGCTTTTATTCATGCATAAGAAGGTACTTATGTATTTCTGCTATAAAATGCAACATAAAACACCTTGCTATAAAAAAAAAAAAAAAAAAAAAAAAAAAAAAAAAAAAAAATTAATAAGGGGGCTAATAAAACAGGGGTAATTATGGTAGGAGAATATTCTCAGTGGACCCTCCCCTTTAAATATCTCCATAATCCTCATTTTTCCCTCCAAACTTTCTCCAATCTTCTCTTGACCACCTCCTATCCCCACCCGCTTGTAGACACCTAAGTATGGCAAGAACCAAACAAACCTACAGAAGCCGACAGATACCACACCTCGATGGCTTCAACCCAGCAAAATGGACGCCATGTGAAGAAGATCCGAGCACCTCCACCTAAGAAGGGGGAAGAGGAGCTCCCCACCCCAGAAGAAGAAGAGCTTAACGCACGTATCACGATGCCGAGCAGCCCCTCGCTTCTGTTAGAACGCAAAGAACCGACGTGACTCGCCATTCTCGGGGCCGCTGACACCGGCGGGAAGAGCGGTGAGGAAGAGCAGGTCCAGCAGCCAGGTGGACGGGCTTGGCCTTCTACGCCAAGGAAGAAGGGCAAGGAGAAGGCTGCGGAAAGGGCCAAGAGAGGGCCGCAAGGGAGGAAGAGAGGGAGCTGAGGAGGAGCCGCGGGCGGTGAGCTGAGGATCTAAGAGAAGAACGACGGTCCCCTAACCGTGGATAGAGGAGCCCCCTGGCCAGGAGGAGCACGGGAAGAAGAGAGGAGCAGAGAGGAAGAAGAGCGTGAGGAAGAAGAAGAGCAGGGGGGAAGGGCGACCCAAGACCACCTTACCCAAGCAGGGCTCCAAGCCACCTAAGGTGGTAAAGAAGGTATTAGCGGGCGCCTTCGCCTTTGAAGGAGTGACCGCCTCTGTCCGGCCACTACCAAGGTATACTAAGAATACCGTCATGGGACGAGGTATAATGATTGGTACTCGCCGCAAAACATCCCAACAAGACCGCGGAGGGAGGCCGGCCGCCAAAGAGAACCGTGTACCTGCCGGGCCGCCACGTCTCGAGAAGTCAAGAAGGTCTCACCATGGGCTCAATTCGGCGACACCCCTCGCGTCTCCTGAGATTAGACACTTTCAGCAAAGGCACCAATCTCCCCGGGATTAGGAAGGCACCTTTGAGCTTAATTACGCGGAGGTGATGGCGGAGTTCGCCACCACTACAGAGTGGACGCCGCCACAACTCGGGTGTTTCAGGCAGCCGGGCCGCAGCCTCACCCGCTTGTTCGAGGGGAAGGGAAACCCTCCGCTACGCATCCACGCCGGGTAAGAGGGCGACTTTGATGCCCAAGGATATACTTGATGCCCGTGATCCGCAAGGAATATCCTTGAGGATGCATTTTGTTCAAACTAATGTAATTATTAAGTTTTCCCCATAAATATAAAATTTTGTTTTGCAATTAGTAGTAGATAAATCCTTCCTGCATTAGATAAATTCGAAGCGGCCCGAAATCGGGGTCATTAATCAAGGCCAGACTACCAAGGCCCTCAAGGACGCCAGTAGCGCTTTCAAGGCCGACCGGTTTCGCAAAAACTTTATCAATTTAAGGTCTAATCTTATGTAAGAAAAACCCCTAGTTAGATTTTTAGAATCGGCCCAAATAGTCATCCTAGCAATTCCAATTCTTCAAAAATCCACAAATGTATCTTAAAAGACCCAAATCGGGTCACACCGCTGCATCCGCCTTCTGCTACCGGAACGACTAGGGCGTTTAAGGCTCGACCGATTTCAGCCAATTTTTCCTAATTGACTAATTTTGACCCAACAAACCGCCATGTGGCGTTCTTGCTTTGCTTTTGTTTAGAATTGCACTTCATGGTAGCTTATTTGGACACCTGTGGCCATAGATTTGGAGTCTTCCCCATCAAGAACCTTTTGTGCACGAACCCGAGGCACCCCTAGTCTATAAAAGGGACCCTCATTTGTCATTTTTTCCATTAGAGTTGCTTCTCACCCCTTTGGCGATTTCTTTGGCTTTTGCTCATTTCCATCAGCCATTTTCCATAGCTATTCTCGCTCAATGGCGCCTCAAGCTTTGTCGATGGTATAATGAGACCAATCACATTCATTGATTGTCCCCCAACAAGTCTTCCATGTTTTGATTATCTCTTTGATCTCCATGCCACTCGACTAGAACTCCATACTAATCGACATCATTTGTCAATATGATCGCCAGGTCTTACACTGGAAGTTAGCTTGCCACCTAGGGAGGGAAATGGGTTTCTAGATTCTCTTGCTCAAGCCATAGGTGGGGATCCAGGGTAAGAACAAGCTATGGGATAGAACCGTAAACATGCCGCACTACATGACCTTTGTAAGCATCATAGGCATAGGTACTCTCAAGCCAGTGCAGCCTTTTTAGCATTGTTCATGCAAGATAGGGCGCTTAACCAACCAGGGGAGCCGGGCCAATCCAACCCTTGATTTGGCACCTCGACACACGAAAGCAAAGACAGATAAGCATCCGTGAGATCCGCACCTTAGCATACCTAACACCACGGCTCCACATCAGAAGCACCTACGCTGGTAAATCGAAAAGGATTACTTAAGAGGAAGAGGAAGAGAACCCAAGCTGGGAGATGAGGGAGGCAAGAAGGATGGAGAGGCGATAGCTCGGGCAACGTGAAGGCTTAAGGCGGACTTTGAGCCACCAATGGGCATCACTGCCTCATAATCGCCGATGGCGAGGAGTACATATTCGCCGCATCGACATCCTCAACCTCCCCTATTGCCAAGAGGAGAACCTCAGATAGACGAAGCTCCTAGGTCTAATTGCACAGAACGTGGTAGCGACTTCATCGACTACCCTACCGAGATACCAAGGGAAGTAGCGAACGACATTCCTATGCGGGGAAACTATGTCGACATCCGTGCATACCAACGATAAGGCGTAGATGTATCGTGAACAGAACCCATCATTCCGTAAGAAGAATTTCAGGAAATCCAAAGCGGTGTTGTACAAGCCGAAGGGGCCCAAGCGCCGCCAGCACCGCCAGGCGCCCATGAGTACGCTGCCGAGAAGCTTGTAGCAAAGATCAATTTGGAGAGTGCAACTACTATGTGGAGAGACCATGAGGATCTTATGGCATTGACATCTTCTAGGAAGTACCGGGAGAAAAGGTACTGCACCGGGCGGAACCAAGGGCAAGTCACTCGTGTACTATCTTCCGCCTTAGCCAAAAGGTGCATGATAGTTTTCCATAAAGAATTTAGCCCAAGAGGTGAAGAGTCCGTAGCCTCCTTATAGCACTTTCGCTTTGGTCAGCATGCAGAATAGATGTGAAAGTAGACCATGTTATCCTCTTCAAGAGATCAAGTAGCACTTCATGCTCGACTTCTCGCAAGGGGCCACCTCGTGGATGCGACTTGTCGTAAGAGTGGCGCAATCGCACTGTAACTCCCGCACCACAGGTAGCAAGAGCATTGAGGGAGGATCGGCGGCTAGAATCCCGCAGTAACATGGGCAAGGGCACAGGATTCAAGAAAATCAAGGACTTCTTCAAGCTTATTACATCATTGATGGAAGAATTGCTTGCTAACTTAATTAAAGTACATTGTAACTCCTTTTTAAGTATTATCATGAAGTCCATTAAATGTATTCCTATATACTAATTAATGTATTACCATGATTTTGACTTGTAAATGAAATTTTCATATGATTTCTTTTGTACCTAACAACAATTTAATTAAAGCAAAAAATGACTATTGTCTAAACTTAACATTATGTATTGATGATCTAACCCTTGCAAAAGAAAAGGAACTCAAGTGCGTGATCTCGTGACCAAGACCGACCACGCAATTGGGTTCCAAGGAACTTGTTTGGCAAGAGAACAAGAAGATTTTGAGCAGTGATATGTCACCGAGGCGCCAATGCAAGGTTGGTGCAGATGAGGAACCGTGATGCAACATCTCATCAATCCGGGCGACACCTCTCATGAATGCACACAGAAGATGGTCCTCCACCTCCACCTTGTCCTCCGTGTGGTGACGAAATTCCTCAACAGAAGGGGAGGGCAACCACGCAACGCCAGGACATGGAGAGCAAGAAGAAGGAGAACCGTGAGTCCATCACCATCTAGCTCCAAAGACATCGATAGTTCTTCCAAAGGAGGACAGCTCTAGCTCCGGCAGTGCTGACTCGCACACCTAAGGCAAGGAAAAGGGCAAGAAAGATGATGATTACCGAAAAAGGTGGATAGTGCTATGAGCAATGTGTGGAAGACAAGGAAGCTCGGCCAGCCTCTGTGGAAAGATAGATCGTGCATGGAGGTGAAGCATGGCTGGATGAAATGGAAGAATTTGCAACTCATATGGTATGAAAGACAAGGACATAGGGAAAGTTGCTACAGCCTAACCTTATTGGACCGGGCAAGGATCCGGGTGGAAGGGATATGCTAAATCTAACAAGTCAAGAGGAACAATCGCAGGTTTAAGACCTTCAAAGAAGGCTTTCTTCAAGCACTATGTGCCAAGGTCTCATACTAGTAGACGCATCCCGCCAGTTCTACAAAGTTGAATCGTGGTAGTTTATCGCTGGCTGGCATACGTAAGAATTTATGAGGCTCAGCCGCATGTTCCCGGAGTCTCAGAGAGGCAAGCCGTGGATACTTTACATTGAGGGGTTGAACAGCAATATCAAGAGGCTTGTAAGAGCAATCAACCCAAGGTCAAAAGAGCGCAGTCAAGATAAAGCTATAAGTTTGAAGAGGCACCAAAGAACTCCAGCAGTAAAAGCGCAGCCAACCTTCGTGGGTAAGAGTTCGTGGCGTGGCAAAGATCGTGGACAATATCGTGGTAGCAATCAGCCCACACCATCGTGAGTCACAGAAGAAGGTAAGGATAAGAGCAAAGCTTTTGGGGACCGTGAAGCCACTTAACGCATCGTGGGGCAGCATTTTAAGCCGCCTCCTAGATACCGCCAAAGGAAAAGAGACAGAATGCATTGAGAAAAAGCTATGTTTCAGGTGCTTCCAGCCTGTGGCAATCAACACATGATTGTCCATTCGCATGCAACAAATTTTAGCAGAGCTTATGGATTGGGATTCCCAACGGAAGCAGATGAAGACGTAATCACCGCCAGGAGGCCCGTGGACTTCATAGATGGTGAGTGCCACATATGTGCAAACATTGAGTCAGGTGATATAGAGAATCACCGACCGGGTCATTGGGGCGATGGGATCATAGATAGTAAGCCATATGTAGTCCCATAGATACATGTAGCTCTCATAATTTTGCATCTCCTAGATTGGCTGCTCTAATGAAGAACAAGGTATTGAAGTTCAAGCCAAGGCCGTAGTTATGGTAAAATGGCGCATATTCTAAGACACTAAGGGGAGGAGGATCACCTTTGACATAGACCTTAGTGGGGCTAAGGGCCGATGGGGAGCGTAAGTCATGGATATTGGAAGGTATGATCTTATTGTGGAATGGAATTTTGAAGCCGCCTAAAGCAAGAATTGATTGTGACCGAACGTTAAGTCACCATGACTCAAGACCGGACGGCAACAAGTTGATAGTCAAAGGTAAGAAGCTAGATTCTCCCATGCAAAGCAGTATTTCTTTGAAGCAAGCCTAAGGAAGAGCATAGAAAGGAATAAGGTGGATTACATCTTGAGGTTGGAATCGCTTGGGCCGTGCAAAGGTGAGGGAAGTGACCCAAAGGGGAATCGGGCTTGTCCAGCCAGATAGCAAGGCTTATTTCAGAGTTCAAGGATGTATTCCCGGATGAAATCCCCGCAGCCGCCACCTTATAGGGGTGTAGAATGTGAGATCACATTGGCTCCCATGCTAAGCCTACCAAGAAGGCACCATATAGAATGAGCACCCCTGAATTGATTGAGCTCAAGAAGCGCTTCAAGAATTGCTAGACCTTTGATTCATAAGGGCAAGTGTGTCTCCTTTTGAGCACCTATACTCTTCAGAAAAGAAGAAAAGACGGAGCTTAAGAATGTGATAGACTATCGCCACCAATAAGCGCACGATAAAGAATAAGTATGCATTGCCGAGGGCGATGACCTAATGGATCAGCTACAAGGAGCAAAGGTATTCTCTAAGATTGATTTGAGATCAGGATACCATCGATAAGAATAAAAGAAGAGGACATCCATAAGATCGCTTTTAACGCTGTATGGTCATTTTGAGTTTACAAGAATGCCCTTTGATTGTCGAACGCCCCCGCAACATTTATGCCTTTTATGAACCATTACATCTTCGAGACTTTTGGATGAGTTTGTCATTGTCTTCTTCGACGACATTCTAGTCTACAAAGCAAGTCCCTTGAGGAGCATTGTCGCGATCTCAGAAAGTGTTGGAGAAGTTGAGACGCCATCGGTTGTATGGGAAGTTCTCAAAGTGCCACTTTGCAAAAGCCGAAAGTGGAGTATTTGGGACATGTGGTAACATCCGAGGGAATCTCCATGATCCATCTAAGATTGAAGCAATAGTTGATTGGCCAGCCCCAAGGAATGTAGCGTAAGTAAGAAGTTTTCTCTGCCATGGATACTACGTAAAGTTCGTGGAAGGACTTTGCTAAGTGGGCGCCCTCCGTCCAACACCTCACTAAGGCCAAGAAGATTAAGGATTGGTCTAGTCATTGGTTAGAGAAAGTCCAAGCTTCCTCGAGAAGCTTAAAGAGGTTTTGACAAAAAGCACAAGTGCTTGTTCTTCCCGACCGAAAGTAAAGATAAGTTGGTAGCAACAGATGCAGCAAGATAGCAACAAAGGCCTTGATGCAAGAAGGAAGGGTAGTCGCCACGCACTCAAAGAAGATGAACGACGCCGAAAGCAACGCTACCCAACCCATGATCGAGCTGCTAGCCATTGTCGCGGCATTGAGGATATGGAGGCATTATTTGCCGGGAAGGAAGTTTCAGCTAGATAATCGATCACCGAGCCTTCAAGATCTTTTCACCCAGCCAGCCCTCAACTTAAGGCAAAGGAGGTGGATGGAATTCCTTGAGGAGTATGATTTTGATATTATATATAAGCCCGGTAAGCTTAATGTTGTAGCGTATGCCCCTCTAGGAGGCCATTTCAGACAAGGACGCATTGTAATGCGATTTCCACTCTTCGAAAGTGAGTTTGGCAAGAAGATTGAGGAGTCCTTTGCCAACCGATGTGGACTTCAAGGAGGTGTGGGAAAGCCCTCCAAGGAAGCCGAATCGCATAAGGAGCGGGAAGCCTTCAAGCATTTTAAGAAGGAAGGCAACCCGTTGTACCACAAGCATAAGTTGTGTGTGCCCGAATCTTCGTGGGTAAGGGAAGTTAATTCTTCATGACACACATAACAGCCCAATAGCGGGGCATGCCGGCTTCATGAAGACCTATTTCAAGATTCGGAAGTAGTTACTTCGCCAGAATGAAGAGGCGATAGCTGCATATATTCGGGATTGCCGCTATGTCACAGACTAAGGCGGAGCAACTTCGATTCCAGCGCTTTAGAGCCATTGGGGTGCCAAACGCGAAAGTGGGAGGTCATAAGCATGGATTTCATCACGTGTCTCCCTAGAACTCTTCGGGAGGCAAGGATGCATTGATGGTTGTCGAGATAAGTTATCTAAGATGGCACATTTCGCGGCCTTGCAAGACGCATGCATTAACCGCGATTAGACACCGCCAAGTTATTTGTAAGGGAGATTTTTAGACTCCATGGCATGCCTCGGGAGAGATAATATCCGATAGAGATTCTAAGTTTATGAGTGCCTTTGGCAGGATCTCTTTAGCACCATCCGCACGGCTCTCCATGAGTAATGCATATCATCCCCAAACAGATGGCCGCACGGAAAGGACGAATCGGATCATTGAAGACATGCTTCAAGCTATGTGTGGAATAAGCAGTCCAAGTGGGATGAGTACATCCACTTGGTGGAATTCGCAACAAGCAGCTGCAAGCAGAGTCATCGCAGATGTCTCCTTTCATGATAAATTATGGCTACCGCAAATTTAACCCCCGATAACCGCACAATCCCTCGGTCCAAGGTAGAAGTATCCCAAACAGATGTTAGGACACATGCAGCAGCCTAGTAGAGGAAGTAAGGGGTTATTTATTGGCAGCAAGAAGTCGGCGTAAGAGTGTAGCCGACAAGCACAGACCGTAAGGGAGTTTACTGTGGGCTTATACCGCTTGGTTGAAGATCAAGGTGAAGCAAGCCAAGCCGCGGATTGGGAGCTGCAAGAAGCTTGCCCCTAGGTGGGCTGGGCCGCTCAAGATTTTGGAGAGAGTGGGCTCTCAAGCCTACAAGTTGGATCTTCCAGCCCATCTTAAGGTCCACAAGGTCTTCCACGTAAGTTTATTAAAAAGGCACAATCCTAACCCCGAGGAGGTTTTGGATACTCCAACCTTGTTGGAAATGACCTGAGGAGCAAGTAGAAATAGTGCCCGAAGTTACTTCTTGATAAGTCATTCAAGAAGACTAGGAGGTCTCGCCTCCAATATTTGGTTAAGTGGAAGCACTTACCCGCGGAAGATGCATACATGGGTATTGAAGCAAGATTTGGAGAAGCAATACCCGTGAGTTTATGAAGGAGTTTGATGGGCGAAGTCGCCCGACTTGGTCGCACTCGACTCTGCCGTGGTTAGCTAGTATGTTGTTAGTTAGTTTTTGAGCCCGGGCGATGCATTCTAGTTAGAGGGTGCATGTGCCGTAACCTTGGATCGTGGTGGGCTTATGATGGGATACGCCTTTAGGGCATTCTAGGCCACACGCACTAAAGAGGTGCGCATGACCATTAGGGTCATGTGAGTGAGGAATGAGGCATAGTGGGCTTATGATGGGACATCGACGGATGATCTCTATGCCACGATGCGGTACGCACACCGGCCGTAGGAGGGTCATGGTGAAGCTTTAAGTGATCATGCGCCGATGATGGGATCGTGAGACGCTCCCTAGCCGAACCCCTGGGCATGATGCACCGGGTGTACTCGATCCGGGATCGGTACAAGGTAGCACTCGATCATGGGCAATGATGGGAGCATCTTAAATGATCCCTAAGCTCAACCGAAGGGCCATGATCTTGGGCAAGGTAGTAGGACAACCTTGAGCCAAAGAGTTCGCTCAAGGAGGTAAGGGGGTGGTCCCCTAAAACCACAAATTATTAACTAAACTAACGTAATGTGCTCCTTTTGCGTGCAAGTAGAAGGAGGACCTCAACGATGAGCTGCTACGAGAGGATAGGGGAGCCATAATTTAGATTATGAACCCTAATAATTTTATAATAGTATTTTGAATTATTATAAGAAATAATCGTGTTAAGGCTATATAATTTTGTATAAGTACAAATATAGCCTAAAATTTGACTTTCAATTAATAAAACTTGATTGCCAAAGTAAACTAAAGGTTAATTACGCTGTCGCTTTGCGTGCATAAGGTAGGGTCGTCACCTTAGCGCAATGTCGAGGACAAAGATTGTCCTGTTGGGAGAATGTGACGGTCCAGGGAATATACGCCATAAAGACGATATTCCTCGATCCATCACCATACAAGTCTATCATTCATAGCCTTGTATACCATAAGTTGTGGCACTAGGGGGCATGGCCAAGTTATTCTCATAACTTAGCCAACCATAGGTTTAGACCATTATCCACGTGGCCTTAACCTATTGGGCACCCGCCACACAGACTCACCCGATTGGTGCCACGTGGCATCCTAGGTGGACCTAGCTCATATAGGCCTAAACCCTAACCCTAGGCCTCTTTCCAGCCCTAGCACCTAGAGATCATTTCCACTCGTTCAAAACCCCGCTTCAACATCGCTTGTCAGAGCATAGATCGGTGCAAAGCAGCCCCAGCCAGCAGGTAGACTCGCTCTTGGAGCAAGAGCAGCATCACGTGAGTCGAAGACCATGGAGGCACCCTGATCCGGAGAGGGAGAGCTTGTGAGCAGGTATGTAGGATAGTAGTTAGGATAGCTCATCTGGGATTAGCATTCCAGATGTGCTAGTATTTTGTATCTAGAGTAGAGCCATCCTAGAACCCATATTCAACATCTTGAACCCTAATCAAGGAACCCTAACTATTAGTTAGTTGTATGATTAGGTTAAGATGTTCTTCTTATGATTATTCTCATGATGTGATGATGATGTGATGATGGTTGATCATGTTGCTCCTCTTGTATTGGGAAGGGGGGTAGAGACCTAGAGCCATATGTAGTATGCTCCTAGAGTAGATCCCTTAGTTCCTATTAGTTGCGGCCTGTGCATAGGAGCCCACCAGGCTATTGAGGCTATGATATGACTCAGCACCAGATAACGGGGCTAGAGGGAAAGTGGAGGGAGGATCCCTGCCGAGTGGGGGCTTCGGGGGATCCCATAGTGGGCTAGGCTTATGGTCGGTCACACTTGTGGGCCGAGCATGGGTCCGACACCTCCCCGGGCAATGGTGTTGCCCCCGCCTCCCAGAGAGAGCCGCAAGTGTTGGCTTGGCTCTCGCTTTGGGGGTTCGGGCCGGGTACTAATCGCGGTGTCGCCACGATTCTCTAGCCGCCCACCTGCACCTCTAGACCCCGGAGGGGGAGATGCAACCCTTCCCCGCCTCATGGACCAGTGGAGATGCAACCCGAGTAGTCCCGATGGGTGATGCCATGGGATTGCAGATCCGAAGGCTAGAGTCCCGGCTGAGCCCTCCGGATCTAGCCCATCCGCAAAGCATGCACAGGAGGGGCGGATGGAGTGGTCAACCCTAGCCATTATGCCAGCCCCTCGCCATTGCCATGACTCCGGGCCCCGCTTCTATCTTGAGGCCAGCCGCCTGGCCACCCTCCTTACGAAGTCCGAGCCGGGTAGGAGCTCTCGCTTTATGGTTTGTGATTATCATCTTTGCATTGGTTTATGTGCGATGCACTACCCTCCGAGGTAGTATTTGTATATGTTTTATGCTAGTTCTGACGTGTTATCGCTTCCGCTGTTATAGGAGCCCATAGGGGAAGGGCGCGCAAGACACCTTCGTGTTCCCTCCCCGCACTAAGAGTCACCTCAGAGTGCGGGTAGACGGCGTCCATGCGGTTGTCGGTCGGGATGGGGATTTCGGGTGCATACGGGCCGGGCGCCCGTATGTTTAGCAGGAGCGCCACACCGCATTCCGGGGAGGTTATGGATGTCACCGAGGAGCAGGTACTCCTCGCCGCCAATGATGATGGGGGCTAGGCTTGTGATACCAAGTCCGAAAGTGGGGGAGCGACTGAGGGTCCGCCGCTCGCCGGGTTGGGTAACTCTTCTTCTACTAGCCTGTTCTTCCGTTGGGTCGAGCTCCACGCACTCTTTCATCTTCCTGTTCCTCTTCTTCTTCGCTTCTTCCTTCTTGCTCCTCGGCCGGTATTGTAAAAGGAGCTGGTCCGGCCGAGGATGCTATGGGGTCCACCTCCATGGGAGGGATAGAGGTTTCCCCATTGGGTTTTCAAAGACGGTGGGAAAGGAAGATCGCTAAGGCGGCGGGTGTAGGAAAATACTTGGTCCCGGCTAACCGTCAGACCATGTAATCGCGCCCGGGCCTTGTTGGTCAAGTACTTGGCAATGTTCTAACATCACCCAAGGCTGCTTGAAGGGATGGGCGTGGGGACAAAATAGCCTGCATAAGGGGAAGCCGCACTAGGGACCGCCCCCTACCCTAGCTTGGAACTCGCTTAAAACTTGCCTATATGCCGGCGCTTGCATGTAGAGTTGCTTTGACATCAATCTCTTTTGGAAAAGTTGAAAGATGGTATTGACATTGGTCTCAAAAGATGGGCACCGGGCGGGCTACCATCGCCTCAAGTCGTAAGAGTTGCCATTGCTCTAGGGAAGATGGAACTAACAAACGGATGCGTAAGCGCCTCCGAGCCGGAATTCGCCTAAAGGGTCGAGAGCAAACTTGTAGGGTGTCAAGTGAGAAATGGGGCCTATTTATAGACAAGGGAAAACCCTAATTTTGGGTGACCTAGAAATTTATTGGGGTTGGGCAATTCTCGACCTATTAGGAGGTCCAAATGGGGATTTGAAGGTTACTTTGGAGGTTTGAGCCGCATCGACTACTAATGAACCTATTGCAACAAACCGGAGGTCAATTGGATATGGCATGGTGGAGAAATTGCTAGGAGGCCTCACACGCTGCAAAACCAAAAAACTGAGTCTTGGTTTTGCTCCGGCGCCAAGTGTGAGACATCTGCTCTATCTTGGTTAAAACGTGTCTAATTTGGGTGATCTAAGGGTCTAATCATGCTAGACTCATCGAGTTAGGCAGAATTGACCCCTTACTTGATCGATTTGGAGGTGTTTTGGTCTAATTTGGTCATGGTCTCACACGTTGCGCCCAGCTCAAAACCTGGAGTCTTGGTTTTGCTCCTGGCGCGATGTGTGAGACATCTGCCTTAATTGCTCTACGATGTCCGATTTAACTAAGACAAAAGCCATTATTCGCTAATTCAACTCAATTAAGTATATTTACACATGTAATTTACTCAAAAACACTTTGTATTAACAAAAATTCCTATCATGTACAAAATTTTACTGGCATTCTCCCTTAATATAACTGTCGAGATCCATGTCTTTCTTCATTAGCGTGACTCGTTTAGCATGTACTGTGCCTGCAGGCTGTAGAATCTTCGAAGTGCTACACTATCTTTTGCTCGGCCGCTCTCAGAACGCCAAAGAACATTTCGGCCTCTGCTACCCTCATCCCTGTTAAACTCCCCGCATCACTTCCCTAACTAATCGGGCTTAACGGTGCACCTGGGGATTAGGAAGTTTCGAAATTGCGTTTGAAAATGCCTAATTTCCCCGTGATGTGCTTTTCTTTCTGCCTCCTTTCTGCCCGCTCTCTTTTTGGCTGGTGGTCTAGGAGGCTTGGGCTTCTCTAGTGGTGGCCTGAGCGTCTTCTTCTTGGATGGTACTCCACCTTCAACAAACGTTACCTTGTTCTCCTGGTAGTAGGAGTTGTAGGCCTCCCACTTCGGCCATGAAGGCGCAGCTCCCCCTTAGCTTCCTCGATAGACTTTGACGGGGTCTATCACATACGCCTCGGGCTGGCATTTAAGGGCGCTTTGTTTCTATCCCACGCCGATATGGCGGGGTGCAAGCACTCGGGCTCCTGACGGCGACCGGGGCTTGGGAAGAGCCTCGGCCCCTTATTGTGAGGGTTAAATTGCCATCATCCGATTCGTCCGGAGGAAGGAGGTCCGTCTGGCGTTCCTCAATAACTACCGTTGTTGTGGGGCTTTCTTTGAGTTTCCCTTTGTTACCTCCACGAACTTCCTTTCTTCTTCTTCAGCTCCTCTACGCCTTGGCCTCCCGCCTCTTCCCCTCTTCCTCTTCTTTTTTCCGCCTCTTATCTCGACTGGCATTCTTTGGCTTCATGTCTCTTGATCCATGCCTCGAAGTTCTTCTTTTTCGCTGGGTCGCTCGAGCTGCCCGGCTCCTCTCCTCGTTCTTCATTTTGCTCTGGGCCACCCGATCTTGCTCCTCCTTCCTCGCCCTTTTCCTCCTCCATTTCTTCAAGACCTTGTGCATCACGCCTCCTTCCTCGCTGTCGAGGACTTCTGCCCCCGCGATCGGAGTGTGCTTCCCCCTTGACCTCCCTGCCTCATCCCCTTCTTGGTTGGTGGGGTTGTCAGGACGCTCCTCGGACGATGTCCCTTCACTAGATGAAGGATGGCCTCCTTGGTGAAGAAGGCGCTCCCCGAGGATTTCTTGGAGTAGGGCGCTGGGAGTTGCGTCCCCAGGAGGAACTCTAGCAGTTTGTTTCGTCCTGGCCATGTTTGACGGCCTGTCGATCCGATGTCGGGGCCAAAAAATCGCCTTTTAGCAACGGAGCGATTTTTTTCTAAAGAGGGACGACAAATGAGGGGGGGGGTCCTAGGTCTATTTATAGATGGTCAATCTTTAGGTCAAATTGCAAGCTACCCTTTTGGATGAGCTAAGACACTTATTAACCTATTACATGGCTTAATTTAGACCTTTCTAATCTATTGGTCTCACACGTTGCGCCCAGGGCAAGACCTGGACTCTTGGTTTTTGCTCTGGCGCGACGTGTGAGACATGGTGGGTTTTGATGCTAAATTGTATGATTTCTAGGCATATTTCTAGGAGTGTAAGATACCAATCTGGCTAGTTCTTAGCTTAAAATTCGATTTAGCATGTTACTTTTCTGAAAAATCATCAATTTTAAGGTGTTTTTGGCCCAATGTCTCATACATTGCGCCCGTGTCAAAACCTCGAGTTTTGGTTTTAGTCCTGGCATGACGTGTGAGACCTTCTTGCTTTAGAAGGATTCGGCTCACTATTTTTAATCTTTTTATGTTCCGATTCTCTTAACTATTACTAGCTTAGCATTTACTACAAAAATGAGAAAAATTTTTCCCATTTTTCGAGGTTTGAGGATCCTATCAAGTTAGTACTATCGGAGCATGGTCGCTGCTTTGCTCTTGGTCTCCAAGAACATAGCTCGATACCACCGCGGACGCCCCCTACTCATATACGGTGCACCACCGTGATACAAAACAGAGTTCATCCCCCATACCAGCTCCATGCTAATATAGGGCTCTCACGTAACACCGCAACCATGGAATGTTCCAAAGGGGAAGAATGAAGGGGTCATTTACCCCGCCTCCCTCGTGGCCTACCTAGCATGAAAAGCGTTAAATATATACACGCCAAGAGTACATACATCAATAACATATAACCACCAATAAGGGTGGCTCACCACATAACCGTGATAGACAAAGATCAAGACATCACATAAGGGAGTTCTACCCTCGATCACTCTCGTGGTTGGACCGACAAGCTTGGGTCTCCGAGGTCAAGGCATGCAGTGCAATAACAATGGAGTTACCGGCAAGGGAACATGGCGCTTGGGTAGTCCGGCTCCATCCGCCTCCTCCCAAAGGCACACTTTTTGCAGAGTAGGTTGATAAGTCTTGGGATCGGATCAGAGGTTCACGGGAGGCATAGCCAAAGGGGCTATTCCCCGGGTTGCATCTACTTAGTTCGATGGGGCAGGTAGGGATTACTCCCACCGTAAGCTAGCATGTTGACTCAGGCGCACTAGAGGGCCACCGCCTTACTCGACCGAACTCCATGGAAGGTGTACACCACCCCAAGAGTGTCGAACCCATGCAACAGCTCAAGACGCCAAAGGGTAAAGCAGCATTAGATCTAGTGCTACTGAGGGACAATTCATGAATCAAGACATGAGCTTCTTTGTAAGCCGGGCCTGGTCCCGCCACCCACAACTGTGTTTGGTTCTTATGCACATGCCTAATACTAGTAATGCACTAAAGGGACTAACTAGGAGCATCAACTACTGTCAGTAGGTCTCTACCCCTTCCCAATACAATGAGTCCACAGAGATCATCCATCCATCACATCATTATAGAACTAAAGAATAATATCTAATCTACATCATAGAAGTTATGTTCTTTAGTTAGGGCTCGCTATCCGGGGTTCTATATGGCTGTTATGGGCAATTCAATAGGCTAAACATGCTAACTCTATGCCCTAAGGCTGATTAGGCTATTGAATTGATGAAATACCGGTCCTTGGCTTGCTCCTCTTGATCCGAACGCGCCCATGTCACCGCCTTGCTTGGAGATGCGGTCGAAAAGGAAGTCCGACGAGTCGGGCGCCAGTGCATCTTGGGAGTCGGGATTGACTTTGAAACGCAGCTAAACGAGTTCGGAATGACCGCGGGATGAAAAGGGAAAAGTTAGGGTTTGGTTGCCTTTACATTAGGTTAGGGTTTCCATGACCCTTGGTATGCCTCTTAAAGGTTAATGGTCTAAAGTGCGCACATTAATAAGTGTGCACACCCTTGCAAGTTGCCCCCTAGGGCACCACTTGCTTGGCTACACGCCGGGCGACACGCCAATTGAATGGCGGTACGCTGTGATGACGGCAAAGATCGGGATACATCTTGAGACCGTGATATCGTGACCGAACGTCACAACTGACACGTCACGGGGCCGAGGATATGCCATCATGGGGGTATGTAACCTACGGAGTTAACCATAAAGGATTAATTTAGCTATGCTAAATTAATCAGGGGTTAATTAAGGGTTAATCATCTAATTAACTTAATTAAGCTAATTAATTAATTAGTTAAGAGACACCTGGCCAAACTCGATTGGCCAGAATGAGGATGCTAATTTGAGGGAGCAAATTGGATCCCTATCCCAATTTTGCCCCAAATCGAACCAAGGAACATGAGCAGTTGAGCGCCCAGCCTAGTCAAGCATGTAGATTCCACATGACAACGGTTCCAGTCGTAATTCGGCTTAGTAATTAGGTTAACTTGGTATTTCTAGGTCAAGGCCTCACGCTTCTTTGTTGATCTTTTGCTGTTGAATAACCCTTTGTTTGATAGTTAGAACCGCTTCTTAGTTCTTGATTATGTAATCGTGGATGGATGGATGTATCTTTGGTAGCATCTCAAGTAGCTCTTCCAAAAAATGTGGATTAAGGGAGGTAGAGACCTCTCAGATCCTATGTTTATTTAGTATGCTTCTATTAGATCCAAGAATACCCATTAATTGCGGCCCATGACAAGATAGTCTGTGGAATCTATGGCATCATTGAAGCACCAGATAAGGGGCCGTAGTGATGAAGTGTGGGGTGGGGTCTCACCGGAGCATAAAAGGCTACGGGAATCCTATAGTGAGCTAGGCCTAATAGTCACCACGTGAGAGGGCCAGGTATGGGTCCGACACTCCCCCGGTACAGAGGTGTGACCAAGGGGCATCTTGTACTTTGATGATAAAGTTAGGGGAGTACGTCTGTACGGAGGGAGGTGCTGATGGATCTCTTCCTCTAGCTCACCCATGGATTCACTGCGACTCTGGAAGGGGACACTTCCCCGACCTGCCTCATCGGACCAGGGAGATGCAACCTGGAGTAGGCTTACGGGCTTACCCCTTGAGCCCACGCCTCGAAGGAAGGCTACAATGGCGCCATAGCTTGATTCAGCTCATCCAAAGTGTGCATGTGGAGGGGCGGATGGAGTGGACAACCCTAGCCAATGTTCTATGCCAGCCAATGCCTTGTTAAGATTCTGTCTGCTGATCTCCTGAGACCTAGCCGCCAGACGATCTCCATTGGAGTCTGAGCCGGGGTAGAACCTTGGGTTTGGGATGTTTTCCTTAGTATTAGATGTATCTTCTCTGTTGCTATTATTTGGATGGATGTGCCACCCTTCGTGGTGGTTATTTATTATATGATTATGTTGTATGCTAACCTTGTATTCACGCTTCCATATATAGGAGATCCATTGAAGGTATGGACTGAATGACACCTCCGTGTCCTTCCCCTGCATTCGCTATGTGGGTAGTCCGAGGTAGACGGAGGGCCCCGCCATGGCGAGTTGATTGCCATGGGAGGGGAAGTCCCTCAGATGTATATGTCCCGAGTGCCGATATATTCGTGGAGCTGCCATTAAAGTTGGTATCGTGAGCCGTGATTTTGGTTGACCAAATCATAGCAATCGACCAAATTTTTAACCGCTAGTTCGGTAGTTACGCTTGGAGTTTAAGTTTAGCTAGACCGCTTAACTTTCCAAAGGACTTAATCTTTATGCTAGATTTATGTGATAAATTGTTTGAGATTTAGAAAGTTTAGGGTGAATTTGGTGGGGACATGGTGTAATTAGAAGACCCAAGTTTAGATGGGGCCGAACTTTTAGTGGATAGCCCTGATGGAGGCTTAAAAATTGCTCCAACATCTTCTAAGACATCCTAAATACCCTAGGGGGCACGTTTCCCGAGGCGAAGATGGCGACCCCAAGGCCAGGAGACAAAAGGTGCGCTGACTGATATTCTTGTGCTTAGAATCGAAAGTTAAGTTGCCAGATTTGTGCCTCAAATAAGACCTATACAGCCCCGGCCAGATAAAATATATGATGGTATAAAAAAATAACGATATATATATATATTTTTTTTAAAGTCTAGTTTTTAAACTTGTTTTTTTTTTGAAAGTGTGTTTCCTCTGACGCCTTCTTTCCGCCATAGCCGACGGACCCGAGCTCCAACGCCGCCATAGCTGACCTTATCCCGCACCCTGTTTACACCTTAATACCTTGGCGCCTCCACATAGGGTTTCGCGCCATCCTTATTTTCTCCAAGCGCCATATCTTTTTGGTAATAGCGCCTACTGCTACTTGTCTACCATGCCACGCTTCAAGCTCACTGTTGATTTGAAAAACATGAGTGTTTACCAGCTTTATAGTGTATCAGAGATCATCTCGCACTATAGCTTATATGGTTGACCTTGTTCTAGACCTTCTTGTTACCCACTTTGCTGAGAACCGTAGGATTCCATATCCCATCTTCCATTTCTCGGAGCGGTTCCTTATAAAATTAAATGCGGCCAACGAGTCTTATACTCTGCTAGAGCAGCCTGACCAAGCCTACGCAATCGCTAAGTTCTACCCGACGGAGAACCCAGATGAAGACCCCATGGGAGCTTGCATGTATAGAAGCGCAGAGGGTTATGGACCTTGCAAGAACAGAGGACCTGCAACAAATTGTTAGTGGTACCCTGCAGGAGAGAGAGCTGGGTTCTACTACTACTTAGGAGGGGCCATGTCCTTATGTATTCGGGACCATTATAATCTTCCCCCTTTTTATTGGGATGAAGCTTCCAACAGTTTTGTGTTCGAGACTGTTCCACCCGATTTTACACAAGATAGGATGGACATTATTGAGGCCGATATGCAAGCTCGACCGGGCCGCTACCATGCTGAAATAGCTGTGAATCCGTGATGCGCCAGAACGGAGGCCGAGTCGGGCCGAGAGAGAGGCCGCTATTAGACAAGAAACCGCCAAGCAGAAGGGATGCGCTTTTAGAATATAGTTCAAGAAGTGGAAGAGCGGGTGCCTAGACGCAAGAGGAAGTACACTAAGCCCAAGAAGGGAGGTACCCATTACAAGACCAGATTGCAACGTGATGCCGAAATTGGGAAGAACACGGCCGCTGATCGTCGTGAGAGGATAGTACAGAAGGCCAAGCACCCTTTAACCGCTGGTAAGACTTTACCATTAGTTAGACCGTCAGCCAAGCCGAAGAAGCCCCATAGGTATCGACCAGGCACTGTAACCTTGCATGAGATACGAAAATACCAGAAGACTACAGAGCTCCTGATACGCCGGCTACCTTTCCAGCGCCTTGTCCGAGAGATTACACAAGAATTTAAGACGGACATGAGGTTCCAAGCCTTTGCCCTACTTGCTTTGCAGGAGGCTGCCGAAGCCTATCTTATCGAAATTCTGGGTGATGCGAACCTATGTGCCATCCACCGAAGCAGGTGACAATTATGCCCAAGGATCTTCAGCTGGCACGAAGAATTCGAGGGGACTTCAACTAGTTGCAGGACATTAGCATTGAGCTTTTACATTTTCCTTAAATATTGTATAAAGTTGATATGGAATATACATGTAAACACTCTTCCTTTGGAATATGGAATTACATTGTGTATTTAATGTTTTTTTTATAAAAGTGTAAAATTATTAAATAAATAATATTATTTATTTTCCTGGAAACACGTGTCAAAAGTGACGTCATAATGACTATAAGGTCACTTTTTGACCATTAGGGTTTTGTCTTCTTTTCTTTTCCTTCCGCGCCTTTCCTCCTCCTCCCTTGTTCTTCGTCTGTGATGGATCGTCCTACACTCCAACAATGGTACCTGGACGGTGAACACTGGGACCCTGCGGTTCCTTTTGAGACTCTGCATCCATACTTGCTCAAGCAAGTGGATCTTATCCACAACATGCAGGCACATCCTGACTATGGCCATTTCCTTGAGTTCTTCTTCGAAGAAATCGTACCTGAGTGTGTACTTAATGAGGCAGACTCCCAGTTGTACCTCAACTCCAACACTTTGATAGCAATGTTGGGAGATGATGAACATGCGCGGAATGTTCTCAAGGGTATTAGGAGAAGAGGAGTGGATCTCCCTATTCTTAGCATAGACGGCGAGCTTTGCTATGAAGCTCGTTTCGCATTGGCCATAGTTATGGATCAGTATATAGATGATGTGCAGACACCCTCCGAGCAGACTAGGACACCATTACCTTCTGACCCGGAGGATGATGACGTCGTCAATGAGAATGATTTCGTTCGATGGAATCAGGTAGCAATAGAGACACCGACACCCCGTGACCGAGCTCATAAGCTCGCCGGGCTAGATCTTTTACCCACTATTCTCTTGAATGATCAAGAGTATCTTCTTCTAGAAGACATCATGTGGGCCTATCGAAGTTATAGCCGACATCCGTAGCAAGTTTAAAGGCCGACGCCCTTTATGAACTTGCAGAAGTTCTCGCACAGACCATTTTATGGACTTCACGACACACCTATTGTTGCTCCACCGCAGTCCACGATTTGCTTACTTTTCAGCCGTAAGAGATGGAGCCCGCTGACACCCTCCCCTGCCTCTACGCCACCATGTTGCGTGATGCACCATCTCATCCCCCTGAAGAGCACTTTGCTGGTACCGTGGCAACCTCCTCCTAGTAGTCAGCCCTTGCAGATTACCATGGGAGATGTAGATCAAGGTGAAGAAGACCTTTGTGATACCAAGGCAAGTCTTAGGGATGACAAAGAAGATGCGGAGCAGGAGCAGATAACCCTGAATTTGGAGAAGGAGACAGAAACTTCAGTAGACCCAAGGGTCAGGGCTATGGGAAATCAATTGACATGATTCTTCCTTTCTCGCCTTCGACGGTGCATGCAGGTTCTCTTCTTCTAAGCACATGGGGCCTCACCAAGCATCCCGTGGCACTTCGCAGGCATTGTCCACGTTAGCTGGCCACAAGAAAATCGACTATCATACAACTACCATCGTATTAGTCCGACGCGATCTTGCCCTTGCAGCATTAGGGGATATTGCAGGCCGGACCAATATGCGCCTCCTTGTTGCTGCACCTCTGGCAATTTTTCTACCACCGGATGCAGCATCTCGAGCCGCCCTCTCTGCTAGCCCCAGCGCCACTTTAATGCGCTATCGACCGCCACCACAGCCAAATATGCCTATGGAAGAAGATGCGGGACCTAGTTCTTAGATATGATTGATAATTATAAATCTCTCTATTGTTTGCAAATGTAATTATCGATTGGCATTTTCAATGAGCCATCATATCATATAAACTATTTTCTATGCTTGATTGAACTATGGAATATGGTCTTAATTGTGACACCTTGCATATTATTAGAGGCGCTTATACCTTCTTATGTGTATATAGACGGTGTACGTAATGCCTTTTGGCATACCCCTTCGGACGCCGGCCGGTTGACACCTGAGCAAGAGCTCATTATGATAAAGAGACAGTTGGGCGACCTTCAAGCCTACGTCTTGAATACAAATCCTCCGCAGCTCACACCTGAGAACGGACCGGAGTTACCGCCCTTACCACCAAGCCCACCACCGCAGCAGCCACCGGCACCAGCACCCGTGCGTGGACACAAGAAATGCCATGCCAAAAGACGTAGAAGCCCTTCTATCGAGAGTGCTACGTCTTCACGGACCAACACTTCGGAATCTTCAGATTCGTCCGCGTCATCTCGTCGCCATACAACGGCACATGATAAGGAATACTGTAAGACCGTGGACACAGCTATCGCTAGCATATGGAAGAACGGGAAGTTAGCACAATTTGATGGTAAATTCAGGGCAGGTCTTAATGCTGAGTCGTGGTTGGATGAAATGAAAGAATTTGGCAAGTCACATGGCATGACCGAGAAGGACACAGGTAAAGTCGCCACCACTAACCTCACAGGTGCCGCCAGAATCTGGTGGAAGGGTTATGCAAAGGCAAAGCATTTGGACAGGAGCAGGTGCAACTTCAGGAAGTTTGCAAAAGCATTTAAATCACACTGTGCCGCGTGCGCACAAGTGCCAACAAATTCAAACCTTCTATAGGTTGGAGGAGAAAACCATGTCGGTGCAGGCATATACCGACGAGTTTATGCGCTTAAGGCTATATGTGCCGGGAATGAATGAAAAAAGGGCAGTTGAGGGATATATTGAGGGATTGGCACCATCGATCAAAAGAATGGTAAAGGCCATAGACCCAAAGTCCGTTGCGGAGGCCGAGGCTAAGGCATTAAGCTTCGAGGAGGACATTCCAAAGAATCAAGACGTGGCCCCGCCCTTATGCTCACCGCCCCTTATATACACCGCATACAAGCCTCGCTCCCCAAGTCCCGGGCCCTCAAAGAAAATAGGCAGTGATAAGAAGGTTACCTTCAATGTGCCTGGATAGTTTAATAACATGGGTAGTTCAGTTCGAGAACTCTTACAGCCTATTCCCAAAGAGGCTCTTGAACAGCTCCAGAAAGATAAGGCATGTTTCGTGTATGCGCCTCGGATACATGATGCGTAATCGCCCTATGTGACACAAACCGCCAGCTTGGCAATGGCGTAAGTCGATTGGGAGGATCCGCTTTCCTCCACCGGCCGACCTAAGAGGTCCACGATTATATATACTAAGGCCTCACATTTTTGCAGCTATTGAAACCGCAACGTTGAAAGTCACCGCTATTTTCGCTATAGGGCGTGTAGACAAAAAGCCCTTTGTTATTCTTATGGATGTGGGTAGTCCCCATAATTTTGTTTCTCCTGTAATGGCCCAAGTTCTGAAACTTGAGACCTTAAGATCAAGACCCCGACCTGTTACCTTGGCCAGTGGGATGTCCGACATACAAATGGTCGTCGTAATAACCTCAATATGCAGTTGCCTGGTGCACCAGTTGCCTTAGGTGCGGAACTAATGGACATCGGCAAATACGATCTTATTGTCGGGATGGAATTTTTGGCATCTGCTAAAGCTAATATAGATCGAGAAGCTGGAAGTGACCTTCAATGCAGCTTTTGAGCCCCGAAGTTACTATTAAAGGTGATCCATCAACCCAATCATGCAAACCCATGTCTATCAAGCACTTAGATAAGGCCATATGCAAGGATAAGGTACTTTGCGTTATCAGACTTGCCTCAATTGAGTCAAACGCTAAACAGAAGGAGGTAGTGGATGCATTGCCAGAAAAGATTGCTAATCTTCTAAGAGAATTTAAGGATCTCTTCCCAGATGAGATCCAGAAACTTCCTCCTTTCAGAGGGGTGGAGTGCGAAATAGCCCTGAAACCGGGTACTAAGCCTACCAGTAAGGCGTCGTACCGCATGAGTCCTCCCGAGTTGGTTGAGCTTAAGAAGCAACTCCAAGAGTTATTGAACCTAGGCTTCATTCGGCCTAGTGTTTCACCCTTTGGCGCGCCTATCCTATTTGTTAAAAAGAAGGATGGCTCCATGAGGATGTGCATCGATTATAGGCAACTCAACAAGCATACAATCAAGAACCGCTATGCTTTGCCGAGAGCGGATGATCTCATGGACCAATTGCAAGGGGCCAAATATTTCTCGAAGATTGACTTACGCTCAGGGTATCATCAGATAAGAATAAAAGAGGATGACATCCATAAATCTGCCTTTCGTACGAGATACGGCCATTATGAATTCACAGTTATGCCTTTTGGCTTAACTAACGCTCCCGCGACTTTTATGCGGTTGATGAATAATATCTTCCGAGAATACTTGGATGATTTTGTCATTATCTTCTTTGATGGCATTCTCATCTATAGTAAAAACCCTTGAGGAGCATGAGAAACACCTTAGATTGGCCTTTGTAGAAATTGAGGCGCCACCAGCCTCTTTGCAAAATTTCTATGCGTGTTCGCCACAATCAAGGTAGATTACTTGGGGCATGTTATTTCAGCCGGAAGGTATTGCCACAGATCCCGCAAAGATAGAGGCCAAGGACTGGCCTATCCCCAAAGAATGTTTCGTGAGGTTAGAACTTTTTGGGCTTATGTGCTATTATAGAAAATTTGTCAAGGATTTTGCCAAGATTGCCGCCCTCCCGGCTGCATCTTTACAAAGCATGAGAAAGTGAAGGATTGGGCAGAACACTGGAAGGCAAAAGTCCGCATTGTGGTTTCGTGGCTTAAGGATGCCTTAACTTCAGCTACCCTCACATTGCCGCATCGAGAGAAAGATAAGATAGTAGCCACAGATGCCAGTAAAATTGCTACTGGAGGAGTTCTAATGCAGGAAGGCAGGGTTATTGCGTATGATTCTAAGAACATGAATGACACAGAACATCGATACCCCACCCACGATCAGGAACTCTTGGCAGTAGTGTGGGCTCTGCGCATATGGAGACACTACCTTCTTGGTAGGAGATTCCAGCTAGATACGGATCACCAAAGTCTCCGTTATCTTTCTACCCAGCCAAATCTCAATCTCCGTCAGAGAAGATGGATGGAGTTTCTTGAGGAATATGATTTTGAGATCATGTATAAGCCGGGTAAGCACAATGTGGTTGCGGATGCTTTGTCACACCATCCCTTAGCAACCCGCACCCATTGTAATGCAATTTCCACGCTCACCAATGAGTTCGGGAAGCAAATAGAGCAAACTTTGGCCACGGATCCAGAATTCCGTGAAGTGTGGCACAGTTTGGCCAAGGAGGCACGGACATATAAGGAGCATGAAGCTTTCCGCTCTTATAAGAAGGAGGGCAATTTGCTTTATTGCAAAGACAAGTTGTGTGTACCCGAGACTTCAGGAGTCCGTAAGCTTATTCTTCATGATACACACAATAGCCCTACAGCTGGACATGCAGGCTTCATGAAGACCTATTTTAAGATTCGCTCCAGCTATTTTTGGCCAAACATGAAGAGAGACATTGCCAGATACATTAAGCAATGTCAAGTGCGTCAGCAAACTAAGGCCGAGCAGTTGAGGGTTCCAGGAGAGTTGCAACCGTTGGATGTGCCCAACGCCAAATGGGAGGTAATAACCATGGATTTTATTGTGGGCCTTCCCCGTACCCTCCGTGGATATGACGCTTTAATGGTAGTGGTCGACAAGTTGTCGATGATGGCTCATTTCTTGCCATGTCGTACCACAGACACGGCCTTGGACACAGCTTTGTTATTCGCGAAGGAAATCTTCAGATTACACGGGATGCCTCGAGTAATAGTATCTGACAGGGATCCCAAGTTTGTAAGTGCATTCTGGAAGGATTTCTTTACCACCATTCAGACAAAGCTTGCGATGAGCACAACATATCATCCTCAGACGGATGGACAAACAGAGCGGACCAACCGCATTATAGAAGATATATTGCGAAGCTATGTGTGGAGTAAGCAAACTCAGTGGGTCGATTATATCTATTTAGTGGAGTTTGCTTATAATAGCATGAAACAGGAGTCTTCTAGAATGTCTCCTTTCATGATAAATTATGGCTATCAATGCCTAACTCCAGACACATGGCATAATCTTTTTTCTAAAGTGGAAGTTTCCCAACAACTCCTGTTGGAAATGCAAGCTTTGGTCGAGGAGGTTCGTGGTTATTTATTGGCCGCGCGTAGTCGTCAGAAAAGTGTGGCTGATAAGCACAGGACCCCACGAGTGTTTCAAGTGGGCGATTCAGTTTGGCTTAAGATTAAGGTTAAGCAAGCCAAGCTCAAAATTGGTAACCTCAAGAAATTGGCACCCAGATGGGCTGGGCCGTTCATGATTACTAAACGTATTGGAGAGCAGGCATATCGCTTGGATTTGCCAACCCGCTTGAAGATCCACAAGGTCTTTCACGTGAGTCTTCTGAAGAGACACACTCCTGATCCAGAGGAGATGTTGGATACACCCACCCTCCTTGAAATGACGGATGATCAACTAGAGATAGTGCCCGAAGCTCTTCTCGATCGGGCCTATAAGCAGACCAGAAGGACTCAAATGCTCCAATATTTGGTCAAGTGGAAACACTTGCCGGTAGAGGATGCTACATGGGTAATGAAGATGGACCTTGAAAAGCATTATCCGGAATTCATGCGGGAATCTCAAGGCCGCACCATCAACGATGTCATCAACCCCAATTCCGGCGGTAAGCATTGAAGGCTTGATTCGGCAGGGATCATGCAGTAGCCTGCAGGGGTAGATGCATCTTAGATCAAAGTAGTTACCGATGATGGGACCACTTTGGTGTTCTCTAGGACGTGGTGTATTGTCAATGTAGGCATGACCACGGATTGCTTGAACAGCATATAGTTGATAGGCCGCATTCATCTCGGCCATAATAGGAACATGACCATTCCTTATGCCGCTATGAATTGCGAACCCTAGGCATGATAGGTTTCCCTGTTAGTTTAATCTTTTATTTTAATTGAAGGGGGTGGTCCCTTCAACCACAACTTAATTATTATGTGTAAATACTGACGTATTGACATGTGCAGGCTAGTAAGCGGTAGGTGACCTGCGCATGTATAAAGGGTTGCTGATGGCCCAAGCGTCTGTATTTTCATGTTCTCTTTTATCAACTTGCTAATGGTTTCATAATGTCTGTTATTGGACTCTGGTCCTTGAATTTTCCATGTGATAATGATGTGGATCATTATTCCAAGGGGGGGGGAATGTGACGTTCCACATATTTATACGGTGTATGTATAAATATACTGACACGTCACTGGCCGAGGATATGCCATCATGGGGGTATGTAACCTACAGAGTTAACCATAAAGGATTAATTTAGCTATGCTAATGAAATAAGGGGTTAATTAAGGGTTAATTACCTAATTAACTTAATTAAGCTAATTAATTAATTAGTTAAGAGACACCTGGCCAAACTCGATTGGCCAGAATGAGGATGCTAATTTGAGGGAGAAAATTGGATCCCTATCCCAATTTTGCCCCAAATCGAACCAAGTAGCAGGAGCAGTTGAGCTCCCAGCCTAGTCAAGCATGGAGATTCCACATGACAACGGTTCCAGTCGTAATTCGGGTTAGTAATTAGGTTAACTTGGTATTTCTAGGGTCAGCGCCTCTGTCAGGCTTCTTTGTTGATCTTTTGCTGTTGAATAACCCTTGTTTGATAGTTAGAACTGCTCTTAGTTCTTGATTATGTACTATGATGGATGGATGTATCTTTGGTAGCATCTCTGAGAAAACAGGGATTAAGGGGGATAGAGACCTCTGTATCCTATGTTTATTTAGTATGCTTCTATTAGATCCAGTAAATTGCGGCCTGCGCACAAGATCCCACCGAGTATGGAATCTATGGCATCATTGAAGCACCAGATAAGGGGCCGTAGTGATGAAGTGTGGGGTGGGGTCTCGCCGGAGCATAAAAGGCTACGGGGAATCCTATAGTGAGCTAGGCCTAATAGTCACCACGAGAGGGGTCGGTATGGGTCCGACACTCCCCCGGGTACGAGAGGTGTGACCCAAGGGGCATCCCGCACTTTGATGATAAAGTTAGGGGAGTACGCCTGCACGGGAGGGAGGTGCCGATGGATCTCTTCCTCTAGCTCACCCATGGATTCATCGCGACTGAAGGGGACACTTCCCACCGCCTCATCGGACTGTGGAGATGCAACCGGAGTAGGCTTACGGCTTACCCCTTTGAGCCTACGCCTCCTGAAGGCTACAATGGCGCCATAGCTTGATTCAGCTCATCCGCAAAGTGTGCAATGTGAGAGAGGGACAACCCTAGCCAATGTTCTATGCCCAATGCCCCTGTTAAGATTCTTCATCCCTCACGATCTCCCCGAGACCTAGCCGCCACCGATCCCCATTGAGTCCGAGCCGGGTAGAACCTTGTTTGGGATTTGGGCATAAGCATACTACACCCTAAAAAAAAAGTACCATTTAGGAACCATTAAAATATTTAAAAAAAGTACCCAACACCGGGTAATCGGGTACTTTTATAATATCTCAATAACTACAAATGTTAAATTGAATGCATTCATTTTGACCTCCAATAGTATTATGTCTATCTTAACCTTGAACATTGATATGTTTTTGACATTTTACATTGAAGTTTTGAATTAGTTTTGACCAAAGGAACAAGAAAATGGTACCCAATCCAAAAGTACCTAGTGTACTTTAAGGTGTTCCAAAATGGCGTGGTGTAGCATGCATATGCCCCTGCTTTCCTTAGTATTAGATGTATCTTTCCGCTATATTATTTGATGGATGTGCTACCCTTCGTGGTGGTTATTTATTATATGATTATGCTGTGTACTAACTTTGTATTCACGCTTCCGCGATATAGGAGATCCATTGAAGGTATGGCCCGGAATGACACTTCCGTGTCCTTCCCCCGGGTATCTGCTATGTGAGTAGTCCGAGGTAGACGGAGGGTCCTGCTCATGGCGAGTTGATTGCCATGGGAGGGGGAAGTCCCTTTATGTATACGTCCGGAGTGCCGTATATATTCAGGGAGCGTCACAGGAAAAATCATATTTACAAAATAATGTGAGAAATGTTAAAGACTTTGAGAATAAACTTGACCCCTTTGCATTCGGCTCCATATTATGGCTGGTAATAGAAGCTTTCTATATTTTTCATAAATTTTTCCTTATATGTACACTCATGGAGGACAACATATTGTGAGTACGTAGACAAATTCTTTATCTCATAGAATTTCAAAAAAAGTGTACGAATGAACTCATTTGGGTTCATCAAGGGACAACTCTAGTGTTAAAAGAGTACAAATTTTTGAAGTGTAAACATTTGATTTAGTGGATTACAAAAAACATAGTAAATTTGGATTACAAAATGCAGTAGCAGGAACTTGCCGGAGTAACATTAGAAAGCTCATTGTCGATACGTACATAACCATCATTAATGTTTCTAATGTTCAGTTGGAAGCAAGATCCTAGGAAGACAAAAATTCACACCTATTGGTATAGCTACAACCAGAAATCCAGAATCTTCTGTTGAAGCGATAATAACTCGTGTTAAAAATAAGGCATACAAAAATGCCACAAAATACCAATGATATAGCCAGTAAATACCACTCCAATGATGTAGCATCATTCAAAATGTTCCCCACCATTTGATAATTCTTGCACAATGGGTTCCTTATTCATCGAGCAACTAAAAAAACTTGGCATAGGTGTGGAGCAGACTGTTCCAAACAATAATGGCATGATTAGATTCTATAAGAATAGCAGATGAAATAAAATAAGCTGCTTACTTTACAAATCTCCAAATTGAATTTCCCATGTTCAGTTGTAGCTAACTCTATCGGATCGCCGACGTCAGATTTACAATTGAAGACCTTTTTGACTTGACAAGGTTAGAATAACTTAAGAATGCAATGAGAGACCAGAAATAACGCACTAGCAGTACAATAAGCTACCCCAAAAATAAGGTTTGGATTTTAGATTCAAGAGGATCCATGATTTCGCAGTAATTCTCTGAAGTTAAGAGCAAAGCATCGCTAAGAGAAACATTATTAGATAAGCTATATGTAGACCTTTACAAAAGAATGGTGCTATGTGCAGCAAGAAGGTATTGGGCATTAAGACTCATATAGCAACTCCACAGGCTGCCATTGTTGCATTTCAAGTTGACTAGTGCAAATTGAAGGATTGATTGCTGGTTTTGAACAATCTCCAAATGGACTAGTGATCAACATTGGGGGTTGAAATCCATGCAGGCAAGAGGAACATTGGATTTTCGTGAGCAAGCCATATCCTCTTCTCGAAGTTCAAATCAACTCCGCTTTGGTCCTTATGGCATGACCAATTGATTCCTTTACCATTCCCAGAGATAGTTTCGCAAAGATTCGCAGCCTACCTTCATGGAGTTTAAAATCGCAAACAGATGAAAAGTGCATATCTTGGATGCACACAAATCTCATTGGTGTAAATATTCAGCAACCAACCTTACTCAAGAACAGGAATACAGATCATCCTAAGGATGAACAATGTTGGTGGAATAGAAGTTGATTTAGCTCTGGAAATGCCTTGTACTTAGGTTACATAATGACATTTTATTCCGCGCAGTTCATGTGACCCAAAAAATTTAATGTTTTGAAGACTTAACTTGATTAAGATACAAAAACTACAACCTTGAGTGCATGCATGAGCCAAAAACAAAGTCCTCTAAGCTGCCTTCTTCAACTGCCTCTCTTTTCATGTGACCATGAACAAGTATTTCAGGATACTAACATTTGTTTACATTGCACTGCATCTTATCAGATAAGATAAGATAAGATGAATTTTTACGTCCACGGGAACCCAACGGGTTATGGGACGGCACATGCAAGAGTAACAACCCATCTAAAACCTGGGGACTATGCCCCATCACTAAACACAATAACCAAATATTAAAAGGCTACCAACAATAAGATAAGATAAGATAATGCTAATGCTAGTGGTAAATTTATGCTTCTAAAATTATCTAGGCATAGCCAGTCCAAGGATTGGAAGGCCATTGATCTAGAATAATTGCTGCGCCTCCCCGCAGACATCGCCCATTTCTTTTGCAAAGGGGCTGCCCTCACCTTTGCAGAGCTCCTCCTTACGGTTACACAATTGAAGAGAGGAGAGGTCCTCCCCAGATCGAGAAACTAGTCCCTCTGAGATGGTTTCCATGCTGAAGAACATGTAAGCGGCTAAGAGTGTCTTGAAACCGAACCAAAAGATGGCGAGGACGATCAGGTCTTGCCGCTCCCACCCTAGTAGCAGAGACAACTCCACCAGCCTTCACATGCATGACATCGCTGAAAAATGCAAAGCAAAGATCCATATCGAAAGGGCATCATCTTTCGCAAGAACCCCTATAATACGCAAGTTCGTGCCCTAGTAACAGAAGATACCGAGGCAGCCCGCCCCCGTCTCGCTAGCTCTAAGATCAAGCGATTCCCCGGTCCCCTTGGGATTGTGGAGATGTCTGTACGCCCACCTCAACATGTTCCCTTTCCAATGTCTGCACTTCCGCTTCAACACAATATTTCTTTCGCGGGCTGTAATTTCAGATCTAGTGTCCAGACATCGAGGCATCACTTGTGCCCATATACTGGGCTTTAGGGTCTGGAACGAAGGCATGTATTAACTGTAATAAGTGTGTCCATCTCTCAATAGACACGATCATAGATGTGGCCGTCATTCCTCCCTCAGAACGAATGAGAAACAATAAACTTTAAAACATTAAAGCCTGACATAGTTGTTTGTAGGGACTCAAATTTATGGGTATAAGCTAAGGTCTCGCTAGGTTGTGTAAATCCTTCATCACCACCTTAATATGTCCTCCATTTAAGAAAAGGATTATGGGCTTCTGCCCCATTTCTTTCTGTCTAATTCCTATCCATGCTAGTCATGTTGTTATATAATTCATTTGCGGTTTACTCTATGTAATGGCCAGTAAGTACATTGCATAATCTTTCTCATAAAAAGCAATGCTATACAATTGGCGGTTTTCTGGATGAGTATCTCATCTATGTCATTCTTCTTAAGCACACATTTCTAAAACTATGCAACAAGTCGACAAATCTCAGATGGGAACTGATACCATACTGTAAAGAATGTCTGAATTAGAAGGCTAAGAATGCAATGAACTCAATAGGTAGGCATTCATCCTAGCTTAAGCTAAATCATAAACAAAGAACTTAAAGCCACTTAATAGTGTGAATACCTCTAGTGTCGCAGCCCATTTCTTTTAGCCAAGCTCTTTCTAGCAAAGACTATACATTCAAAGGGATGGATGGGATATATGAAAATCGGTTAAAGGCTTTTTATCTGATCCCATCTAATGATAAGCTCTCCAAATACACAGACTAAATGCCTCCAAAGCTCTTGTTCGAGCGAACATCTTGATAGTCTGTAAACCTTATTCCTAAAGAATGGGCCTTTTGGCCGAGCCTAAAATACACATAACCCCTTTTGGTTGGGCTACTACTATCGAAGAGGAAGAAAATGTTGACGAAGTAGAAGAAGAAGAGGAAGAGGAGGAAATAGTAATACCAAAGGGAAAGGTAGGAAGCATTCCCCGTAGTAGATACATACACTCCCCCCCAAAAAAAAAAAAAGACTAGAACCACAAAGGCATTGACTATAGAGGAGTCGCCAGGCTCTTCGTAAGGTCAAAAAGATATTGTTGTGAAGCCCGTGGACAAGTCAAGTGCTATTCTAAAAAAAAGGTTAATGACACTAAACCGCTTAAGCAAACAATTTCCTTGACATTGAGCACTATTAAGAGGTCGCTTAAAAATGAAGATGGGGTCGAGTTCTTCAGTACCTAAAGTCAGACGCTGCACATGTGGCTATACTCAAGCAAAGAATGAGAAGGAATCCTCATGCCCATGTGTCGCCACTTGTTGTAATGGTTGACAGGAGTCAGTGCAACCAACTAAAAGATTATAAAAAGGCTAACTTTGAGGATTACACATATTTTGTACTTGGAGGCACACATAGTTACAAAGCAAGGAAGGAACTTTCAAAAGAAGAATGTAACGAAGTTTGGAAGAGCGTAGAAGCACATATCTACGTTGGAGTCACAGACGAGGAAGCAAAGGTCATTGCCGTGAGTCATAATCTCGACAATGACTTCAGACTAAAAATGAGTCTTATAGACAAGATGGAATACGTAGAGTTCAAGCAAGTGCATGGGGAGGACTTCAAAAAACAAAAGAACAAGCTCCAAGAACTTCGAGAAGCTTGTGTCACGAGAGTGTCAGCCGCCTACCACGATTCGATAAGAAGCCCATAATGGCTGTGAAGCAGTACGACAATTACTTCCAGCTTGCTTTCAGAGATGGTCAAGTAAGTAAAAGCTTTAATTTATTTGTCTGTAGTATTCTTAGCATAGCTGAGTTTGTATATTAACATCAAACTTTGTAAATGCGCAGATTCAAGGAAGACCAGCCACCGGTGATAATTTATATCAGGCAAGCCGGGTCACAAAAAAATAAATTTATACCGCGATGACTGCAGTATAAATTTATATCAATTAAAGACGCAGATAAATTTATACCGCCACCGCACGTGATAAAGTCATACCGCTGCCGTGCACGGTATAAATTTATATCGGTAGTTCCCGGTCACGGTGATAAATTTATACCGCGGGTCTGGTATTCCGTGCAATAATATAGTAGACAGAGTAACCAACGCTTTGTTCGCCATTCAAAACTAAAAATACTTGTGTTCGATCACAACGTGTGTGGGATCTTCAAGAAAGAATATTTTGTATGTTCAAGATGGTGAGTCGAAAGAACAATCTAGCTCACCGAAAAAAACCAAAAAAGGTGGTGAGGCAAAACAAAAAACATGAGCATTGTACCCTCGGACGCAATTTGCTGTGGTTTGAAAAGCAAAGAAATTTTTGTAAGACTTCTAGAAAAAGTTGTGGCCAAAGAATTTACTCTCGAATTTAAATGGCCAAAGAAGCTAAGACGAAGTTTCACACTTTTATGTCGTGGTTCTTTTTTTTCTTAATTTTGTCCTGATCACATTTTTCCCTTCGCAAATAAAGACATTGTTACCGCCAAAGTGTAATTAATGAAGCAACTTAACCTCGAGGACCGGAGGAGTGCAAGGCTTTATATCCAACCTCTACTACGTGATACTATTATCGAGAGCACGCCGTTAACTTCAAAGGGTCGGGTAAGTTGTACGTAAAAATACTTTTTGTTTTCGTGCCTTTGTCTCACAAATTTCTTGGCATTAAGAAGAAAGGCCTACCAATGTGATTTTTAAACCCGGTTCAGAGGGGCCAAGGAGGAGAGGCAGAGACTAAAAGCAATTGAGCAAGGAAAGCAAGTCAAGACTAGCAGCCTTTGACACTACTTACTTAGAGATTTACTACATTTGGTCGACGCCCAAAGACATGTGGTTGTTCAGTGGTGACCGCGACGAGGTCGGGGACTCTTTTAGACAAACAAAACTTTACGCTATGCATTGCGCATATTCCTTATGGCTTCAAAATCAAGGATAACACTTTTGACGAGGAGGCTTTTACTCACGCAAGTCCGCTCTTTCTTGATGGCCTAAAAGAAGTCACGACATCCGAAAACCGGAGGGTCATCATTTTTCATTCCGACCCGCATTTATGCTCTGTTAAAGCCATTGGGAGCCGCTCAGAACGCTGGCTTCAAAACCGCTGTGATGGTAAGCTTTGAATTTTTGCTTTTCTATTTACTTTAACACCACGGTGATAAATTTATACCTCGCCGCCTTCGCGGTATAAATTTATACAAAGAAGGCAATGGTGGTATAAATTTATACCGCCACACCACTTAACTAACTTATTTTGTTCGCTTTTCTCGCCAATGTTTAATTGCTTTTTTGTTTTGGCGTGCTAAAACAAACGCCAAAGGACATGGTGGTGGTCCGCTTTAGTAAGGTGCTTTGAACATTTCCATATTGGTTTTACAAATACGGACGCCAAAAACCATGGTTCATTTCAACACGCAGAATGAAAAGACTCCACCCCGCAACGCCTTTCGCCTCGGATCGTTTCTACAAAAATTGAGAGACCCATTAACGACAAGGAGCCGTGGGTATCTCATTATCGGCCACAGCCGCTAATTAATAATTTAATTCGCTGGTTTTCGCCCTGTGAGACCGGATTCTAGATGCATTTTCGTGCTCAGCACTACATTACAGCTTTGCTTCATAAGCAAGGGCGCAATGTTGTCTCCGCACGACATAGACCAGACAAAATAAGTTTCATCGTGACGTGATAAGCTCTTTGTGAATCCTTTCCCCGATGAAAACGAGGAACCGGGAGCAAAAACGGTGCCGGGCGATGTGAAAGGCACATATACGTAAATCCGCCTCCACTTACGGGAAGAAGAGATGAGGAGGTGGAGTTTGTCGATCCGAACCCGTGGTGCCCCGAGCCGTAGAATCACTGCACTGCATTCATTGAATCGGAGGGGCGCCTCGCTATTAAAACCTCGCAAGAGACAGATCCTAAGGGGAACGAGAGTCCAGTGGACTGGAAGAGCCACCTCCCCGTGATAAATTTATACGCATAAAGATTTTAAATTAACTTTCATTGTAATCTATGTGCTAAGAATTTTAATATATTTTGATGACGCATTTTTCAACCTAAAACTTTGTCTCTTTAACAATGCTTAATTAGAACAATTTTTTTGATTTATGATTTCACACTCTTTTCTTTTCTATGTTTGATTTTCTTAGTACTTATATTAAGCTTGCAAAAAGACAAACTATATTTCCTTCTATTTTCAACAACAAATACTTAATGAGTTTTTAAATTTAATGTCTCTCCTCAAAACAAGCTTCTTTTTTTTTTGCCCTTTTTTAAAAATGAAAAGGCTTCAAAAATGTTGCTTTTTTTGGGGTATTTTGAATGCTATTTGCTCAACAATCTATTTTGCTCCCTATTTTGTCCATTTTTTTTCAAGTTTCCAATTTTTTAAAGGATTTTCAAACGACTTTAAATAAGTGCGTTTCATTTTAAACCTTGTTAAAGCATGTTCTTTAACAAATAAGGAACTGGGAAAGTGGGTGCATGCGAATGTTTTGAGGTTATGGATGCGATATTTTTGTTGGCAATGCTCTCGTTGACATGCTAACAAATGCGGTGCTTAGGAGCAAAGACATGAGGTTTTTAATAGAATCTATATATGTGATTGTGCAACTTGGAATGCGATGATTTTAGGATATGTTCAGGCAGGATATTGCTGTGAAGCATTTGATCTCTTTAAAGTAATGAATGCAAAAGCAAATGAAATAACATTTATTGCCATTATTTGTGCTTGTACTCAGATGGCAGCCCTTGAAAAAGGGAGACAAGTTCATGCGGATATTTTAGAAGCTGGATATGAAATTGATGTTTTTCTTGAAGTACAATTGTTGACATGTATGCCAAGGCAGGGAGCATGCGCGATGCAGAAGAAGTATTTAGGAAGCTTTCAAAACGAGTCTTAGTACTATGGAATGCACTGATACAACCTTTGCTCAACATGGACAGCAGAAGGATGCCCATGTATGACAAGTTCGTTGAACATTTGTTTTAAAATATATGGTAACTTATAGGTGTTGGAAGATTTTTTCTTCTTAATTTATAAACCAGGCACCAAAATCGGGCAAAGATATAGTTTTTGGGTTGCCCTAGGGGGCAATCCCTTGTTTATGTGGGGTTTTGTTGGGTTGCCCCTAGGGGCAATCCCTGAGTTTATGGGTTTTGGCATATTCATGGTATATGCTAGCATATACCTAGAATATGCCAAAAACTGCTAAAAACCTGCTGTAAGCTGTAAATGTTAGGTCATCCCTGTTGCCAGGCGGCTGCTGTGCATACCGGCTAACCGGAAGTTTGATGAGGAGGCCCCAGATACTTGTGTGCACGAAGCACAGCCTGGGGCGAAACCTCTGTTGGCCATTCCGATCCTCTATTGGATAACCGTCGCCATAGCCAAGCTCTGGCTGCAATCCTTCGACCACATAGTGCTGATTTGAAGCTCAAGGGAGGTTTTTCTAATAGGGCCTTTGTTGATGGCAAGGTTGCAAAACAGGGTTTGAGTCTTCTCATGGTTTGGCGAGTAGCTCTGGACAAACTATGCCAGTTCAGGAGGATCTATCAGAGCCGTGGCATTCATTTTGTAAGTCTATCGATTGATATTTCTGGAGCAAGTCAACAGTAAGCAGATCTTTTGGGCCCGGTTTCAATATTCGTCTAGGGATTGCCCGCTTGTTTGAAGCTGTCGCCAGATCATCCTCCACAAATGAAGCTGCCCCTGCTTTCCCCTTTCCGGTACTCTTTTTATTTCTAATTCTCAAATTTCATCACGTTTAGTTGGTTTTTTGTGGGCTCTAGACGATTGATCTTCTTTTGGCCTCTGAACCTAATTTAGAATTGCCTGCAAATTAATGCCATTACATTATATCAAGTATTTGAGGGGATCAACTATGCCATCATGCTGTTGTAGTTATGTTTCGTTCTCGCTTGTTTGTAACGTTCTATGCCCATTTTAACTCAGGTTTTATAGCAAGGGTGCATTACTATGCAGTCATATTCAAGGGTTTTCAAGCAATGCTTTCGAGCACTGAATGCTTCTCATATACTACTTTAGGAGGAGAAGTTGTGGGAAAGGCTGGTCATACTCAACGTCGAAAGTTTTAGACGAAGGAAAATTACTTAAAGGTATCATCTATTCTCCTGTGTGATCTCCTGATTGTTGAAGTCAATATTCTCCTGTAGACTTTTGCCGAACCTATACCAAGGCGAAGTTCACGGTTCTCTGGGGATCCATCCTTGGGTCAACAACCAACCTCAAGTGGAAGTGGTGGTTTTGGAAGCACAAACACTGGACCCACTGGGAATAGCATGCAAGTTCTGCAGTCTGGCAATGCGAGTAGGCTGACAACATCAAATACAGCTCGCAGTCCTCAAGACGAGGAAAAGTCTTGCCGGTGTTTTGGGAGGAATTGAGAATTATGCGGATGATGGTATCTATTTGCTGCCCAACTTCACAATATCCCTAAAGAACACGTTGCAAGTTTTCATCAAAATTTTGTTGATTCAGATGCATCTGTTTTCTATCATTCGCCTCTGCTGTCTCCTGCATCTTAACTAGCCAATAGCACATGGCATTTCTGAATTACAGGATATGCAAAGGTTGTAGGATATTGCAAATGTTAGTCATGATATATAATTACTCTGTTTATCTTATTTTAGGTAGACGGATCATGGAGTCACTAGAGCTTTCAGGAAGTGAAGAAGTGTCTTGTAGCTCGACAATCCCTAGATGATGAACCTCAAAATCATCCACGAAGTAGTAGTACAGTTGCAAATGTAGTTTCTCGGGGTCCAAGCTTATGAGGGGCTATGGAAGTCTTATCCTTGTTGGTAATTATAGGCTTAAGGATTTAGAAATCTATGCATGTATCGGGCCAGGTTAAAATCTAATCTCTATTCGTGGAAAATGAATGGAAGCTTTATGTCGCTTAAAATTGATTTGAGTCATAAGGAAACTGGTTGAGGAGCTAATCGATAAGATGAGGGCATGAAAAGTCAGAAAAATGATTGAAAATGTGCAAATAGACGATGCTGTCAGCACTTCACCACTTTTACATGCTGCAAAAAGGGCAGTCTGCAACTTCTTTTGATGCACAGGCAATTCCAATAGCACCACACTAAATTGAATCAATGAAGAGAGATTTAACTGTGCTGTGATACACATTGGTTATTTATCTTACTCTGACAGGAGGCACTGCAAGCATTTTCCAAGCTGTCACATCAGCAATATTCAACAGGATGGGTGCTTTGTCAGGTACTTTCTTTGTGTTTCTTGCAAGCCTTATCTATTGGGGATGAAATGTCTCGGTAAACTTTTAATAATCTCAGAGGTGTGAACTGCTAGGTGGGAAGAGCTTACTTTGAAATGGTGGATTATCCTGAGGCAAAGCGAGCATTTTGTTGGGCTCAGAGGGTCTCGCCATACCATTTCGAAGGGACTGATGTGTATTCAACAGTTCTGTATGTAAGATCTCTTGCTTGACAACTTTGCACTCATTGGTCTGAAAGGATTGAAGCTGCATTATTGGCATTTTAAGGCTCTGAGAATCAAGCTTTGCATTCCTCAAGTATGCATTTCTTCCTGCATTGCTTTACAAATGCTAAGGCATTTCTGTTTGTTCGCTTTTGGCAAAGATATGAAAAAGGAAGTCGATCTAAGCTACCTTGCTCAAGAGACAGTTGTAAATCTAATCGCCTATCTCCACAGGCATGGTATAAACTTTAATCTGGTCAAATATTTTGATACACTGGTATGCAAGACACATAAAGATAGCTGAATTTGAATGGAAGATTGGTGTCTTATGTAAGAATTGTGTTCTTGAGTACGTTTTGGGAAACCTGTAAGCCTTGCCTTTGCAACGCCAATGGTGTGGTGTGGTGTCCCATCGAGGCATTCAACAAGTATTGTGTAGCTGTATCATCCCATCAAGACTTAACGGCAACAAATTCGCAGAAGGCAAATTTGAAACTGTGCTTTTTAAGCAATCTAATATGTGCTTTGTAGACTGGGAAGCAAACAGATCATGCAGACTCCAGTATATAATATGTTATGGAAATAGGGTTTGTATAAGCCCTAAATTGATTTATGGATTGTGTGGAAAATAGACGGTACCATCTAGGAATGATTCTACATATGGACTGCATCATCCTGTATACAAAGCTTCATTAATTTACTTTGTTCTTTTCTTTATAGAGCAGAAGAAAAGCACCGCTCAAGATGTAAGCTTAACATTAGGTGCTGGATATGCCATACTAGATGCATAATAGTGAGCCTGATATTATCTAGGATGATATCAGTGCCTTAGACAATGCATAAAAGTGGGCATGTTCTTGCTTCCTTGATTATAACACTCCTAAATTCTTTTGACTGTTGCCAAGGATAGAAAATCTCTTCCATCTCAGCAAGATGACGTTGTTCTGCCTTGGGAGTTGCTATTTAGTACCATGGACAAGTGTCATTTTGCATAAATATCAAGTTTTTTCTATGTAACTTAAAGTGTAGTACATGATAGGCTTGGGAGAGTTCTTTGCATGCAACATGGGTATGCCAGTGTTTTCGTTCCAGTCCAGATGCACGAAGAATCATCAAAGTGGCAATCACGACTTGGTTGTATGAGAGTCAAATTGAGTGCCAGTCTTCTATGCTTTGGTTATTGGCTTTTGCATGTCATTTTGGTTCTAGTTGCTTTGATGCTAGTATTTGTTGCTAGGTTTTCCTGCAATGTGGAAGCATAAAAAATGAATTAATTACCAATTCTAAATCAGAGAACAACAAAGATATTTTTTAGACTATGCAATCCAAGATGAAATTCAAATGCTATAGAAATTAACAATGCGTGAAATCAAATATGCATGGGAGTAATGATTGCATAATTTGAACCATATTTTTTTACATCATTTCCATAATGTGCATCTCCAATATGATCTGTCCATTTCCACAATGCATCTTTCTTAGAGAAATTAAAATTCTTGGACAAGAGTTGGTATGGCTTTTGCTACCTTTTCATTATTTGTTATTCTATTTTTTAAACGTCACTTTGAAGCAACATGCATGATGACTATGATGAAACTTAAGACACTAGAAACAACATAATGCTATGGGACGATGCAATAGTGAGAATTGTATTAATACCATCACCTTCACAAAATCTCAATGTTTTAAAACAACAATTTCGATTCAAGTACTCTATTGTCCTCAACTATGACTTAAGCCACTTCACCCTCCGGCCATGGAGGGCAACCCTCCGTGCGCAGCACCTTGTTATGGATGATGCATTGATGGCCAATAATTATGTAAGTCATTTCTTGATTTGCAGGATGACATCCGAAGGGAGGCTCAAACAATGAGCCTCATTAATCATCCAAATGTTGTAAAGTCAGATTGTTCATTTGTTGTACATCGTAACCTTTTGCGTGGTTATGCCATATATGGCTGGAGGCTCATGTCTGCACATAATGAAGGCAGTATACCCAGATCGTTTTGAGGAGACTATTATTGCCTTGGACTACCTTCATCGACATGGACATATTCATCGCGGATGTTAAGGTGATCCATTGTGATGTGGAATTGAGATTACAAAATGTACTCATAGTTGTTTGCAATGGAAATAATTTGTTTGTCTTGATGTTATTATGCTTTTTAATAATTAATATTTAGGCCCATAAAGTTTTCCTATGTTTGCTTTAGTTAGGGCCCGAAGGGCTCAAATTTTTTTTTAATATAACAATCAACACACAACTACCATTAATATTATTAACACAAACCATTGCATTTAACACATTTAAATTAAAATCCCCCTTAAACCCCCTTTGGTTTGGGTGCATATTCACACGGGGGGTTACTCCGGGCAACGAGAGCTGTCGGATGGGCATATTTGCCCTTTATTCCTTGATCTGGACCGTACATAGCGATCCTCGTTTTTGAGTGGCATTCTTTGTTTAATTTGTTGGAGAGAACTAGAGATGCATCCACCAGGAGCTGATCATCTATTTTGTTCATCCATTTGTATGTGATGGATGTATCAAATCAGTTGAGTTATGAAGAATATATTGTCAAGACAGGTATAAATAAGAAATGCATGCTAGGCTATGATTTCTTCTTTATGTGCTTACATATGTGCCTCTTTGTTTGACACTACTACTTTATGCTTATTTGCTTCTTTAGCTATTTTTGTAGACATGCATGAACTACCGTAAGGAAGTAAAGCATGTGTTTTCTCATTTTCTATGGTATTTCTCATTAAGCAGAACTTTTTTCGAACCTTTAATGTTTAGCTAAAATCCTCCACATCATGAGCAGATGATATTTTGTACTTTTATAAGAGGGTGGCTTCTCACGGGCTCTATTGGCACAATAAATTGCAGATGATCTATGATCTGAACACTGGCCTCCCCTACTCAAGCTGCTGATCTTCAGAGGAGTAGGTGCAAATAAGAGTATGAAGACTTTATTTTTGAAGGTAAATGCTCAAGTTATTATAAATAGAATCTTGTTCCAGCCCATAACAAAATGATTAAGCATATATTGAAGTGGGGTTAATTGGAGTAATATAAATGACTTGTGTTGCAAGATTTGTTGCTTTGGATACAAGCAAAGGCAGAGCACACATACATGTAGGAAATATTCTAGCGCAGGCAGAGCAGGTCTTCTCTTTGAGGTTTGTATCAAATAACACTAGCAGTCCCATATCTTTTTGTTGTGCTAATGGATAAATGTTTCATTTGCTGCATTATTTGTTGTTTCATCCATACAAGAAAAGGTAGAGCATGCATGCAATAATTTCGTTGACAAATTTAAAAGAGGTATTTCTTTCTTAGCTTGCAATAGTCTGATGACATCTTCAAGAAGTGTAAATATATTAGAGAAATAATTGACTCTGGCATATTTGTTCCTTTTCAGTTGTTAAAAAAGGTGGCTATGACATTATAGAAGAAAATGCATCCTCCTTATAATATGTTTGATGACAAGGATCTTAGATGGTCATCGAGCATGCGAATGAGAAACATGTAAAGCTTTGGTAGCACGTTAAAGAATTTCCTGCAGGCAACATTGGCTATGCAATGCAGTAGTTATAGTTTCATGATTGTAAATAAATTGAAGCACTGGAAAAAGACAATGATATCCTCAATTGTGAACGAAACTTTTGCTAGGGCTATGCCAGATTGGCACAAGTGCACCAGGCAGGTATTATGAATTCAGAGTGTTAACTATCAATCATGTAAAGAGAAACCCAAGGGTCTAGACAGAGAAGTATGCCAAGCATAGACTATGGTTAAAAGTATTAAATTTTATGTAAATCCAGCGCGTCCTGCTCCTCCCATTTGGGGGACTCTCTGGCTTCCACTTGCAAGAACTTTGTATAGGAGTGTGAAAGAAGACCACATCATCATCATATTAGAGAAGCTCAAGAATTGTGACGAAATTTGCGGTGATGTGTTGGAATTTTTGAAACATCTTAAAAGAATCTTTCAAGAAATTTATGGGATTTGCTGGCATCTTGGAGGAAACTTGGGAAATCTTCCAGGACCTTAGAGAGCATTGAATTAGGAAGGAGTCTCCAAGAGCTGGATGGAAGCTCAGAGGATCTAATAGAGTAGGCAAGGATCCAAGATGGTTGACATGGCAGGAATCTAGGACGTACCCATATCCTATTAATCCCACCAAATACCAATTACAAATCCAACCCTCCACCTAAATTCCTATTGATATCTTGCAAATTCGAATTGAATTCCTTGAATGGGCTTGCCTCCTCCCCTCATTTTCCATAACATTTCATGAGCATCACATTATTGTCCTGTACACAATATGTTGTGCCCAACTACACGATACTAGATGCTCTGGAAAGTTAAGTCCTAGCAAACGTAGATGAATTTGAAAAGTGGTTTGGAACTTAAATGCATCGATTGAAATTTAATTTTTTAACAGTGGCATTTATACACCTCCCTTCCACAATTTTACAGAGTTTACTTTTTCTAGAAAAGGAAGCCATGGTTGCAAACTGTTCTCATCAAATCCCTCAATTTCTCAAGCAAAGCATTAATCAAGGGGCTTCGGATTCACCTTAAAGCAAATGTCATAGCAATTATATGTATCCTCATTACATCATATTTGTCTCTCTCCATCTTTTGATGAAGGTATACCATGTCTCTATAGCACTGATGCATGTCAAATTGAAAATCTCAAAACAATGCCTATTGATTAATTACTATATGTGCACAATGTGTGTTAAAAAAGATATGACAATACTGCATATGGTTACTAAAGCTCAGCAAATGGGCTGTAATGCATCTCTGCAACATTGAACAGGTTAAAAGTGTCCAAATTTGATACAAAGAAACTACAAAATGTTATGGTCCACTATTACATTCAATCTTCAAGTCCTAATTGGCCCAATTCTCCGATGACCCGAAACTACTTCATTCAAATTTCACTATAATTGAGAAACGAAATCAATACAACCATTTTATGCAATTTATTCTGACTATAAAATGTAATTATTACAAAATCAATAACATCCGAGAAAGTTCCTACATATTTATATAATTCCACTTTCCCAAATTTATGAACACAGAACGTATTTCATAGTTCTATTTTAGCCTTTGAAAGTTTGAATTATGTGATGTCCTTTATTTTCCCAAACTACAAGACATTCCATATTTCCTAACAAAGAGTTGCTAAGCTCAGGCACCATTACTATTTGTATTAAAGTCTGATTATTAGCATTATCTAATTTAGTAGTCCAATAAGATCAATGCCTATGCGCCATTGTAGGGCATGCACAATAAAATGAATTGTTAAGCCATGCACCACATAATATTCAACTATATTCCCATGAAAGAAAGCTAAGTATCTTTTTCCATTGCATTCCATGACTTATTGCGTAGTTCAAACATTAGAGACACAATTTATTCACAACTATCGAGACTTCCTCAGAATAAAATCATGAGTAATGCTAAAAACCACTACCTCCCTTCCCGAACCAAAGAGGGACATACACTTCTTCAACTATAACATTGTTGCTTTATATTGCAAAAGAAAGCTTTCTACGTGTTCTTAAAGCCTACCAATGCCTCACCATAAAATCATTTCATTAGAAGTATCATCTATACAAAGACAACACACTATAACATTTCTACAGTCAACAGCTAAGATCAAATCCATAATTTCAGATGCAAATAGTTTTATCTTCATCAATGAATCTCAAAGACTCGCCTGTCAAGCACTTTCAGTGGAAACAAACTAATAGGGATGAAGAGATCGACTCGCATCACTTACCACTTTACTTGAAGTTGGCTTGCAAAGTTGCCAGCGAACCCCCGGTGCAACAACTCCTCACATGCCTACCAAGGCAGATGGATTATGAACATGCAGGGGCTTATGCCCGGGATGCTTATAGATGACCCGACGTAAATTTTTGTAATATCCTACACTAGAGCAAATGCATGTGACGGCCGACCGATGTGCTTAGGATCATGTGGGCAAGAGAGGTGTTTTTTGGGATAAGCCGCCGCAAGGGGACGGACCTCCGTGAACACAACCTTCCCACGAATCAATGGTTTGATGCGAGTGCAAGGAACACAAACGCCGGGTTCGGCCAAGTCACGACTCTCGCTTTACCACATACAAACGACAAGACCTGATCTTCCTTAAAGCTAAGAAAGCCGTGCACATTGCAAACAAGATCAAAGGGAAATGTTTTACCTCCCCGAACGTCATCCTGTGACCTTTGGCGAAGGGTTCTTAGAAAGCCGCGATGTAGCCCATTGTGGAATATCACTCCCGAAAGCGTTGGAGACAATACTTGCAACAGCTATACGACCCTCGTGGTGCACATGCAAAGATACCCTTGCAAGAAGGCCTGTTGGAAATCACAGATTCTGGACGCGGAACAAGGCTTGCAAAAGATCTTGCCAATGGGAAAGCCCCGCACTTGGATGGTATGCGTGCAGAATTACTTGGCGGGCAGTGGCCGCCCATAATACCGAAGGTTGACCGCCTTGTTCAACAAGGCATTACAGAAGGTTTCCGCCGCAAGGGACCAATAGCGCAGTTGTTCCCATATATAAGGCAGGTGACCCACACGCCGCCCCAGCCAATTATCGAACAATCATGGTCGGCCTTGTTTGCAAAATTGCTTGTCGGGATCCTCGAAAGAAGCTTGATGGGTCTGAGGCAAAGAGAGGTATGGCCCTCACCAGTGTGATTCGACCCCGCACTCAACCATTGACTACATCTTCAGCTATGCGAACTTCGATTGAAGATGCCAGAACCGCCAGATCTATATTGTTGCTTTGTGGATTTTTGGCTAAGGCGCTTTGACATCGCGGCGGGGGAAAACTATGGGCAAGATCGCAATGTAACCGGGGTTCCTGTGAGATTTGCGTAATGCAAAGCAGGCTGTGCTATACAAAAGATGCTCGGGTCGGTTGCAGCAGCATAAGCCAACCATTTGATAGCAAGATCGGGGTTCGCCGTGGATGCCCTCTCCCCAACATTGTTTGGGCTTTACATTGATCAATTGAGAGCCGGGTTTGTCGATAATGGGGGCGATGGAGCTCACCTTCTCTATCAGATCATCGACGCTTAATATATGCCGATGATGTGGACCTCCTAGCTTTACATACCCAACAGACATGCAACGACATCTCGATGCCCCGACACATTCCCGCCAAGCGACCGATATGCGCGGTCAACCCCGCCAAGACTAAGGTGGTTTTCATATCATCTTCACGCCACCAAGGTCCCTCCTTCAGCATATATCGAGGCCAAAATGTGGAAGTTGCATCCACATACAAATATTTGGGAGTAGAGTTTCCTTCTACTATGCACGGGACACATCCATACCTGGGCCACGAGTGACGGCAGTCGGAAGGCACTATATGCAATGCAAAACAATAGTCATAGAGCCGGAGTTGTATGATTGGGCCCACTGGCCACTGCTCAAGGTCTTAGTGGAGCCCCGCCCTTTTATACTGGTGGAAGTATGGGGGCCCAAGAGTATCACTTGCTACTTGAATGACTTGGAGCAGTCCGTAAAGCCTTCTTAGTACGAGCACTAGGGGGTGAAGTCCACAGTCCCATATCAAATTCTACCGCAGGAGATGTGATTCTTGCCTTCAGAGGGCGGCCCTTGATCGCCACATTGTCTATTTTCGTAAGGTGGTCAATATGGACGATGCTCGCCTCCCTAAACTAGCTTATATCATGGTAATGGAGCCGCAGCCCTCAAGGCCTCTTTGGAGGGGAAAAGAGAGCTCAATGGTTGGCTAGATGGAATGTGCAGAGCACAGTGCATACATGTGCAAACAGAAGCAGATCGCCATAGCTTGAGGCAATATCTTGACGATTGCTTCCTCAAAGAAGCTTTGGGATGCCAATGCCCTTGAACAGTCAAGACAAAGACACTACCGCCACATAAATCCCACATTGAACGAGGCCCAAGAATGCTACCCGCTGTACCCACTTGCCCATGAAAAGGCGCAGACTCATTGCCTCCATTCGCACAGGGCACATCATCTTCGAATTAAGACAGCGTGATGGATTGGTGAACCACGCCAGATGTGCTGGCCACGCCGCCAAATGGGAGTCATTGAGGATGAATCTCATACCCTTCAAAGTTGCCCAAAGATATGATCAAATTCGGACACGATATGTCGAAGTTGGTCAGGCCCGCCACCGTTACATGTGACATTGAGCACAAAGATCCGTGACGCGTGCCGGGATCATATCTTCGAAGGTGGAGGTTATGGACATGCGAGATCGGCTATGTCCCCGGGCACACACTTGACATGTATATAAACATTGATGTATACTTTACAGCTTTGATAAAGATTCTTATTATCGCTTACGTTTTTCCTCGAAACCCTTCGGGGGGTTTTTAACCCTGACAAGAATAAGTTTGTCAAGCCCTTATGGGTCCCATAGGCCGATTGGCCTCAGTGGACGATAAAAAATCATTCTCATTCTCATTCTCATTCTATCTACCTTTGCCCCCTCCAAGCCACATTGTTTGTTATGAGACAACCATCTTTTCAAATTGTTACCAAAGCCCGGCAACGCCGGGCACCATAACTAGTCTTTATTTAAATTTATATTCGCAACAACATATAATGGTTATGCGTTTCAATAAGGATAGTGAAAGCAACAATATAAGATACAAGAGGTATCTTCATTGATTTGCTTGTCGAACAATCTACAGAGAGCAATTAGCTTGTTTATTTGAGTATGTATGTTTCTGCATTGGTCTATGTCCAATCATAGGTTTGCATCGAAGTTCTTGATAAAATGCAGATTAATTTGTTGCATAGATGAGCACATGTCATTATTGTATCCAACCAACCATAAACACGTCAATAAGGTCTTCGCCTTATTCAAATTAATCAAAGAGATGCCTAGTCCAATAAGAGCAAAAGGCCTTTTGCTGCAACTAATTTCCCAAGTCTCAATAAGAGAATGTTGAAATTTTGGAAACTCGCTTCTCAATCTATTGCATAATCTAGTTAAAGTAGCAAAGAAAACTTCCTTAAACCTGTAGAACAAACCATAAACGACGTCATCATAAGACATTGCATCTGCAAAAAAGTCCATTATAAGCAAGTAATATCTTGCAAGGGAGAAGATGAAACAAACAATACAAATATATTGACTATGGCATTGTCTGCAAACTAAGGTTTCAAGTGCAAACTATAGTACCACAAAGCTTTTGGCCTAGTATGAAATAAAAAATGGAACCCAATGGACGTTCATGCAGTAAAGACTGAATATTGTTGAAAAGGCAGCCGACTAGAAAAGATCGTGAAGCAAAGGGCAGATTGTCTGAAGGGAAAAATAGCCATCGTGAAGCAAAGAGCAGATTGTTGTTGTTTTTCTGAAGCCAAAAGAGCAGATGATCTAGTTTGCCGAAATAGCAGAAGTCCGTGGGGTTTTCTAAAAAGGTGTCGAGATCTCCAAATGAAGAGAAATCTGAATAATCATGCTTTAGATTCTAGTGTATACAGTGCAGAGACATTAGACAAAGCTAATTGTAGGACATGCTGCAATGAATTGGAACACAAGAGCACCAAAATAAGGGTGCACATTTTGTTCCAATTCTTGAACCAAAAAAATAAAAATGAATAAATAAATCTTGAAATGCATGTACTTTTCGAGCCAATTGTGATGGCAGTCCTGGACTGCTCACTTCTGAGCAAATTGTCAATAACATAATTTGTACCAAATTAAATGCAAGTAATATTGTCTCTAGGACCATCTACTATGTGGCATTGGACATGATGGCTTAGCTCGAAACTCTTGTAGATATAAGGCACCAAAATAAAGGTGCACATTTTTGTTGTGCAAATTCTTTAACGAGAAAAAAAAAACTTGAAGTACATGTAAATTCTGTTGGTCGAGGTATGCTGCAAAAGCTCTGACGAGTTTCCTTTCATGATCACAATTTTGAGACCATACGTGTTCATGGTTTGATGTTTCAAGATAGCGTTAATGTGTCCCATGATCTTCTAATAATCATTTTGGCCTTCCCTTTCAACAAATAGCAAGAAATACTTGCCCTTGCTTGTGAATCTTAATTACCATGACGACTATCTAACCTCTGCGACAAGAACGACGACTATCTAACCTCTATAAACAAGAAATTTGTTTCGATTTGCTCTAAGTCAAAATGAGGAGATGTGGTGGGTGGACGTGTTTATTCTTACATTATCACGCAGTACAACACCTATAACACCTATGTCATCCCCATATCTAATATCTTTTCTCAATAGTAGGCACGGCCACATGTGACATTTTTTTACCCCCCTCCATATACGTTTCCCCATACGGGAGAGGAGGGGGCCTCCAAAAAGGAGGAGAGGACCTCTAAAAATTCAACGGAAATGGTAAGGAAGGGGGGCTAAAAGAAGGGTGCGAAAATGTGACCACATTAAAAGCCACACCTTTTTGGGGCCTCCCTAAAGGGGAAGAGGGTCCTCAAAAAAAGGTAATGTGGGCGTGCCTAGTAAGTCATACAATGGGATAAGGCTGGATTCACATGCACCATCGTGGCCTTCATCGTCGTGTAAAATGCCACACCTTTTTACGTCCACGGGCTCCTCTCTCCTCTCCGACCAGTGTTGCATATGACAGTGTTGCATTTGGACCCGCTCTAAGACACAACACTTGTTATCATGGGTTTATGCGTCTTTTCTGTAGGCTACAAAGAAAATTAGGTGCATCCTATGGCGGAATTTGGGCAAAGTTTGCGAGGTAAAAGTCCACTAAGATTGAAATGATTGAAATGCATGTTGCCAGCAGGCTAGAAGTGGGGGCTGTACGCAGCAAATTCAATGAGGACCATTAAGCCTTACTAAGAAAAAACTGAACAGCCTGCTTCGGAATTGAAAACGTCCACGACACATGTAACTTAGGATCCAAAAAGCTGTCGGGGTTGAGCATAACAGGTGGTTGAAATTTTCATGATAAGTAACTGCAATGTGCAATGCCAACTGGTAAAGGGCCAACTGGTAAAGGGGCAATTGCTTGGTGATAGGTCCCTTCGTAGGCATCTTATCCTTGTCGAGGTGTCCACTTCTAGACCACGCACCCTTGTGCGTTGCAGTAACAGTAGGCAAGCAGGATATAAAAGGATAGAAGACAGGGCAGAGGCAAACAAGACAGAAGCAAGATGCGAGGCGAAGTGTGGGTGCTGTTGTGTTTGGTGCTGAGCGTAGGGGCTAATAGCAGGAAGAGCAGGAGAGTGACGAATATAAATTTCTACATACAAGCAAAGGTGAGCAAGCCAAACGCGACCGCTGTTATAGTTGCAGGGCCCGGCGGCAACACCACAGGCGTCAACTTCGGCACCGTTTATGTGTTCGACGACGTCCTCCGAAGCCAGCAGTCCAACACCTCTTCCATCGTTGGCCGGGCCAAAGGTACCGCCTTGGTCACCGAGGAAAATCGCTCCCATGCTACCTACGTCTTCTCCGCTGTCCTTCAAACTCAATCTTATAATGGTTCCATCTCTTACCACGGTACCGACAGTGTTAGTGAGCTCGCTATTCTTGGCGGTACTGGGGATTTTCGTCTCGTTTATGGCTTTGCTAATTTTACCCATGTCCAGCTTAACTTGCCTGATTCCATCATCTTTGTCAATTCTACCTTGTACCATCGCCTCTGAGTTCAAATCTGCCTCATCGCTCACAGTTCCTAATAAGTCTATCTTCATTAAGACAATTGATAATGTCTCCTTTGTCCTCTTACTTGCAAGTTCAACGCTTTTCATTGCATTTGTTGTTTAATTCTTGGATCTAGCTTTGGTGCTTTAATGTTGCTCGATCTTAACAATGAGCCTTATGCAATCTCAGTTTTTTTTCATTTCTGTTTACCCCATATGTTTTGCCGAATAAAAAATTGGAGTTCCTAAATTGTGCTCATGAAGGCGTACAAACATTATTCACAAAAATGTGTATGCAGAGAAGGACGACCATGCAAAAGACCATTGCAAATGATCAAATAAAACATCACATTTGTAGCAACTTCAAAAACTGTGTGAGGATGAGTTGCATCTACTGATTGGCACTACATATGATTAAAGCTGCAGTAAGTCCTCTACAACAAGTCTAAACCTTATCAATTGCCCTACTACAATGCGAGCATTGAAGTCACCAACATGCATCATATGGTGTAGTTGTTTAAATGCCTGGACATGGCAAGTGGCAATAAATAAGGAGGGCCACATGTAGCAATTGTGTTTGTCTGCCTTGTGCAAGGATGCAAAAGATCCAAAAAAATGTCCTATAGGAGCTGACTTCCCAACAACGTCCTATAGTATGCCTTAAGTTGTATGGCAAAGAATATTATTCAAAAGAATAATCCTTGCATTAAGAATCGAATCAGATTGAATTGAATTGAATTTTACCTCCACAAAGACCAAATAGCCTACGAAATCCAAAATAAAAAACAAAGAACATCCAAATGCGAGCATTGAAGTCACCAACATGCATCATATGGTGTAGTTGTTTAAATGCCTGGACATGGCAAGTGGCAATAAATAAGGAGGGCCACATGTAGCAATTGTGTCTGTCTGCCTTGTGCAAGGATGCAAAAGATCCAAAAAATGTCCTATAGGAGCTGACTTCCCAACAACGTCCTATAGTATGCCTTAAGTTGTATGGCAAAGAATATTATTCAAAACAATAATCCTTGCATTAAGAATCGAATCAGATTGAATTGGATTGAATTTTACCTCCACAAAGACCAAATAGCCTACGAAATCCAAAATAAAAAACAAAGATCATCCAAATACGAGCATTGAAGTCACCAACATGCATCATATGGTGTAGTTGTGTAAATGCCTGGACATGGCAAGTGGCAATAAATAAGGAGGGCCACATGTAGCAATTGTGTTTGTCTGGGAACTTGGAAGGAACTATCAGGGCGAACATGAAGAGCGGCTAGGGTTAGGGCGGCCGCCGTGGCCGCCCCCGTTACTTGCAGAGCAGGGTATGCCTTCTGGTTTTGCCTCCCGTGGCCTGGTAGATACAGGCACGGTGGGGCTCTTGCTTCCATTCTGTGTAAAAGAATGGAGTTTCGTAGACAGGTTTCTCTGGAGGATTAGATCAGAAGTATCTGAAGGTTTTAGCAAGAAGAACTTGGATGAAGACGATGTTGGCTATAAAACATCTGATTTGGAAGGATATTGTATGAGGACATCTGTGTCAGAATGGAGAAATGACAGGCCGTTTGATGAGGCTGCCCATAAGGAAAAAAAAAAGAAGGCAAATGGGAAATCTGCTGTGACGAAGCTTCTCCTTGATCATTCAAATGCCGACCAAGAAGGCTTGAAGGATGTAAGGCGGTCGGAAACAGAGACGTCGAAGTAGCTTTATACACATAGCGTGGTGGAAAACATCCACAATTTACCGCATCATCTTCTATTTACGCCTTTCAAGTATTCAACCCCTCGACTCTTCGGGAGAAAGAAGAGAAGATGCTTGATATTCTGGAGGTGATCATTGTGCCGATGTTTTACCGGGAGGAAAAAACATCTTTCGCTTACTGCTGCTTTGGGACATCTGCGGCATATGTGTTGTTTGAGTGGTGTGGCTACACACTCACGGATTCTCTTTCTAATGCCCTTCTTATTTTGATTGTGGTGCTATTCTTGTGGTCGAATGCGTGCACTCTTTTGATCGAGTTAGTTCTACATCTCTTCCACAACATAATAGTGAAAGGTTTCGAAATAGTTGGGTCGAGAATATGGTTTGGACATGCTTTAATTGTGCCTGCATTTTGGTCCGGTGACTGGAATGGTGGGAACCCTCTGTTTTTGCAATCCATCGGGTAGTCCGTGTATCCTATTGAATCTCTATGTTAAGGAGTCAGCCCTTAATCATGTTGGTGGGCATGTAATGTAAGAAGCATCATAAACTGCTATCTTAGTATCGGGGATATTAATATATCTTCTCCGGTTTGGCAAGTTTCAATGAACACTAGAAAATTTATTGCCACGCATAAGTTAAAAAACTCCCTATCCCAAAATGAGAGGGTTTGGGGTGGATGTTTTGGTCTATACATGGATATTATGTTAGGAGAGAGGTGTTCTAAAGGGATCACGATTTTGGGTTCGGAATCGTAATGTTTAGCTTTGGGCCATGGTCAATGGGGCTGACATATGGGAATTGACCATTGGCAAGCAGTTAAGGTAATGGGCCTTGTATGGCGTTGTTGGGGAGGGAATGCTTCCAAACATAAATTGGCAATGGTGGGTGATTATATGGGATATCATAAGGGGGCTACGTTTTCAATCATGTTGGGTAGAATCCAATGAACCCCTTTACTCACCCAACATTACGGTGGAAAATTACACACTCATCATTGGGTTAGCATGCTGGGGATAAAGGCTTTAGTGTCACACATAACAAGACAAGAATGACTCTACATTACAATAAGAACAAAAAGGTGATTATTGGACCGTTGAATGGGGAGGGGGCTTTTGCTATATGGGCCTATCTTTTGCACCACATGTTTTAAGTATGGTTGCAATAAAACACCTGCTAGGGATGGGGGGCCACTTATATGGTTATGCTGGTGGGGGGGTACTGCACAGTTTGTATTTAAGATGACATTGGTGTATTTTTTGTGGTTGACCTTTGTTGAGACGGGGGATCGAGGTAGAAAAGGGAAAGGTCATATATCCTCGCCCCCTCATCCGATGGACCGATTGAGACCACTGATTGAGACCACTGGGGAGATACACTCCCATAGGTCATATTTATGTTGGTTCAAGTGGCCCACGTGCAGGGAATGTTCGTATGGTTACAGAGACACTGCAGTCTTGCCAGAGAGGTTATTATACTATATACTATGAAAATTGTCTCTTGGAACCTCCGAGGTATTAAAGGCGTCCTAAAACATGGTAGAGTGCTTGCAGCCATACGCTCTATGATGGCAGATGTTATTCTCTTACAAGAGCATAGACTTCCTGACTTCAAGCAAGTTCTATAGGCAAATGGGTAGGTGGCAACTATTCCTCCTTTTTTAGTTGTGCAAAATGAGGGGAACCAAAGGTGGCACTCAGATCCTCCGGAGAGGCCTTGTTCGTAAGTCCTACTATGCCGGGATGGTCGATGGCGTGGTGACCTTTGAATCTAATGAGTGCCAATGGGGTCATCAATGTATAAGGTCAAATAAGCCAGTAAAAGGGCCATTATGTGGAAAGAAATCGAAAGTTGGATAGGTCATCAAGGGATGTCACCAAAAACCGGATTTTAGGGGAGATCTCGAACATGACCGATGTTTGGGACCAAAAATTGGGTTGCATAGAAATCTATCGAGATGAGGATACTTCTTGAACTCATTGCTTGATATAGTGTGGGATTTAACTTGATTCCGCCTTCCAATGCTACCTTCTCATGGTCGAATAAGGTAAGGGCCAAGGCAAGTATATTGCCTATTAGGATGATTTTATATGGCCAATAAAACGGCATGCTTCATGGACAAGTGTTATGTTGAGGGGGGAGCTTGCCTTCTCCCACTCATCATGTTCCCTAAAAGCTTATTTCTAGAAAGTATGCCTACTAATTGAAAGCGTGGAAATATCCCTTTCAAATTTAATACCTCATTGGCTAGGAAAGGAGGCATTTTGCAAGCCTTCGTGGTATTTATATCCTCTCTCTAATGATCTTAATCTTCCCGGAGCATGAAAGCCCGGGTTGAGAAGCTCACCTAATGAAGGGCACAGGTTAAAGTACGGGGAAGAGCAGAGCCATGGAGTTCAAAAGGGAGAAGACTGGATATATACAATCAGTTGAGAATAGTTAAGCAGGGACTTATTATCTGATCCACACAACATTGCTAAGAGTAACATTGAGGCTGATTTGGAGGGGAAAAGCAAAGGCAATTGAGGGAGGAGGAGGAGGCTAGAGGGGCGTTCGATCTAAAACTAAATGGTATGTGAACTTGACCATGAGAACTCCAAGTGCTTTTTAGAATGTTTGGTGCAAGGTTAGCTGATAAAAGATCTCATCGATTAAGGATGGCAATTCAAATGTATTGAGGAACTACGTGAGATCGGATCATTTATTGGAGAAAGCTTTGAGAATCAATTTAAGGAAGATCCTTTACCTTCCTCTTACCATGCTTTCAGATGGCACTTTGGTTGTCTAAAGTGGATTGGGGGAAGGTTATTTTCGAGAAGAAAATCAGCTTTTATTACATAACATAGAGGGAGATGAGATCTACAAAACCTTATGTTCCCTTGCAGAGGGAAAATCTCCTGGGCGGATGGTTTCCCTCCAGAATTCTTTGTTGAATTTTGGGATGCGCTTTGGACCAGGACTTCATCGAGTCATGCGTGGAGCATGGTTGTCATGTTCTCTACACCCGACACTAGCAAAAGGGGGTTTATCACTCTTGTTCCTAAGGTTCCAAGACCTCAAAGCCTCTGGGAATGGAGGCCGATTGCACTCACCAATGTCATCTATAAAGTAATCATGAAGGTTATTGCTAACCGCTTGAAACCAATTGAACTAGGTCATTGGGCATGAGCAATCACTTTTCTTGCCGTGATACATATTGGATAACTACCTTGCAGCTAGGGAAGGTTTGCATTGGTGCCAGGCCTCCAAACAAAATTGTGTAATGATCAAGATGGACTTTAGAAAGGCATATGATTCTCTTAGATGGGAAGGGTTGCGCTCTGTCATGTACCATATGGGATTTGAGTCCCACTTTATTCGGGCTTGGCTTTGGGGATGAATAACTTAGCATCTGCGTCGGTCTGGTTAATGGGCAACCATCGGCCCTGTTTAAACTCAAGAAGGGATTAGAGGGGCTGCCCCTCGCTCCTTACTTGTTCCTCATCATGGCTAACCTTTTGACAAGAATGGTTCAGTTAAAGATGTTAGAGGGGGATCTGGAAGGGCTTACTTTTCCCGGGGGTACAGAAAAGTTAACAATTATGCAATATGCAGATGACACCTTCATGTTCCTCAGATATGATGACAACAGTTTCCACTCATTTCGAGAGATTCTGACGTCCTTTGAGGTTATATCTGGAATCGGCCTTAATGCGAATAAGTGTGCAGTTCTCTGGGCTTCAGATAGTCCCATTGATCCTCGGGCGGGTCATGTTTTCGATTGTGGCGGTGGGAATCGGTTAAGCTCGGTCTTCCGGTGGTGCTTTCAGACAACCTCAAAGGCCTCTGGGCCCCCATATTGGATAAACTCAGAAAGAAGGTAGGTTTATGGTCTACAAGGACCTTGGCAACATCTGGTCGTGTGACAGTTGCTAATGAAGTGCTAGCTGCCTCTCATATCTATTACTCATCAACGATGATTGCCCGTAAAGGTTTTTTACAATCAAATGCAAACTATCATCGGAAATTTATCCGGGGTGGCATGGCTAAGGTGGCCTCGGGAGGAGCCGTGTCCGGGATAAAAGGGATGGGGGATTGGGCTGCAAAGACCCCTTCACTGTGCAATGAACCGGCAGTGACTAAATTTGTTTGGAGAGTACTACAAGGTGAGTCATCTACTTTATCACCGCTTTGAAATTTATATCCTATTGGTTGAAACAAGGTAAGCTCTTGGGAAAGCCAGCTCTCCCCGGAGATGAGTTGGGAGCTTTTCTATTTTAGCTTCAAGGTAGCCCCCGGGTACATCTCTGTGATGAGAAAGATTCTCCAAGCATGGTGGATGTGCAACATCTTTTCACCCTATGGATCCTCCTAGGGAAGCAGGTGGTTTCAGCTTATTTTAGAATACCAGGGTATGGGGGAGGGAGGGCCTTCCTCTGGCCCTCTCTCACCCCCGCATCTTCATTAAGTGGAAGAGCTGTGGAATCACTAGGTTGCAGCATTTGTGGATGAATGGGAGATGGGTCCATTTGGACTACATTCAAGAGTAAAATCCGGGAACCAGGCGAAGGTGACCGTAAGGTGCTACGAGATATCTTAGGCAATGTCACCAACCTATCTGGAACAGAGTGGGACCTTGTGAGGAATGGCGTTTTCGAGGACTATGTGTAGATACTCCTCTGATAGCCGAGGCAAGGCTTGGGGTGAGCAATGGAGTTGCCAAAGCTGCTTTAGCCAACTCCTGGAAGTCTCTTTGTTCAAGAAAGATACAATTCTTGGTGGACAACTTTGCAAGGGGGCTTAGTACAAAGGAAAGTTTATTTAATAAGGGGTATTTCGACAACGATAGATGTCCACTTGGTTGCCATATCACTGAATCTATTGAACACCTCTTCTTCTGCCCCCAGATCGCAGAGTTTTGGCACTGGGTTTGCCCCATTATTGGGCTGATGGTACACCATCTGAGGTGGCCAGATTTATTGATCATTGATAGATGCAGTATCGAAGCCTCTTTAGTGAATATTGCGCTATGGGTCATCTGGAAGCACCGATGTGATGTGGCACTAGGTGGCCAAGGGATCTCCATATTGAAGCTAAAGAACTCTTTCAACTCAGAAGTGGCACTGATGGCGCTATCACATCACAGGAGGCATGGTATTAACTACAACAAGGATCTTGACAGACTTTGATCCTTACATGGGTTCTACTCTTATTTTAAGTGTCATTGGACTGATAACGAAGCAAATGATGACAATGGCTTAGGTATTCTATCTATTCAGAATTGAGAACGTTATGTGGACCCAGTAGTGGGACGGAGTTGCTTTCCTCTATAGTACCTGCTTTATGGTGAAGATGGGCAACTCCCGATAGTACCCTTAAAGTAGGGAAGACGAGAAGATGCTCTCTATAGTACACGTGTTGTGATTCCCGCAACATCGTTTTAAGCTGTAATGCTTTCTATTTACTCTTGAGAGGGTCTCATTGTACATACTGTTTTCTATTAATACATATATCTAATCTTACCTCCAAAAAAAAAAAAAATTGTGTTTGTCTGCCTTGTGCAAGGATGCAAAAGATCCAAAAAATGTCCTATAGGAGCTGACTTCCCAACAACGTCCTATAGTATGCCTTGTGCGAGGATGCAAAATATTCCAAAAATGTCCTATAGTAGCTAACTTATATTGATGGTGTGCAAATCATATGGTCAAGCAGCTGAAGGGTGCAAGTTGTATGGCAAAGAATATTATTCAAAAGAATAATCCTTGCATTAAGAATCGAATCAGATTGACTTGGATTGAATTTTACCTCCACAAAGACCAAATAGCCTACGAAATCCAAAATAAAAGACAAAGAACATCCAACCTATGTTCAAGATTACTACAAAAGTTGTCCCAGCTGCATTTCTAATGACCTTGCTTATTGGGTTCGTGTGAAACCATTGTGCGTCATATTATTTTATATTATTTCAAGCTTTTACATCCAACTACCTTATTGCAACGAAATTCGTGTGGACCCATAGGAAGATTTAGCCATAATGAGACTTAGCCACAACCCTAAGATTTCATCTACAAATCTAAGATTTCATCTACTTCAAGGGTTTACATGTCTAGTTTCTATTTGACTATGCTAGCATTGGAACTTACCTTTTAGGCAATGCCTCTCTAGCCATCTATAGTCGCGATCGAGGTCTCCAAAGGGTTTAATTAATGGTATGAGGAGCATGTCCAGAAAAGGAAGGCTTCCAATAAGCAGCAAACATGAGTATGGAAAATGCAAACATGGTACATGTATCTGTAGAGACCTCATGGTACATAGATGTAAAAATAATACTCGAACTTTGAAAATGACTATCCATTACCATATATTACATCCATGCCTAACAAATTATCTTCCACTCAAAGATCAGTATATCTTGAACAACAATACTACGATCATACAAGCATGTCAATAGTTATCAAGCTCGTCCTCAACTTCAAAACATCAACAGCAAGAATGTTGCATGGGACATGTAGTAAGAGAAATTGCTTCAAGGCATGTGAATAACACAACGCAAAACACTTACCGCTATGTAATAGATTAAAGGCATCATTAATTTCGAGAGCGACATATTATGAGTGATATATTCATCCACTTTGATTTCCTGACACAGTAAAATGATTTAGTTAGATATATGCCAAAACATATTAAGCAAAGTTCCAATCTGAACTCCAAGTTGTACCTTCTTCAAGTATTTCTCGACAAGATCCGGGACATGTGAACGGCTTTTAAAACCACCAAATGCAGTTCCTCTCCATGATCTCCCAGTAACGAGCATAAAGGGTCGAGTGGCAATCTCTGCACCAGCTGGGGCAACTCCAACAATAACTGAAGTGCCCCATCCCTAGAAGCATAGAGCTGCATTATTAGAAGCATGGCTGGAGGATTTCTCATGCAACTTAGAGGTGGATCAGCCTCACCTTCATGCAGCACTCCAGCGCTGACCTCATTACGTTTACATTACCAATGCATTCAAAACTATAATCAACTCCACCATCTGTGTTCTGAACTATGACCTGAAATGAAAATCAATATTAGCACCTGGAGGGTGCACAACTACGTCAAGGGGAAAAACTAGTCATGACCTGCTGGATTGGCTTGTCATATTCTTTAGGATTCAAAAATTCGGTCACTCCAAAATCCTTTGCTGTAGTAAAAATTAAATTTCTTGGTGTTTAGACAGATGCACCAACAGTAATATATCATTTGTACTTTCTTTTAGTTACCATCCACATGTTACCTCTTTCAAATTTACTGGGATCTATATCAATGCCAATAATTCTAGATGCCTGTGCTGCTTTTGCTCCCTCTGCCACCTGAAAACTAATCTTATTTAGTAGCTAAAAACTATATTTACGTAGACTTCTATGGACTATTTACTTACTGCAAGCCCAACTGTCCCCAGACCAAATATCGCAACAGTTGATCCTGGTTCCACTTTAGCAGTATTCCATACTGCACCTAAACCTGATTGACCACTGTCAGATGATCAGATACCTAACAAGTATTCACCCATTCAGCTAAAATAATTCCATCAGGTCGGCTAGATGTACGGCGTCTTTTTGAACTACATGAGGTTTTTACATATTCCAATTGCACAATAGTGGCTTCATTATCCAGTTAAGAGATCTTCTTGATTTACCATAGAATGCTTTTGTATTCACTCAACAGTGTGTTCCAAGTCAAATTCCAAAATTTCTTGTGTTCCAAAGAATGGTTATTGGCCATGACCTAGTGAACATCCTTAAGAGCGACAAACCTGTAGGAATTCCGCACCCAAGGAGACAAATCTTTTCCAAAGGAGCTTCAGGGTTCACTTTTGCTACCGATACAGCATGCACAACGGTGTATTCACTAAAGTAGATGTCCCCATGAAATGGTATATCGGCTTCCCATCTTTTGAAAATCTTGTTTTCGGTCAACAAGCATAAGTCCAACTCCTGTAGCCTCTCGAACCTTTCCACAAAGATTTGTTTTGCCTGACTTACAAAATCTGCATTCTCGACATTCTGCCTGGTAGCAAGGGATGACATGGTCTCCTGGTTTAACTTCTGTCACACCTTCACCTACGCTCTCAACTATTCTGTTAGAGGCGCAGGCAAAAGTTACATTAGCATATTGTCTTGTTGTCTTTTGCATTAAAAATTTCAGAAAACCAAAATATCCTACCCAGCAGCTTCATGACCCAAAATGCATGGGAATAGACCTTCGGGATCCTGAAATTTAGAAGCAAATTTGTGTCACTAGAAAAAGTTGGAACAATTAACCTTTAAAATGATGGTTAAATAATACCAATCCATCCAAAGTATAGGCATCTGTGTGGCACAGTGCTGTATGGGTGACTTTTATTCGAACCTCCCCTGCTTTTGGTGGTTCAACTTGAACTTCTTCAATACAAAGAGGTTTCTTTGCCTCCCAAGCAATAGCAGCTTGTGAAAAAAGACAGTATCAGTCAGAGCATGGACTATCTCTTGTTTACATGCATTGCAGAACGCGGTTGGAAACATACGTTGCTTAAAACAAAATACACTGCATGATAGAAAACTACATTTCTAGAATCGACCGGATCGAATAGCAGTAATTGCAGCTCAAGCACAGTAATTCTTCGTAAGAAAAAGAACATACCTTTGCAAGTTATGACGCGCCCGACAGTCGCCATGGCCTAGCTTGAAACAGACTTGTGTTTTGGGCAAAAACTTTCACACTGCAATTGGATACGTGTCTGGCCAGTCTGCCACATAGTCACACTTGAAAAACTGATATGGCAATTTTAACTAAAATTATTGGCTTACATGCCTTATGATGGGCCACGTATAATCAGAAGACAGAGTCATCTCTGTCTTTTTTTTTTCTTTGGTTGAATGGGTCCCATTGTGTTGCAGTAGCATATGGGAATGGGGTCACTCCGTCAATGTTCTCCGGTCTTGTTCAGTCATGACAGGGTCCATGGGTAAGGGGTCACATTCTATCACACTAGGTACAGGGAATCGTACCACGATGATGGAAAAAACCATTGGGTTTCATTCTGTCTTGGCTTTCAATCAAGCTACGACACGTGGCATATCTTCTTTGTCTGGAAGTCAAGAGCAGATGCTTCCGTTCCAACGATTTACCTTGCATTTTAGAAATTCTTACCCTGCATTCAACCACAAAATGAAGCCCAAGGCTTTCCATTATACGTACAAGAAATTTATCGCGGCGGCCAAGGCCGCCGCGAACATTTCTCTCTCCTGCAATACGAACATTGGAGGGATGAGCAACTAGTCGGGAGCATTCGTTGCAGGAGAAGCACTCTGATGGGTATTCAATTACCATGCATCCCAGTACGTTAGGGCATACGCATTTTGTATATGGATTATAAACAACTAATTATTTAGCAACATGAAAATCCTTTTAACTTAGGGTCTAAAGGGAACACAATGGCCTCAAAAAAGGGTATGGCCTAAAAAAGAGAGTGTATCAAATGTAATGTATGGGGGCCAATGGAAGGCAGTACCATCTTCTAAACAATCGTATCCAAATATTGTATATAACAAAAAAACGGGGTCGGGGGGAGGAGAAACTGTCTATGTTTTCTTTTTCTTTTGTTGAACGCTTTCTATTTGGGATGCGCATATAACTTCAGACCTTCTTCTGTATAACATTCTTCCTTGCTTGTCCTTCTCCTTCTTCCATGGCTTTTATCTGAGGACTGTATGCCACAATTGGAACCATATTCTAAATACAAAATCTTACAATTTTGCCAAGCCAAACCCGCCTCTTCCTTGCTTTTTGAGTTCCATGCAGACTCCAAAACTGACGAATTTACAGTGATCATGCCACAGATGCATGGAAGTTGCACAGTGCTTATTTTTCCGACCCGCCTATTTTTCCACAGTGCTTTCTCGAGCATCGTTTTAGGTCATTGTTTTGGATAGCATATCTCTTCCACCTATTCATATTCATCGATTCATTTGAACTCTCAGAATCTCGCATACAATCTTGGTTTTTGGTGGGTTGCAAGTATCTTTTTTCGCAAAAAGTTAAAGCTTGCTTCAAGATGGAGAAGACCGGATTATCGAGCCTTCCTCTCCGGCGGCTTCAAGTCTTGTGCAAGCAAACATGGCATTCCTGCAAATACCACAAATTTGGCGATGGCAACTGCTCTCGATGCACTTTTAAATGTGAGTTAATTTCTATTTGTGTTAGCATTTTGTTTTCCTAATAATTTTTTTGCTTTACTTGTTTTCCGATTGCACAATTGATTGGAAGGTCATGGCATTGATTTTTTAGTCGGTAATAATCTTTTTGCCCTATCTACATTTGGGATTTTTCGGGGTGCTTCAATTGAATCTAATGTTTAAGAGTCTTCAAGTGGTGGATTATAGTTTCGGAGGCGTCCCTCTTTTCTTCCTTTTAGCCGGCCGAATTTGATGCCCGGGCTATAGTTCTTGGTTGCTTTTTGAAGGAGAGCAGGTCGTTTGGCAGAATAAACTCATAAGCCTGCAAACAGTTCCTTCTTGCCATGACATGGGCTTGCAGAGCTTGCTCGGTTCAAGATGCAAGAAAGGAAGGAAATCTCCATGGCTATAGTGGCGCGGAGATCGAAGGCGATTTTTTTGTTCTGTTGCTCCCAAAATTTGCCAACAATTGCCCGGCTTTGATAAAACAAAAACTTCGCACCAATAATTTGGTGAAATTTGTGCTGGAATCAATCGAGGAGTTGGATTATTGCCTTTGTGGCGGCTTGGGCCGTGGCGGCAGTGCGAGCATAGCTTGTCGAGATCCGATGTCAGGAGGGAGGCTATACATCGCCCGTCGGCATAGTTTTGCGGGGGCGAGAGACGCCAGGCGTCAAGGTTGCACGCAACAGATCTGATATGAGCTACACCAATAGCTCAGGAAGATCCGGCTCTAGTTCACCAAAACTAGAGGAAGATCCAAAACCACAAGGTAATTGATGGTAGTTCTCCACCCAACCGGGCCAACCGGTGTTGAGAACTGGCAGATTAACAGCAAGGCAGAAAGCAATGGCAATTTCTATGCAAGGAGCTTGGTTCTCTTCAAAAAGCTAATCTTGGTTGTGCAGTCCAGTTTGTACTCTTTTGGCGATATCTCACGATCCACAAGGAGTTAGCGAATGGGCCACCCAAGTCCAGAAACTAGACACTGAGAGCTTTCCAATGAGCCCTAGATCGCCATAATCCGACTTATATTCATTTGAGATATGATCTTTTGAAGTTGGCCTTTTAAAACCGCTATTTTTAGATCGGACTTTAGCCATAATATCTAAGATATTATTTAGCTTCTACTAACATAAGATATTATTGCCAATTTACTTGCCTTGCCATGCTATTAGTTTTCACACACCCATGCTAGTCCACCAAGACCAACGTTCAAGGCCACTCCCCCGAGCTACCATATCCATATCAATTCCTCCCTTTTTGAAGGCAACTGACCTCAGTTGTGTCCATAAATTAAGCACCAACTTAGTTTATCCAATTGAGCACCAACTCAATATAATTTAAGTTCAAGTTTAAGGTGATGATCTCACAAATAGCACCAACTATTCATGGCGACCACTTTTGTTGAGGCTAAAGATTTGGATAAAGGTAAATCTAAGTTTATCCTAAGTTTATTAAACTTCCTAATACAAGAATTGGGTCAAGTTTATAAGAATTTTGGAGGATTCCATTGAGGCACCAACCTCTGCCAAGAGGGAGCACCAAACTACTTTTTGGTTTGCAATTTCTTAGACACCAATCTAAAATTGCAAATTCATCCATTAATGTTTACAAGTATGGCACCAACCATAATTTTGTATTTTATTAATGGCATGAACAATCATCTTAAGGAAATATAACAATTTCAGATATAAAATATCTAATTTCTAAACTGAATCCTTAATCATGCTACTTTTTACCAGACAAATGGTAATCTATCATCAATTTGTTCTTTTTCTTCTTCCATATGCTTCGTGAGGCGCTTTCTTCTCGCTTTTAACTTCTCAAACAGATATAAACACGGATCTATTTCCTATGTGAACATTATGCATTTGTCCTTCAATGCTTTTTAGGTGGTATGTGGAGAATATCTAGACCTTACAACAACTTTATTCTCAGGACAATACCTCTGATAGCGATTTCCACCACAACGGAAACAACGTATTTCCTTGGACTTACCCATACTTCCTTTCTTTTGCTCAGATGCATTCTCAGGAGTTTCCACATCTACTTCCTTTCTCCTTTTCCGTTTTCCCTCATTCTCGTCATCTGGGCTGGAGTATGGCTGCCATGCATAACTTCTTTTGCTTTTCGGATTAATCTTTCGGCGGCGGATGCATAAATTATGGCATCTCGTAAATCCTTGGGCACAGGTAGCTAACTTGGCGAAGATATCCGCCAGATGCGTAATCCGTTGATGTACTTCCTTGTCAATTCCTGAGCGTTCATGTTATTCATCTGCACAGCCAAGTGATTGAATTTTATGGTGAAATCATTCACAGTCTCCTTCTCTGTTTGCTGAATATGATCCCATTCTCTTTGGATTACTTGGTAATAACTGGAGGCGTGTAATGCGCTTCAAATTCCTTCCCAAAATCATTCCAATTACTTATTCATGGATCGGTCTCTTTCTTCCCATACCATAGCCGCCAAGTGCCTTTTAAATATATATCCATGGCGCCTAACTTTTCTTCCTCCGTTTGCTTCAACTCTCTTCAAGAACGACTCCTGGTGCTTTCGAATCCGATAACACGCGGTGGCTTAGCGGGATATCCACGGAAGAAGGCATGTCGGACTTTTCCAACCATTTGCACTTATTCTTCTTGCCGGGAAGAATTTCTTCTTCAATGGGAGGAGGCGGATTTATGGGAGCGTGTTGGAAGGTAGCGGAGGTGCGAGGGGTTCTCATATTACGCAACAATTCCTCACTTACATAACCAGTGCGCCCGAGATGCTCTAGTTTCTGATAGCCTCTTCTTGAGATTCATGCATGGAAATTCCCATCGGTTTTTTGTATAAAATTTGAGGTAATTGCTTTCCAAGAAGTCTCGCGATCTGTTGGTCCTGAATTGATGCCATAAATGCTTTACCGGTGCAAGTGGTAATTATCGGGCTCGACATACCAATTGATATGAGCTACACCAATAGCTCGGGAAGATCAAACTCTAGTTCACCAAAACTAGAGGAAGATCCAAAACCACAAGGTAATTGATGGTAGTTTTCCACCCAACTGGCCAACGGCAGGTGTTGAGAAGCCGCAGATTAACAGGCAAGGGCGTAAAGCAATGGCAATTTCTATGCAAGGAGCTTGGTTCTCTTCAAAAAAGCTAATCTTGGTTGTGCAGTCCAGTTTGCGCCAACGGCCACTCTTTTGGCGATATCTCACGATCCACAAGGATTTAGCGAATGGGCCACCCAAGTCCGGAAACTAGACACTGAGAGCTTTCCAATGAGCCCTAGATCGCCATAATCTGACTTATATTCGCTGAGATATGATCTTTTGAAATTGGCCTTTTAGAAACTGCTATTTTTGGACTGGACTTTAGCCATAATATCTAAGATATTATTTAGCTTCTACTAACATAAGATATTATTGCCAATTTACTTGCCTTGCCATGCTATTAGTTTGCCCTTCTCACACACCCATGCTAGTCCACCAAGACCAACATTCAAGGCCACTCCCCCGAGCTACCATATCCATATCAAGATCGTCAAGAAAAAACGTGGCAATAAAAGCAACAAATCGATTGCGGCGCAGAAAAAATAACCAGGACAAAAACAGAAAATAGAAATTTGAAACTCACTTATATATGTGTAGAATGGGATCAATTCCTTACCCTACATAATGTATATAGCCATCTAAACACATATAATGTGATTCTATTCTCACATTCTTTTGGGTTGCCCAAAGGACATGCCACTATTGCTTCATTTGATTTTTGGGATCATGATCCTCTTCAACGTAAATCCTTTCCTGTGTTCCTTTATATGGCAAATTTTGAGTTGCTAGCTCGAGAAGGATGGTATGCAAAGTTTTGGTTCAAAAGTCGAGATTTCATATTTTGGCTCTAATTTCAAGCTTCTATGTTAGGAGAAGGTTAGGATATGCAAAGACAAAGTGCGAGCTTCTTGGAAGCTTACATTATGGAGCTTGCAATCGGAGATTCTAGAAAACCGGGAGATCATACTATACATATCTTATCTTTGAGAGTGCATTCATGTATATAAAAGCCACTATAGATGTATTTCGCTCTAGGTGGTATACGATATTAGAACGATTGGATATTTTCTTTTCCAACATCTTGCTTCATTTGGTTTAGAACATGGAACTTATATCAGTTGGTTTTGATCTAGAGAAATGCCTATTTATAGATGAATGTGTGTTGTGTGGCAAATGACATGGAACTAACATGGCATATGACATGGAAAAATGGTAGTTTTTGTTCTTTCTCTATGTGCCTTTTCATATGGATCAATGACATGGCAATGATGTGGCAGGATCACTAACATGGACCAATTATGAATAACATTTGGTGATGTGGACCCATGCCAATAATGCTATTATCTTCCAATGTAATAGCCATTGTGTTAAATGCATGCAAAAGGTGGAAAACCCCTAAATGTATTTCCCCCAACTTTTGATGAGAACCTAGGTTCTCATCACTTTCTTCTCAAGTGGGATGTTTGATTTTGACCTTGGGTTCTGGTTCTTGACGAAGCAAGGTGTCATAATGAATAAGTATCCATATGAAAGAACTAGCCTTGAACTTGGATTGCTCAAAAGCAATCACATCTTTAACATTCTTCGTGTCATACTTGTTTGCATTCTCTGTGGATTTGGAGACAAGGCCTTGTAGTGGCTTTAACTTTGGGACCACTTTTTGGTAGGATAATCTATTGATGATAGGCATGTTCCCTCTATATCCATGAGAGTTGCTCTTTGGAATTCTTTAAGGATTGGAGGTATTTTCACAATTTCATAAATAGCCACATGTGTTACCAAATTTTCATCATCTGTATCATGTCTTTCAACTATTTTGAGTGCAAGTTTATTTCCCAATCAAGCTTCCATATTATTTGCATCATTGACATTTTCTTCCTCAATTTCATGATTTATTTCTTGTTTTTCATCTGGATGGATGATAAACATATATTTGATATCATAGCAATCAACTTTCTCCTCAATTTCCTCTTTAAAGAATTCTAATTCATCTATTGCCATTTTGAAGCTCTCGAGGTTTTTCTGTAGAATCATCAAGAATCATTTCATCATTTCCTATTTTGTATGCCTCAACCTCATTGCTCGTAGATTTGCCACTTCCATATGAACTTACATAATCGCACGTACTATATATCTTATAACAACTTTCTTCAAGTCTATAATCCTCCATTTCTTTAATCTCTTGCGGGTTTCAAGTACGGATATACTCCAAATAGAGTAAGGTTCCTCGGGTCCTTAAATTGTTTTTGAAGAGCGGAGGCTAGTCAGGGGTAATGTTTTGATGGATCTAGCCGCTCAAGTTTTCCATAAGACTAACGTTTTGTTCTTGGCATTTGCAGTCTGGGCAATCGATCTGAAGGCCGATCTGAAGTAAGAACAGTAGTCCTTCACAATGTCAAGGATGCTAATGGCGAATGGTTTGACTTTTTGTTATTTCGTTGGTCACTCGTTACCCTCGGCCCTAGATCCACGTGTACTCATACGGTTGAAAAGAGCGAGAGTAAAGGATGTGATTGTCCCTTTGGAAGGTCCGTGTAAAAGGAATTATATTTGGTTCGGGGAGGCACTAAGTTGAACGAAGGTCATTGTGGGGCGTGGCTACATTAGCTCTGATTTGGCAACAAAAAGTTTACAGGAAGCCCGGATCTTTAAGCCAATACCATTTATTCTTCAAATTACAGCGACAAAGTTTTACACTTAGAAGATTACTAGTGTGTTTGAAGTGTATCATCACAAGCTTGATCAATTGATTTTTCTGGAAACTACATCTACCTTGAGAGTTCGGGGTATTTTCTTTCTAAGTATCATTATACGGTCTCGTAAGGTGTTATTGGGTAAAGTCAGCTGAGATTGAGAGCAGTTGAAGCAAATTGATGCTGATTTTTGTGAGGGAGTCTTGTAACAAAGATATCAAGAATGTGTTGGAGCTGAATTCTTTAGGAACAACCGGCTGAAAAGAGGTGGGGTGAGATGTGCATTCAAAATATTTCTACCAATTCTTTGCCTTTGCTTTTTTTCAAGCATGATAAGATTAATGTGGCATCGCGAATATACCACGATCGGTAAAATTACACGAAGCATCAAACTTGCTCCCAAGTAATGAGAAAAAATTAGGTAGCACGAAGTGGAGGGTAAATCCCGAAACCTCGGTTGCATGCAACACACTAGTGTTCAGGTATATTGCTTTATTCACATTTGTCTTTGATTAAGTCCGAAATGTTTGACACATGCTCTGCGGTATAGACTCATCAAGCAGATATTGTATGCAAATTTTTTTGTGGAGAGAAGACACACATTTGAGAATGACATCGTTGGGAATGGAAGGCGGTGGAAGACCATTCGGCCACTTCAAATTCAATGGAGCTCCCAATAGCTTGTATGGGTATGGATGATAGAATTTTAATGTGGAACAAGAATGGACATTATTGAAATCTGTGAAACTAGTAGAGCCATTTTGCTATTATGGTGACTTTCAATTTTATTTGGATGGTAAAAGAATAGCTTCCATCGTGGAATCTAAGTGCAATGCAAGATTTGCAAGCCCCTGAGCACTTTAAGCATTGTAATCTTGGATAATGACTGAGTAGGTGGCTGTTCATGATCAATGTCATGTAATTTCTGTCACTAAAGTGCAGCAAAAAAAAAACTTTGAGAATACTGGTTGAAATTAGGTTCAAATTCTGATACTCTAAAATGCATATCAACAAGTTTTGTTAAAGTTATGACCTTGGACTTCAAATTTTTAGCAAGTTTTGTTTATGAAATTAGTCAGCAAGTTTTGTTTATGAATTTAGTCAGCAAGTTTTCTCTATGAATTTTACACTAAGTTTTCTGAAGTTCAAAGGTTCAAAAGTTCAAAGCATGTCTGAAGTTCTCATCTTTAAAGGTTCAAGGCTTTTGACGAACTTGCTTTGTCCAAATCGGATTTCAATCAGGAAAAGTATCCATTAATACTAAAAAAATAAAATAAAATTGAATTGAATGTTTGTATAGAAGTACACATCATAAACCAAGAACTGGGTCACTTGTTTTCCTCATAAGTATTACAAACCATGAGTTGAGAAAGTTTTCAAGCTTCTCAATTTTATTTACCCTCATGCAATGCTATCGCATGGAGGTTGCTTATGGCTTTGTCCATCTCCTTTTAGGGATCTTGTGGTCTTGTCCTTTGAAATGTGACAAGTTGGATATGACCATACCACACACTCCATCAATTCCCTCCTTTGAGGATCAGCATAATTTGTCCTCCACTTCTTCTACCAGCAGTCGGTGTATTGCTCCTTCAAGTTGCTCCTCTTGTGCCTTCCAAGCGGGCTCCCAATATTGAATCTGCGGAATCCGTGGGACACAACTCCTCTCCATCAGACATGGTGGTGGTAACATCAGAGAGTGCCATCCCTAACCAAATTGGACAATCCTCATCGTCAGGCCTTACTAGCACAAAGTATCCTTGATGTCCTCAAAAGGATCCGGGGAAGATCAAACCACTTGGCCTTGAGGCCTTGCTTCCCTGCAGACCACTTGGGGCCATTATTAGGATCCAAGTCAACTTTCTTAGATGTGCTTTCCATATGAGAACCCTCCCATCTAGACTCACGATAAGAACCCTCTTAGCTTCCCCCATGGCTGTTCTATTTCTAAGCATGTCACTACTTTTCCCTCAATAATTGATTAGGGAGGTAGTGTGATTATTCTTGGTGGAGGTGTGCTTTCCATTTCGAACATCCTCGATTGCATTATATAATGCTTGATGCCCTTCACTAGTTGGCTAGAATCCTTAACAGTCTTGAAAGGAGGAAGTGGTTTTGGCTCCCCTCTAGGAATAAGAACTTCACATGTAGCTCCCTTTGCCACAACTTGATTCCTTGTACAGGCATCCACAACTTATCACCCGGGTCTCCACTTATATTGCATGATCGGTGTTCCATCCCCGACCCAAAAACTTGAATCAAGTGGCTTTGTGTGTCCTATCAACCGATCCTTACCATCGGCAAGTATCCTCGACAAATGATTTCTAATCTGCAACCTCATCCATCAAGAAAGCCATTTGGTTGGGGTCAATGCAGCTCTCAAACACATCCATTAGTTCAGAGAGACTAGTCACATTTTCTCTCTTGAGCTTGGTAGAGAAAGTTTCGAAGAATACATCTATATCATCATGTGTATGCCCAACCATCATGAACCCCACCTTCACAAAGTGACCATAAGTGCCAGTTCCATGCCCATGTGTCAAGACACCCGCTAGGCCTACTTTCATCTGAAAAGCGTTTTGACAATGCTTGGGCAAAGGATCTAGCTTTGGCAAGAAAGTCTTGTGTTGGTCCATCTTATCATGAATGATACACAAAAAATGTTAGGTCTGCATCTGGAAAAATGTTCTCCATCGCTAATAGCTGTCTACACGATATTTGGTCTGATTGGTGATCTGCAAATTGCTCCCTGATTGCCATTTTTTCTTTCTCTATTGCAGTTGGTGAAGTGTATCATTCAATTGAATGCAAGTGGGCACTTTGAGAATGGCATGTTTTGCAAGACACACACGTCTAAGAAGTGAGTTTTCCATAACCTGCTGAAAGATGATTGAGAAAGAGGCCGATCTCCAGTAGTTTCTAGAATGGAGTTGACCTCTTTAAGGCACTCTTTCTGGATGTAACGTTGTGGCAACACCATTTGGACCACTCGTGCATAACCGTGCTTTCGTTCACCTTGACTTATAAAAGATAGATTGAAACATGTATCTCACAAAGCTCTCGAAGACTGCAATAGCCTTCAAAGTGTTTGCTCTAGGTTTCAAAGTCGATTACATTGCCATCTTTGGAACAACTCGTGCCCTTTTCGACCTGCTCCCAAGATCTCAGAAATGATGTCTTGCTCAGGCCAAGAATCCATCTTAATGCTCTCAATCTCATACATACCTTCAGGCCCTCAATTGATAACGTAATATTCCTGGATTTTCATCATAGCAGGAATTTCTATACAAGGAGTAGATGAAATTAATCCTATCGTTCTGAAGCTGTCCAATGTATTGGGACCTTGGTTCCACAAGGTCATCCACACTATAGTGGACTATGCAATCTAGAGTGCAACACTCTTGTCCCCTAATTGCTTCTAGGTTTTCTTTGGTTGGTGCCATACTTTCCATCCTTTGTAAATATCTATCACTTCTAGCCTTTTTTGGGCACCCTTTATTTATCTTTTATGAAACATGTAGTGCCTCTTCCTCGTAATCAAAGGATGCTCATCCACCACCAAACCTTCCACATTGACTGGCTGGGCCTCGTGGTTTCTACTTAGCTTGGGCCTTCTAGGTTACCATTCTTGTGTGTATTATATCTACTTGGCCATCTTAAGCGGGTTTTGAGACTCGAGCAACCCCCGAGCACACAATGCATTCACCGAGCTCCCCGGGACATGATTATATCAACCTAGATAAGAAGCTTCCCAATGCCAATACCAAGATGATAATCTCCCCAGCCTTTGATCATTCATACTATCGATGGATCCCACTGCAGCTTATGATGTCCTCTCAAAGACCATCCGATTTGCTGCAATGTGTGCAACAATAAGCAATCCATCTTCCTCCATTGGAGCCACAGGGCAATGTCTGCGTTTGACTTGCTTGGCTCACCGCTTATCTCACATGCTCCCTAAATGAAAGAAGACACATTATAACCACATAACCACATGAACAGTACAAAACAATAAACAACAAAATATAACCATATAACCATATAACATCATAACCATATACTAGAAACGTGTGCCCTGCGATGCCGGGCATTAGCCGTGGACGTGTGGAATGGGTGACTAATTTGATTTATAGGTGGAATAAGAATGTGTAATAGAACTTGTAGACGTACTGGAGTGCCAAGTATAGTTGTTTAGGGTTTAGGCATTAGCTATGGGTAGGAATAACAAAAAGCATGGTGTAATGGTGGATGTAATGGAGTGCATATAGTTTAGCGTGGTTTAGAGCTTGTCAAGCTTTAGGCTTTTGTGGATGTATTTTTTGCTTTAAATTCCTAGCATTTCATGCACATAGCTCCTTTTGGGTATATGCATTCCCTTTAGAGCCTTTTGGGCTGCATTGAAAGTTTTAAGATTAAGATCTTGGGCCAATAATAACAATACATAGCTTCAAACATAAAGGTATTTAAAATATCTTAGCATGAAATATGAAATTTTAAAAATTATAAAAGCACGTGCCACTTTGAACTATGTATCACAGTTATCTCCAGCTCAGAGAAGGAAAAGGGATGTCTCTTATCTCCAATGCTAGATGTCTCTTAATAAGTCGGTTGGGAAATGTTAGTAAGTACTTGTGAATGTTAGTTGTGCGAGGTTGCTGAGATGCCAAATGGCAAGGCCAGATTGCCTTGATACTGGGCATGGTGTTGGTGAAACCAAGGTGATGATACCCATTCCCATTGTATTAATAGAATTTAGCTATTGGACTTTTCTTTGCTAATGTAGTCCAATGAAAATGCATCGACTCATTGGACAATATAATTGGCAGTATGTGCATGCGTCCCACCCATACATTTAGTATCCTAATGACATGATGCCAAATTTATAAGATTATATGTAACTCACTAAATATGTAGATTGTATCTATCCAGAACGTCTATTTTTAATTACGTAGATTGTAGCTCTCTAGAACATCTCATCTTTCCTAATCAAGCTTTTCTAAATGTATGTTTTGCTTTTTAATTAAGTAGATTGTAGCTATCTAGAACATCTCATCTTTCCTAATCAAGCTTTTCTAAATGTATGTTTTGCATAAGGAGAGAAATATCAAACATGTCACCGCATATAATGAGGCATTTTCCCGACTGTTAAGCAACAGTCTTCTCCAACACGAGACATTTCCCTTCAGAGAAATGCATGCAAAGAACAAAATCTCTATCCTCTCTCTTGACAAACAAGAAAAACTTTAATCGACTACTTGGCAACATACATTTCCTTTTAGGTAAAATTTAATAGGCATAACAAATGTAAATATTCAAAAAGTAGAAACAACCTAGCGTTGCAAAGTCATGATGTAAATAGAAGATGATTGATTACATGTTCCACATTATTTTTTGTGAAAAATGCACGTACACATCTCCTCCCTCTGCAAAAATATATCAATTACTTTCAAAAGAAAACTTATAAAACAAACATGAAAAATACTCAATACCCTTAAAGGAGGTGGTGGCTTGAACTGAGTGCAGTATGCATTTTGACAGCTTAAACTGCATATATACAACATCAATCACCCTAAAAAGGAAACATATGAAGCAAACACAAATTGAATGCCTAAACACAGTCTGTAGTTTTAACATCTAAAACTTGCATACATACGTGTACTTTGAGGGAATGATGATACTTAGAAACTTAACTTCCTAAACCATTACTTGAAGCATTGATTCTTTTACTTGTAAATATGACATCGATTACATAAGATGAGTGACCTCAAAACTCCTTCAATATTCCCAAATTTTTAGCTATGTATATAACATGTATGTAGAAAATCTTCTATGAACTGGACCTTTACCTGGCAGTGCCATCAAATGATGTGCTATTTGAGTGTTATCGCAAGAGAATAAAATACCGGTACATCTTGTGCATGTGCTTTGTCAAACCGTCTTAAGCATTGCCCTGGCCGCATTGCAAAACGGCAATTCGGAAGAACGATTCACTCTATTTTTGAAGAAGAAATCCAAAATCCGCCTATTGCACATTTCTTATGTCCTTGGTACCAATCGTCGATCTCGGATCGCCATTCTAGAATGGGACGAGCATGCATGTCATGCATGCATGCGCGCGCGATGCCCATTTTGGTTGGGAGTTCACTATTTCAGCGTGGCGTTTTCAGATCCACGCCTCATCGGGCTTCCTCTTCTCTCAAAGAATACTTTATTCTCTTTGAATTGTTTCCGTAGCGGGAGGGGCTTCTTCCCGCCCGGGTTTAGCCAATTTGGCGATCTTTCTTGCTATCCTTTTCGGCCTTTGGCCTAAATCCCCGTGACCTTCGCCCTCGATCCTAGTTTGTAAGGAAGTTCTCCGGTAGTCGGGCGGTTTGTTGGTTTCTTGCGAAGTTCCATTCTAGAATCGTGATCGATCCGGAGACATCCGACGCCATTCTAGAATGGGACGAGCATGCATGTCATGCATGCATCGCGGCGGCGCATGCCCGCTTTGGTTGGGAGTTCGCTATTTCAGCGCGTTTACGCATCCACGTCTCGCCGGTGCTTCCTCTTCTCTCGGCAGTACTTTATTCTCTTTGAACCCACTCTCCCCTTCTTTGTTTATTATAATTTGTACAAGTTCTATTTATCATGTTTTTCCACCACTGGGTGATTTTTTTCCACCCACCGGGTGATGCTATTCTCCTACACCTTTTCTCGCTTTGTTGTGTTGGTGATGTGCGTGCGGGGGCGGGTTGGCGAGCGGCATCCTTTTTCGACTTCTCCATGCAGGGGGTTTTGGGAGCGATTCTATGCCTTACGCTTGTCTAAGCCCCCCGTCAAGGCTTATCACTAGGGTTTTTCCTCTGAAACTTAGAAAGGGCTGGGTTTTTTAATCCCGGTGATAAGTTTTCGGCAGGTACATCAGCCACTTATCTATTAGCATTGTATTTGTTTTGGGGTCCAAATGATATAATTGGATTTTCCCTTTATTTATCGTGGGTAGTTCGCATGTGTGTGGCTATCCACTGTCCACCATTGTAGAAAATCACGAGATGAATGAGGAGCCTATCTATGGGCGGTTTGTTGGTTTCTTGCGAGTCCCATTCTAGAATCCTTTTCATGTGATTCTTCTAGTGCTCTAACTGGCAATGCATCAACACCAATTTTCGTTAGACAAAGAGGTAGAGATTTTATTCCACAGACTCAATGCTTTTGCATTTAATATGTCTTGTCAAACCTGGTGATACCCATCAAAGAGAAACCCCCTGCATGAAGCCTGCACCAAAGACGTTTATGAATAAGCATAGGATAAGATACGAACAAAATACAAATCCTTAGCTTGAATTTACCCTGCAAGCCTGTTTTGGCTAAAGATTAGATGAGGAATTATTATATTGCAAAGCTTAAATTCACCTTTTTGTCAAGAAGCAAGAACTTGCTTCAAAATCCAAATATTTAAATCCTAGCAATGAGCTCTAGATTTGCAGAGAAAAGAAAACATATTGGCCAAATAAAATTCTGCGAAGTACCTAGATTAGAGTAGCAACACATGAATCCAGCTATTAGATGAGGAAAGTTTAAATAGAGCTAAAGTGCAGAAAGGCAAAAAAAACAAAGCCGGACTAACAGATGAAATGAAGAGGAATGCAAAGAGGTTAGGGCCTATTGTTATTTATTTGAAGAAGAAACAGAAATAAAATAAAATCAAAGGTGCAAGCAATGCTGGAAAGAAATGAGAAATGAAACAAAATCCAAACCTGCAATCAACATTGGAAAGAACCGAGAGGTTTTGCGGGGATGCCACGCCCCAACATTTTTCTTGCTTTTGAACCTATGAAGAAATAAGGTAATGCATCTAACCATGGTGGAAAGCCCGCAAGACTGGTGGAAATCTTTGGATTTAATGCAAATTTACCCAAACAGGGATTTATGGTGAGCCATCCTACATAAAAATTTAAGAATCAAAATTTGGGATTATTCGCATGGCAAAAAAAAAGGTTTTGGTTTTTTTTTTAGGGTGAAAAAGTACCATCTAAAACTTTTGATAGCAAAATATAAAAAGTACCCAGCTATCCTTACATAAAAATAAGAAGAATAAGAATAAGAATCAATCTTTTTAATTTGGGATTATCCGGTATGGCAAAAAAGGTTTTTGGTTTTTTTTTTAAGGTTGTTTTTCTAAGGTTTAAGGGTTTTTTTGGCGCCAGAACTAATTTCCGATATTCCAAAAATTGAAGATTTTTTGCCCATATGATTTTTGAGTTCTAGATTTCATTTGGCTCTGCCATTATCCGATCGAGAGGTTATACTACCGCATGGATGCCACACAGAATTTGCATGCGGCACCTATGAGAATATCTTCAAAGGATTTTCAAGCCTGGATTTTCCTTCTTTGCAGCTGTGCAAGTCTCGATTTGATGCAGATGCACGGCCTTAAATTCGTTGTTGCATCAGGTTTAGATTTGATTTGCCCTAAATCACCCATTAGATGGGTTGTCTACAGATCTGATTTTGATGTTTCGACGGCCCATGTTTTGCTCATGTCTTCCTCTTCATGGGCGAAGGAGGATGGATGTCAATTTTAGTCGTCTAGAAAATATCATTCGGGATACCTTAGGTTTTGATCCGTCAGCATCGAATTTTATTGCCTTTCCCATGATCCGGGAAGGGTTCTAATTGGGGTTCCGTGGGGATTTATATGGATGTTAAAATGGAGGTTTTGATCTCCACATCATCGATTTATCTTTCCCACTTGTAAACCGCAAACTCATAGAGAAATGTTTTGATTATGAATTGGTATATTATCTTCGAAAATTGTTCGTGAGCAGACTCGCTTTCAAAACCTTTTTACTTTACGGTTAGAAGTAAAATCATGTGGACCCTTTCTTTTTCTAAAGGATTTGGAATCTTCCAATTCTCCAAGTAGTTTTGATCCAACGATCGCCTAATATTAGAGATGGAGGACCGCGGGATGTTGGAGAGAGGGACGGATGGAGGTAAAAATCCCTATCCCTATTCACAAGGATCTTCCCCTCCAAGTAGTTTCGGGAAAAGTTTATTAAAAAAGATCACAAGGATGGAAAGGTTTGGGAGCTTTTGAACAAAACAAAAGATAAGGCATTCAAGGCTTTTTTAACGTCCAATATTTGGGTTTTGTTTTCCGGTTCGCTATTGTTGCTAATAATTTTGCTTGCCATGTTAGGCTCCTGTTCATTGCAGACAATGTTTTGGCAAGTATATGTACGAACTCATGCAATTTCCGGGGCCCATTTGGGATTTCTACTAGAACTACCAAGGTTAATATACTATTCTTTTCCATTTTATCAATTCCAGTGATCTGCCAATCAGGGGACTTCATGGATAGATATTTGCAACAGTGAGTTGCTTGGATTTTACAACCTAATTTTTTCCTCGACATTTTTTTTACTCCAGAATGTGACCTGCAATTTGTTGCTTGCAGAGAATCAATATTCTATATTCCTTTTTGCGTTCCAATATAGCGCCTTATGTTCTTTTATGTTCTTCTATGCCTTCACTCCTTGATCAGATTTGAAAATGGTCATATAGATGGATTTTCGTAAAGAAGGTTGCATCTTGGTTTATGGTAGGGTTTTGGAGGTTTAAGGGTAGGAAATAGTAATTTTCCTTATCCTCTGTAGTTGTCAAGTTTCGATTTGATGCAAATGAACATGTCTGCACTTCCTGAATCTAATGAGACAGTCTACCATGTCTTCTTCAGATTTCCAGAAATTGGAAAATTTTATTCGGTGTGATTTTAGTTTCTCATGCGATTCCTCTTTCCTCTTTGGTCCGAGGCAGTTGGCGGACCACGATTGTTCAAGCTCCAAGTCCTGAGAAAGATAATGATCTGTGGTTCCCACAAGTTCTCTCCCTCTCAGCATTGTTGTGCAGCATATGCTACTTTGCACACTGAAATGGATGGATCTGCCTTTAGGTTTTAATTCCAGCTATTGCCTTGGCCTTATAGCCAACTCCGGGCACTCTGAAAGTGTGTTTGAACCTTGAGAGACAGAATAGAAAATTTGCAAGAGATCCACTTTCAGTCTTAATTCTATGCATAGCCAGGTTTCTATACAACTCTATCTCGGGTGATCTCGGGCTTTGTGCTTTCCATAATTTTAAGATTGATCTGTTGTTTTCCGTAATCAATGATGGTGGAGGAGAACCGACTAGATACTTGCCACATGAAGCATCGGGTTATTCAAGATTTTTCCCTGTTTGCCCAAAAAAGATGCAAGTTTTTAAGTTTTGGATGACACAACGCACAACCGCTCTAATATTGTACCTACGAGGAGATATGTATATTCCATTTGGAATTAAATGGATTAAGTAGCCATAATTCCAATGTAGGTACGCACAAATTATCTTGACGCAGATGGAAAATGCACACACATGATTTGGTACCTTAAAATGGGCAGAAGATGTACAAATATCCTATTTGCGTTTTCTCAAGTTCGCTAGGTATGTCTCAAAGATTTGTCCGGGTTTGTCTGAATTTGGTTGCAAATTGGTGATTACTTGAGATTTACAATGTGCCATTAGAAATCTCAAAAATACAATGTGATATGTATTTGTTGATGCATTTTCTATAGCATCGATCCGAGCCATCGGATCGCCATTCCGGAAAGGGACGAGCTACTATATAAGGCTTTTTCCTCTTTCGGACTGGTTATCGAAGCGTCTTCTCACTGACAGACTCTTCTTATATTCGTTGCTTCCTTGGCTCTCTCCATCCTCTTTTCTCCTCTTTGGAGATTTGCTCTTTCTCTTTTTTTTTTAGATTGCTCTTCCTCTTTTCTTCTCTTTTAGATTGCTCTTCCTCTTTCCTTCCCTTTTGGCTTGCTCTTTCTCATGGTTTCTTGAAAGAACTTTCTTTGCTTTGCATGCTCTAAGGCGGAGGATTCACTTTCCAATGGGTAATTTCTTCTTTCTTGGCGCATAATTTCTTCTTGAATGCTGGCTGATTTTGCATGTCAATTGAAGGGAGTCGCTTTTTATTGCATGCATCTAGTCAGAACAATTGTTTTTTTTGGGATGGAACTCATCGATTCTTTTTAGTTTTTGCTTTTAAAATGGATAGCGGACGGATTATTTCCTCCGGGGACACTAATGATTTGAAGGCAGCCCTGGTATCTTTCTTTGCAGTATTTTGTTGCATGCGGGGCGGATTGGCCAAGATCTTGAATCAATTCATAGAGATTTGGGCAGCATCTAGGCATCCGAGGAGTCTTCATCTTGTTTTTTTTGCCAGTTTCTATGCATTTTACAGGCGTGATTCAGAATCAATTCTTCCTTAGGGCATTGCCTCGTGCATGCTGGCTGATTTATGCATGTCAATTCTTGGCCCGTAGCGTTTCTCCGCATGCATCTCTGGTCCAGGTTGTTTTTTCGGATGGAATCTTTCGATTGCTTTTTGTATTTTGCACAGATTCTAGATGGTTGACGTGTTAGGGTGTAGGTTTGTCATCTTATGGATGAGGGTTGAGCCATGAATACTTTGTCAATCCATTTTGGGTTTCGCTTTAGTTGGTTGAGTTTAATATTCCCGCTAACCCATTTTTTTTTAGCTTGGTTGGTTGGCGTTTAATATTCTCGCTAACGTATGCTTCTTCATTGTCGTCGTCATCGGACGTGCCTTAGCTTCGGGCCTCATCTCGTCTACTTATGTTGTTATCCTCTCATCATAGATAGCTTTACGGCCTCGTCTTGTCACCTTATATTTTTTGATCCTCTCATATTTGGACAAGCTTTTTCTATTCTCTTATCTGCATGCTCCTTTCCAGATATTTATTTGACCCTTATTATCTACGTCTCTCTTGCTTCTCTAGTGTTGATCCTCTATTTGACACCCTCTGTCTCAACCCATTAAATTAATGCATCCATTTCGTTCTTCTGAATTTATTGTGGTCTTTTTATATTTAAAGCATATCTTTATTTTTCTATAGCTTGTGGGTTTGTATCCTCAACCTCACCAATCCAAGACATTTGGGGTTTGCAAATATTCATTTTCAACTCTAGTGGTGCTCCTTCAATGTTTTTTCTGGGTATCTACGGGTTGGATCTTGGGAGGGGTTAGCGCACTTCTCCTCATTCTAGACTTGAGTTCTACCTTGAGCTTGGGATTTCGATTTGACCTTGATTCACCTTTCTTTCTTTTCCTCTCTCCACTCTTCCTTCCTAACCGTCATAACCGTCTCCGTTCTTTTGTCAACTGGGCCACTTTGATCACTTTGAGGGCTCATCTATAAGCGACATCCGCGGCTTCCTCCAAGAGGGTTTGCCTCAACAACCATCTCTCTCTCTCTCTCTCTCTCTCTCTCTCTCTCTCTCTCTCTCTCTCTCTCTCTCTCTCTCTCTCTCTCTCTCTTTGATATCTCTCTCTCTCTCTCTCTCTCTCTCTCTTTCTCTCTCTCTCTCAAGGAGGCGTCGGCCACATACGCGAAAATTTTTTTAAGATAGAGAGAGTTGTATAAAAATGTATAATATTTTACTAGAAGAAAATGAGGATTTGAAGAACCAGATTATAATCTCATCTATAACCCAACTAGCCCGCCTTTGGAAAAAAAAAGAGATACATTGGCGGCGGATACCGAGCCCATAGTCCTTGTTTTTTTTTTTTTTTTTTTCATTTGGATCCCCCTTAGCTAGGGAGAGGCGGCTATGGTAGACGATCCTAAGCAGGGGATATCCCCTTTAGCGCAAGGGGGAGAGCGTGATAGAGCTTTAGGGAGAGCTTGACCTGAGCTTGGAGCTAAAAAATCGAGCTTTGGGGTTTGGTATTTGGAGCCACGGCTTTGGCGTAATTGTAGAAGAAGAGTAGAAGCATAATATTACCATTATTTCAAAAATGAAGAGGAAATAGACAAAAACCCCGATGATCCTAAAATAACTACGCTTTGATTTCCTCTGTTGTTGATAATGTATCGAAGCCTCTGATTTTGATATTCATCAGCTCCAAACACAGGCGCCATCCAGATGGATTTACACATCTTTGCAATTTCGGAAAGCTTAAACAATGGCCAAACACGACTTTGATGCTCTGCTTTTCACTTATAAGTCCTTTACTCCATTTACAATCAAATCCATGGACTTTTCTCAAAAAACAGAGCAGTCATATTTTAATGCAATGAAAGTATACTTTGGACCCAAATGCCCTCGAGAAGAACTATTGCGACCCAAAATCTGTCTGAGAATAACTCACAAACAACTTTTACATAAACATTCTGAAGCTTGAGAAAAAGCTTCAAATCGATCGGACTTCATCTATGGAGCAGATATGGCACTTGTAGAAGCTGCATATAAATTGTTCCAGCAACAAGCCGCCTTGCAGGAAGAACAAGCCGCATAAGGAAGCAGAAGTTACGATTTTTATGGGCTTCGTGGATACTTCGATTCTATAAAGGAAATATCTATGAAATCGCTTTTGTGGAAGCATCCGAGCTTCCTTCTTGCCAAGCAACAACCTTAAAAAAAAGAAGGAGCAGGAGAGCTATGGCAAGATTTGCCCGTAAGAAAGAAGGAGCCGCTGTGGGAGCTATGGCAAGATCTGCCGTAAGAAAGAAGGAGCCGCAGGAGCTAGAAGAGTTTGATGCATTCTGAAAGAGCCAGACTCTAAAAAAGAAGGAGGTGCATATAGAGTTCGATGCCATAGCCTTTTCATTTGCCGAGAAGACAAGATAACAAAACCAAAAAACTTTCACACGAGCACCAAAAACTTTCACGAAAGCAATCAAAACCAAAATGGAAAGTTAATGGGTTATGTATAATGGAAACACCCCCTAACAGAAGTTAGGGGCAAATTATCTCTCAAAGGGAGAGCCAATTTTGACTCTCCCTTCATCTCGCCATCTCCCCATCCCCTCTCAAATTGTCTCCCCTCACCCCATGTACCTCTCTCTCTCTCTCTCTCTCTCTCTCTCTCTCTCTCTCTCTCTCTCTCTCTCTCTCTCTCTCTCTCTCTCTCTCTCTCTCTCTCTCTCTCTCTCTCTCTCTCTCTCTCTCTCTCTCTCTCTCTCTCTCTCTCTCTCTAAAGCTCAGTTTGTGGATCAGGTGAGGCATATATCTATAGGGGAAGAGATGGAGAAGATCTCAGATCATGTTCCACTAGCAATTGTGTTAAACACAAAGAAATTTGAATATAGTCAAGACCGCAATGTTTTCAAGCCCAGAATACGCATGAATTATCATAAGGCGGAAAAATACATGGAGAAGTGTGAAGCAAAAGTATCTGAGATAAGCTGGCCCACGGGTATTGAGGCACTAAGTGAGAAACTGGCAGATATGGTATTGGGTGTGGCTAGTGACCATTTTGTCTCACATAGAAAACTAAAAGGGCTACCATGCAACAGCTGGTTTGATGCATCATGCAAAGAAAAAAGGGAAGCATACAAAAAAGCAAAAGGGGCAGTTAGACAGAGACTCAAAAAGGAATACATAGCATCGACCAAGTCGAAAAAGAAGAAGTATGTTTACCAACGACAACAGGATTTGATCAAGGACACCATAGCAAACCCCAAACGGTTCTGGAATGAGCTTAAACCTAAAATGCAACAAGAGGCACATTTGGACCCAGAGACATTGATCGCCCAAGTACGCAAACTCTACCATATGTCGGATGTTAATGAAAACAGTAACATTGATCATTTGCAAAACACGACTTGGGGCTTCACATTGGAAGATTTAGAAGAGGGGTCGAAAGTAATCTTGCCAATGGGAAAGCGGGCGATGCAATAGGGTTGGTTGCAAAATGTTTAAATGGGCGGCAAATCGGTGCATTTAGTGTTATTGTCTCTGCTTAAACTCTGCCTTGAATGGAGGATTCCCACGAACATGGCAATTAAATAGAGTCATTCCTCTTTACAAAAACGGGATGAGGGTGGTGAAATTATAGAATGATGAGGGTGAGCAGCCTATATGCCAAATTGTTTGTCGCTATGTTAAACAATAAGCCGAATGGTCGAAGCACATAATGTTAGAGCCATTGGGCAAGCCGGCTTTAGGCCTAAAAATCCACAAAGTGGATCATTTGGTCACTTTGGCGCCGCTATGATTGATTCAGCTTAAAGGGAAGAGAAACCACTCTATGCCTTTTTGTGGACTATGCCAAGGCATTCGACAAGATCCCGATCCGGCTCATCTATGGGAGAGGATGGACAACTTGGGGGTACCGATTGAGCTCAGCAGCAAAGAAAACTACTCTATGAGAAAGTTTTAGTGCAATTATCATCCCCTTACATTGAAAAGTGCACTAATTAGTAGAAAGCAATATCGGGGTGAAGCAAAGCTGCCCCTTTATCGCCGGCTCGCTTTGGTTTATTCATAGACCAACCGGAGGCTTGGATAATGGAGTATGGCGGGACGGACTCCATTGTCAAACTATGTGATCTTGTTGCTCTTTATACGGATGATGTGGTTCTTCTCTCTACGATTGCGTAAACATCTAGACGATTGGCTCACTTTTGTGACCGTAAAAATATGAAGGTGAATATGACGAAGACTAAGATGATGGTTTTGGAACCAATAAAGTGGATCATTTGAATTTTACTACCGAGGGAGAAGGTGGAAATAGTATCCTCATATAAATAATTTAGGGATACATGTAGACAAAGGGCATAGTTGGAACCTTGTTGCTGAGCACTGGGGTGAACCGGAGGCTTGAAAGCCCTATATAGCATGCAAAAGTAAAAGTGGAAAAGCGGAGATATGGGATTTTGGCTTGAAACGACCTTATTTCGGGTGCTTGTGCGCATAGATTGCATTATATGGATGTGAAGTATGGGGTCCAGCCTATCGCAGACTCTTGGAAGAACATTGAGAAAGTGCAAAAAATTTTTTGAGAACGGAACTAGGCACTAAGGCTCGTGACTCCATATGATATGTTGTTATGAGTGTGGTATGATACCACTAGAAGTCGAGGCATTGTGCAAAACTCTTACATACCTTTGTAAAATATGTTTTGATATGATCGGAAGAGACCTTGCCAAGACTAGCCTTGGAAGAGACAAGAAATAAGGGATGGCAGATCTTGTGGAATGGATGAGGAAGTGGGGGTTAGACATTCTACACCTACAAGAGAATCGATCGAACATTAGAGGATGGGTGTGTGGCCATCTCATTAGAAGGAATTGGAGGGTCCCGGAAACGAAAAAAGAGTTTTACGAAAATACATAAACCCTACACTCCAAGAAGCCAAACACCTTCAGGAGAATCTATCTGAAAAAAGCAGAAAAGAAAACACATTGGGATAAAGCAGGATGAGGCTTAGTTCTCATAGACTTGGGGTGGAAGTAGGACGTTGGAGTAACATTCCTCATGAATTGAGGTTTTGCATGTTATGCAATATGCAAGAAGTTGAAGATGAGTTACATGCCCTCATAAGATGCCCTTCACATGGGGATCCGACATAAATATAGCATACATTCAAACTCGTTCGTTGAGAATTCTTTGAATTGCACGGGCATCAAATTGGAAAGTATCTAAAGGAGTTGATGACCCATAGAGAACACTGTTAAACAACAAGGGCAATAATGATAGAACGGAGGAGAGTTGGGAGGAGTCTAATGCATTTTATGTCGGAGGATGCATTAGAGGATATCTTTTTACAATGTTGAGTGTACATATTGATCGCCTCATAGACACGGTGGTCTGCAGGGGGCGTAATAAATAGCAACATTTCATTTCATCTCTCTCTGAATTCTCTCTCTCTCTCTCTCTCTCTCTCTCTCTCTCTCTCTCTCTCTCTCTCTCTCTCTCTCTCTCTCTCTCTCTCTCTCTCTCTCTCTCTCTCTCTCTCTCTCTCTCTCTCTCTCTCTCTCTCTCTCTCTCTCTCTCTCTCTCTCTCTCTCTCTCTCTCTCTCTCTCTCTCTCTCTTCTATTGTCGTTCCATTTAAAATTTTTTGGACCTTTTTTTGTCCCATTAAAGTATTTTTGCGACATGTTTGTCTTTTGTGGCTAAATTTCTTATATGTATATTAGGTATTTGGTTTTGGACCTATACTTGGATTTGAATATTTGGGGTTGCGTTTAAGGCTTTTTCTTCTTTTTGGCATGATCATGGGTGAGTGTTTGTTGGTTCCTTTGTTCACTTTATTGGGACGGGGGTTGCATTCTCTGTTCTTGAACATGGGTGATGGGTGATGATGGATCATTTTTCATTTTTATGCTTATCTTTATCTAGATGTGGAGTATATTCGTCTTCTTTATGTCTATGCATTACCATGGGTAAGTTTTTTCCTCTTTGCCTTATTTCCTCCGTTACTTGTCATTCTTTCTTATTATTAACGTTGATTCCTTTTGGGGTTCCATGATGAAGGGTTCCACTTTCCCTTGATGACTTACCACCATCTGGATGTTGGCCCATGTTAGATAAAGGTTAAGAAAGGATAACGGTCACATTCACGGACTTCAGTCTGTGATCTGTATTCAAATAAGAGAGATATCCACGGGCAAAAGTCCGTGATCTGCATTCATATACGAACTTCCGGAGGATTGCATCGCTCTGGGCTGCATGTGTGCATTGTACACATTAACATGGTTTGTTTTTCATCGCCTTGTTGCCGTTCTCGTTGGCATGTCGGGGCGCCTCCTTAGATTCGTCATCGTGGCGGGCTTACCTGGTCTACACAAGGTATTATATTGGGCGCTGCACTTTCGACTCCTCTCTCTTCTATGTCTCTCACCTTGCCTTTGACATAGACCCTCCATTGTACTCTTCATGGGACCATCGCCATCTTCTCATTCTTGCGTTTTGAGCCTCTTTATGCCTGCCACCTCTGACTTTAGCTCATCCCTTGTTTCTCTAACTGCTACTTATTTCATTTGTTTAGGGTGCCTATATGTGGTCATCTCTGGGCCGTTATTTCGTATCACATGAGTCTAACTCGACTCGTCCTTGTCCATTGTTTTCGTCATACTCCTCGTCTTTGGGCTTATGTTCAGGGTTCTTAACCTTCCTCTTGACTTTGTGCTCCCGTGTCTGCGACCTCTACCTCGACCTCCATCTCGTTCCTCGTTCTATTTGTGGGAATTGAAACTGGGTCCGGCTCATCATGCTATATATTTTGCGGTTTGCTACTTGTCTTTCTCTGCATCTCAATTCTATTGAGTTTGTTCTACATTATTAGCCCTATCGGTAATTTTTGTGCATTCGCATGGTTTTTAACGTGAACATTAGAGGGTTTTCCATCGGCTATGTTTTTGCGCATGTATATTGTTTTTAGAATATGAGGTGAATCTAACTCTGCTAGCCTGACCAGACCTTGGCTCTCTTAATATTCACCTTCACTCTCCTATTCTTGTTCCAGACCATTTTGCAGCCTTATGTGCCTCTTTGCTAGGTATTTCTATTTGATGCCACCCGCATTTTGCTTCTTGACCTTCCTCGTGACTTTTGACTTTCGCTAATCATACGCCACCTCTAACTTATCTCATCCCTCCTCTAACTTTACCTCCTCCCTCACTTCTATAATCTTGCTTTTTAGTTGATTTATTTAGTGTGCCTATATTTGGTCATATCCAGGTAGACAGTTCGCACAACATGACTCTAACTCAACCTTGTCCATTTTTTTTTTTGCGTCATACTCCTCGTCTTGACTTTATATTCTCCATCCTCTCTGCGCCCTTTATCCTATCTGATGGCCCGCTTATGGTGGAGGGTTTGTCTTCTTGTTATCCTGGATCCATCCCAATATGGTACACATTCTGCTCGTTGCGGCGGAGCCTCGGCAGCTGCGGCTCGGGGAGTTCTACATGATGCTGCTCGCGCTCCTCTTCTTCCCACTCTCGCTACGTCTTCCTTGTTCTGTAAAAGTATCATTCCTATTGGTGCATCTGGTCCTGCATGGAGTGTCTTGTATTTTTTGTCGAAAGCACGTTTTATTTGGCCACTTTTAGTTTGTTTTTTGGCACCCCATTGCAATTTTGTGACATGAGTTTTTCTTGGACTCTTTTTTGTGGGTGGCGCTGTTTCTTTCCACCCTGATAGGGACGCAAATTTCTATTTATCATGGTTTTTCTTCCACCCGCTGGGTGACGCTTTTTCTCCACCCTCCGAATGATGCTATCTTCTCTTTTTTTCATGTATTGTTGATTTTCCTCATTACTAATCGCTCACATCGATTTGAGTGCTTGTTGTTGTGCAGCTTGCCGTTTCACCATCATGCACATTCATTCGGCCCTATCATTAGGCGTTCTTTTATATTTTCCATTTTAACAGGCGTTCTTATTGGCACTTTGCCCTCCTCCTTTTCATTGGCCATAACCCCACCTGTGACAACTTAAGCCTTATTTTTGTTCGATCTACATTGTGATCCGAAAATTTTCATCTTTTCCCTTCTTGACCCTCCTTTTGGTTGGTGCTGACATGTCTACATCTGCTTCCTCAATCTCGTCTCTTGTTTGCCGAAGTATGATTCATATTGGAGCCTTTATTCATGGCTTTCGGCATGTGGCCTTCTTTGTTTTCTGACATCACCGCACATTTCTACTCTGCTAACCTGAACCCGACCTTGGCACCTTCGCTCTCCTATTCCTATTCCAAAACATTTCACCGACCTTATGAACCTCTTTGTTACGGACTTCTTTTGATGTCAACCTTCTTTTCTTTTGACATTGCTCCGAGATTGATCATTATGTTGGCGATTGTCATGCATCCGGTAAGCTTAGAGACGTTGCTTCTTATGTTATTGGGCGTGGTTGACTTTTCATGTTCTTGGTGTGATCTTTTCATTTGACTGATTAGGCATATTGTTTGTTCCTGGATACACCTTCTTTAATCATTGTGCCTTGTGCATTGCTATCCTTATGCATCATTTACCGGGAACTTCATTTCTAGCTAGCTGGTGGGCTCTTCTTTTCACAGTGCATTGTGCTATCATTTTGTATTGTGCTATCATTTTACATCATCTTTTGCTCTTTAGCTGATGTGCCAAATATTGCGTTTGGCGCTCCATTGCAATTTTGTGACATGAGTTTCTATTGGACCATTTTTTGTAGGTGATGCTGTTTATTTCCACCGTGATGGTGACGCCCATTTCTATTTTTCATGTTTTCTTCCGCTTTCTTTGGGTGGCGTTTTCTCAGCCCTCCCGGGTGATCTTTGTTTATTTCCACTTTCGGGGTAGCGATATTTCTTTTTATATGATTGTTATCCACCCGTTGGGTGACGCTTTTCTCCACCCTATGGGTGATGCTATCTCCACCTTCGGGTGATGTTGTTTCTTTCCACCTCGAGGGTGATGCATATTGCTTTTTACGTAATTGGTTTTCCACCCGTTGGGTGATGCTGTTCTCCACCCTATTGGGTGATGCTCTCCTTTTTTCTGCTACATGTTGGATTTCTCTAACCTTTCACGGGTGTTTTTTAGAGTTCTTTGTGTTGCTGCAGGTTTTATGCCATCGGCTTGTAGTTGAGGAAGTCCTTCGGTAGTCGGCCGGTTTTGTGTCTCTTGCGAGTCCCTTCCCAGAATAGCATCGATCCGAGCCATCGGATTGCCATTCTGGGAAGGGACGAGCTACTATATAAGGCTTTTTCCTCTTTCGGACCGGTTATCGGCGTCTTCTCACAGCAGCTCTTCTTCTATTCTCGTTGCTTCCCTCCCTTCCCGCCCTGCTGCGTGGGGGCATGAGTTTGCTTTTCTCTAATCATTCACGTGTGTTTTTTCGGGGTTCTTTGTGTTGCTTGCAGGCTTACGCCGTCTTCTGGGGTCCTGCTATATTTTGTGTTCGCCATCAACCCATCTCCTTCGGTTTTCCAGGCAACACATTCAAGGTTGTTGGCGACCATTTCTCATTAGGGTTTTCCTCGAAAACCCGAAAGGCGAGGGTTTTTATCCCGATGAGAAGTTGTCGCCATTACCCTTCTATATTGCCTGTGCACATTTCTTTTTGGGGTAGTCCGATATTGTTCCTATATGGTTGGCTACCCTCTCTATTCTTCAAAACATTGTATCTGCTTCTTTGTGATGAATGACAAGCCTATCTCGGCCGGTTTTGTGTCTCTTTATGAGTCCCTTCCCGTAATCTATAAATACGTAATGGGATTAAGATATGACAACCTACTATATCTATTATCTTTCCTAGCATCCTCGAAAACTTTTTAGCTATTGGTATTTATTGTGTAGATGCAATTGCTAGCGGTAGCTTATGGTCACGGAGATGCACCCGGGTTCCAAGCATATGGGTAATTAAGCCTAGATAACTAATGATGAAGACACAAGTCTTATCTCGATCATTAAATAGGGTATGAAGACCTTGCAAATGAAGACACAGAGCAAGTGGCGATAGAAGTGGCACCCTTTACAACTTAGAAGGAAATGTGACCTATTAGATGCCAAATCGAGATTCAAGGCATTGATTAGGTTTAGAAACAATAGAATTGCAAGATGATATTATATCATGGTTGCAACCAAATGATAGCATGTCATAATGTGGCCCAACTGGCGGGGAATGCAAGAGGTCATGGGTCTCGATGTACAAACGAAAAAGTAATACATGATTGCAAAGGTTAGCGGACATCAAGCCAAGCTGGCTAAATTTTGATATAAATATTACTTAATTGCTGATAGAATAAAAATGCCATACTCTTATTTCAGTATTTATGTTGTATATATTCTAGATGATATTGCAAAAACTTCTAGATGATATTGCATTGGATCCAAAATGCTTTTGGACAAAACTGCAACATCCCATTGAATTGGGAGAGATCGCACAAGAAAGTTTGCTTGAATGGATAAGAGAATTATATTTATTTGCTAACAGCAATGAAATGCAAATTGGTGCTGTTTATACTACACTCTTTGATAAGAGTGATGTTACATATGCTTTACAAAGGATGCAAAATGGGAAATCCTTAGACCTAAATGGGTTCTGTGCTGAGCTGCTTAAATGGGGAGGTGATCTTTTAAATGATAAGTTGGTTGACATTTGTAACTTGGCTTTTCATTGTGGCTTTCCATGTGAATGGTATTTAAGCAAGGTGGTTCCTATTCATAAGTCCGTTGATAAAACCCAGGCAAGAAATTATCGGACAATTTTGGTTAGCAATGTATTTGCAAAACTCTTTGCAACTATGCTTGAGAGAAAACTCTCTAATTGGGCTGATGAGAAGAACGAAGCGGCTTTTATGGACAAGGTGTTTTCGCCATGACCATTCCACTGTTGATCATTTAGTCACTTTAAGGGTGATTAATGAAAGCGCAAAGGGTACTAGACATAATCAGTTTTTGGCCTTCATTGATCTAGCAAAAGCTTTTGATAGAGTGGATCGAGGTGACTTGCAGAATAGGCTAGAGCTGCTACAAGTTCCTCCAGAACTCCGCCACGATTCTTGGCGTCTATACCAACAGGTACTCATTGAACTTTCATTTCCATTTAAAAGCACTGAACAGGTCCAGAGCACGATTGGGGTGAAACAGGGGTGCCCTTGTTCTCCCACTCTCTTTGGACTTTATATTGATGAACTTGAGGGGTGGCTTGCACGTATGGGAGGAGTTGGAGTCAATGTTGGTAGATATCTCATACAGGTTTTACTTTTTGCGGATGATATAGTTTTGATTTCTAGAACTGCTGCTGGTCTCCAACATCATTTGGATACTCTTGGGGATTTTTTGCGATAAAAAAGGTATGGCTATCAATGTTGCAAAATCTAAAGTCATGATAGTTGGCACAAAAAAAACTTTTCGATTTACCATTGGGGAATGTGAGTTAGAAACAGTGCATAGTTATAAATACCTTGGAATAGAGGTGGCAAATAATTATTCATGGAAGCTGGCAGCTGAAAAACGTGCTTCTGGTGGGCTAAGAACCCTTTATGGTATGTTCCATACTTGTCGTGTGAATAACTTGTGGCATTGGAAACTCAGGAGATTGCTTTATGATACTCAAGTGAAGGCGGTCGTTTTATATGGCTGTCCAGCTTGGGCCCCTGGACTTGATCGGCAAAGCTGGGACAAGATTGAAAAGGTGCAGAAATGATTTCTCATGGAAGAGCTTGGAACTAAAATGCAAACTCCATACTGCATTATGCTTGCGGAAACTGGATTGATTCCCCTTGAAACTGAAGCTTTATGCCGTACTATTACATATGTAAATCGGGTGAAGTTGCTCCCTTCAGATCGTCTCCCTTTCCAGGCTATGCAGCAATCCAAAGTACGAGGATGGTTCTCTCAAGTGATTCAATGGGTAGAAAGGTGGGGTGTAGATGATTCTGCTTGGCCGGAGTCAACCAAACTAAAAGAGGTACGCATGCAAATACTTCCAAAAGTCTTGGGCAAATTGTGGGATCCAAATGATATTGCTGTGAAATTTTTTTTTATAAAGATGAGATTAATAGTATGGCTGCATATGGAGAACAATCTTACTTGCTATCTAATATTAGCAGGAAAAATAGAATCTTGATTTCTCAGCTACGAACTTCCTCTCATCATCTGCACATTGAGACGGGAAGGTGGTATGGAACTCCTCGACATACAAGGTACTGCCCGAGCTGTCTTGATCCTAAAATTGAGTCAGAGGTACATACTTTTTGGAGGTCCCGCCTATGAACATATAAGAAGTAAGTATAACATTTGAGATTCACATTGTCGAGCTTTTTAATACGCCTAAATCTCCTTAGTTCATATCTCAAGGATGTTGGAAGGAACGAAAGTGACATAATGGAGTTGTTTGTTAATATGGAAATACTTTGAAGCTCTGTGTGCCTTTGTTTAAGCCTTGTGGACTATATATTTCTTGTACTATCTTCGCCATATGGACTGAGGGTCTTAAATGGCGTGATTAATATATATTTATATTGTGTACACCCCGGAAGGGGACCGAGTGTCCATTCAAGACATTACTAAAGACTATGCAATGCCAATGGACTTCAGGTTGTTATGGAAGTGGGATTTGAAAGTACGCGATTATCAAATAGGGCACATATTGAGGGGGGGATAAGGTGGATTCTAAAAGATCAAATTTCTTCTTCATGGCGTGAGCTAGCATAAGGCTACGATTTCGTGCCAAAAGTGTTAGGAATGATTGAAAGAACTTTTGTAGTTATGTTTGTTTTATCCGGCATGTGGAAAGATGAATAAATGAATCATGTTTTTATAGATCTTGCCATAATTCTTCACTCACAAAAACATTGAATAGATCACATTAATTCTTGATGTCTGCAGATTTTTGTGGATGGACTGATAATGAGATCCCAAATATCTGGCGCAAATTGGAGCCAATTTTCTTCGGGCAAGTTAACATAATAAGAGAGGTATTAAATTTCCACATACATTTAAATTCCACATATGTTTACATCCTCATACTTGATACATATATAGATCTGTATTGCAATGCTTTAAAACGTCAATTCTTCTCTTCTTTTTCCTAAAGTGTCATCATATTAAGCCGTTTTACGTCTTGCTGAAAAGTATCTACATGTGCATCGGATAGAAGAAGCACCACAGATATCTAGATGCTATATAAACACTCATTCTTTTACTAAGGCACCGCTTCAACCCACTTGATCACGCCACCTTGTGGTAGCATGTAAGAGCAACTTCACAAGAAATCACAAGAAGATCAAAACACATTTGCAAGGCCAGTTTGGTCAAAAGGAGAATGCACCATCTTGGATGGCAGAAGGACTGTTACACTTATCAACAAACTAGATGAGTATGAATCTTACCACTTCATTCAAGAGGAAATGTTGATTTCCAGGCAGATTGATGAATATTTTATTGAGACTAGATAATGAAATACACCTTGTAACCCACAAGTAAATCTTGTGAAAAGAAAATCGCCCTTGAGGTGCACAAAAGCATGCAAAGGAAGTGAGTGCATACATGTGGTTTTGATGGGGGTGTATCAAAAAGACTAAACATTGTTTCATCCTACGCAATCATAAAAGATGAAAACAAGCATTACTAGCCAAGGTAGGGAGGATCTATCAGAATCTAACTTCAAACATGGCAGAATATAAGGCACTAATTGCAGGTCTTCAAGAAGCTAACCATTTGGGTGTTACTAACCTTGTTATCTTTGGAGATTCACAACTCATATGCAGGCAGATTGAGGGGCAATATCAGACAAAACATGAAGAAATGGTAAAACTCAAAGATCAAGCATTGGAGGCACTAGCAAAATTCACAACCTGGGAATTGCAACACATACCTAGAGAGCTTAACTCTGAGGCAGATTCCCTATGCAGAGATGTACTTCTGGAGCATCTAGCTGAAGGAGCCATCAAGGAGGAAGATCTGGAGGATGAGGAGCTTCAGCAACTGTATCCAATCTTGGTAATCAATGCAAGCTCTCAAAAAGAGGTAAGGGAAATCAAGGTAAGAAAAAACAATGAGGATAGGGTTTTATATGTAGGAGACATGTTCAAAGAAGAGGAGAAGGAAGCATTTGTAAGTTTTTTTGACACTTGGAATGATGTTTTTGCTTGGGATTATAAGGAATTGTTAGGAGTTGACAAGAATGTTTGTGAGTTTGAGATTAAGATAAAAGAGAAATCAAAACCAGTTGTGCAAAAACTTAGAGGAATTAATAGTTCTTTGTTAGATCTCATTAGGGAAGAACTCTTTAAAATGAAAGATGCTGGAGTCATAAAGGATTAAATTGGTGATTACTTGAGATTTACAATGTGCCATTAGAAATCTCAAAAAATACAATGTGACATGTCTGTTGCTGATGCATTTTCTATAGCATCGATCCGAGCCATCGGATCGCCATTCTGGGAAGGGACGAGCTACTATATAAGGCTTTTTCCTCTTTCGGACCGGTTATCGACGTCTTCTCACAGCAGCTCTTCTTCTATTCTCGTTGCTTCCCTTGGCTCTCTCCATCCTCTTTTCTCCCTCTTGGAGATTTGCTCTTTCTCTTTTTCCTTTTAGATTGCTCTTCCTCTTTTCTTCTCTTTTAGATTGCTCTTCCTCTTTCCTTCCCTTTTGGCTTGCTCTTTCTCATGGTTTCTTGAAAGAACTTTCTTTGCTTTGCATGCTACGCGGAGGATTCACTTTCTTCGCGCAATTTCTTCTTTCTTCGCGCAATTTCTTCTTGAATGCTGGCTGATTTTTGCATGTCAATTGAAGGAGTCGCTTTATTGCATGCATCTAGTCCAGATTGTTTTTTTCGGATGGAACTCATCGATTCTTTTTTAGTTTTTGCACGGATAGCCGGGTTGGATTATTTCCTCCACAGGGGACACTAATGATTTGAAGGCGGCCGGTATCTTTCTTTTGATATTTTTGTTGCATCGCGGGCGGATTCATCAGCATCGAATCAATTCATAGAGATTTGGGCAGCTCCGGCATCTGAGGAGTCTTCATCTTGCTTTGCCAGTTTCTATGCATTTTACAGGCGTGATTCAGTCTTCCTTAGCACAATTGCCTCGTGCATGCTGGCTGATTTATGCATGTCAATTCTTGCGTGTGCGTTTCGCCGCATGCATCTCTGGTCCAGGTTGTTTTTTCGGATGGAATCTTTCGATTGCTTTTTGTATTTTGCACAGATTCTAGATGGTTGACGTGTTAGGGTGTAGGTTTGTCATCTTATGGATGAGGGTTCGAGCCATGGTACTGTCAATCCATTTTGGGTTTCGCTTTAGTTGGTTGAGTTTAATATTCCCGCTAACCCATTTTGTTTTTAGCTTGGTTGGTTGACGTTTAATATTCCCGCTAACGTATTCTTCTGTTGTCGTCATCGTACGGACTTCGCTTTCCCGGGCCTCATCTCGTCTACTTATGTTGTTATCCTCTCATCATAGATAGCTTTACCTGGGCTCGTCTTGTCACCTTATATTTTTTGATCCTCTCATATTTGGACAAGCTTTTTCTATTCTCTTATCTGCATGCTCCTTTCCAGATATTTATTTGACCCTTATTATCTACGTCTCTCTTGCTTCTCTAGTGTTGATCCTCTATTTGACACCCTCTGTCTCAACCCATTAAATTAATGCATCCATTTCGTTCTTCTGAATTTATTGTGGTCTTTTTATATTTAAAGCATATCTTTATTTTTCTATAGCTTGTGGGTTTGTATCCTCAACCTCACCAATCCAAGACATTTGGGGTTTGCAAATATTCATTTTCAACTCTAGTGGTGCTCCTTCAATGTTTTTCTACAGGTATCTCTGGTTGGATGCGCGGGAGGGGTTAGCGCACTTCTCCTCATTCTAGACTTCGAGTTCTACCTTGAGCTTGGGATTTCGATTTGACCTTGATTCACCTTGCTGCTGTCTTCGCTCTCTCCACTCTTCCTTCCTGCCCATAACCGTCTCCGTTCTTTTGTCAACCTGGCCCACTTTGATCACTTTCAGGCTCATCTATAGCGACATCACAGCTTCCTCTTCTCAGGTTTGCCTCCAACAACCATCTCTCTCTCTCTCTCTCTCTCTCTCTCTCTCTCTCTCTCTCTCTCTCTCTCTCTCTCTCTCTCTCTCTCTCTCTCTCTCTCTCTCTCGGCCACTACATGCATCGAATTTTTATCTCTCGTGCTATCGGGAGAGATAATTTTATAATCGTATAGCGAGAGATAAAGAGAGATTATAATCTCGATGCTTAACTAGCCCGTTAAAAAAAAAAAGATACATTGGCCAGCCGGATTTCGGCTCGAGTCCCTTGTTTTTTTTTTTTAATTTGGATCCCCTATTAGCGCAGGGGAGAGGCGGCTATGGTAGACGATCCTAAGCAGGGGATATCCCCTTTAGCGCAGGGGAGAGCGTGATGGAGCTTGCGGAGAGCTTGACGGAGCTTGGAGCTAAAAAATCGAGATTTGGGGTTTGGTATTTGGAGCACGGCTTTGGCAGAATTGTAGAAGAAGAGTAGAAGCATAATATTACCATTATTTCAAAATCAAGAGGAAATAGACAAAAACCTGATGATCCTAAAATAACTACGTTTTGATTTCCTCTGTTGTTGATAATGTATCGAAGCCTCTGATTTTGATATTCATCAGCTCCAAACACAGGCGCCATCCAGATGGATTTACACATCTTTGCAATTTTGGAAAGCTTAAACAATGGCCAAACACGACTTTGATGCTCTGCTTTTCACTTATAAGTCCTTTACTCCATTTACAATCAAATCCATGGACTTTTCTCAAAAAACAGAGCAGTCATATTTTAATGCAATCCGAAAGTATATCGGTGACCCAAATGCCCGAAGAAGAACTATTGCACTCCAAAACTGCCCGAGAATAACTCACAAACAACTTTTACATAAACATTTCAAGCTTGAGAAAAGCTTCAAATCGACGGACTTCATCTATGGAGCAGATATGGCACTTGTAGAAGCCGCATATAAATTGTTCCAAGAAAAGTCGCCTTTGCAGAAGAAGAAAGCAAGCATAAGGAAGCAGAAGTTACAGATTTTTATGGGCTCGGGGATACTTCGATTCTATAAGGAAATATCTATGAACGCTTTTGTGGAAGCATCCGGAGCTTCCTTCTTGCCAAGCAACAACCCTAAAAAAAAAGAAGGAGCAAGTAGGAGCTATGGCAAGATTTGCCCGGAAGAAAGAAGGAGCCGCGGAGCTATGGCAAGATCCGCCTGGAAGAAAGAAGGAGCCGCAGAGCTAGAAGAGTTTGATGCATTCCTAAGAGCCGTGACTACGAAGAAGGAGTGCATATCCGGAAGAGTTCGGACGCCATAGCCTTTTCATTTGCCGAGAAGACAAGATAACAAAACCAAAAACTTTCACGAGCACCAAAACTTTCCGAGCACTAAAACCAAAATGGAAAGTTAATGGGTTATGTATAATGGAAACGCCCCTAACAGCAGTTAGGGGGGCAAATTCTCTCAAAGGGAGAGCCAAATTTTTGACTCTCCCTTCATCTCTCGCCATCTCCCATCTCTCCCCATCTCTCAAATTGTCTCTCAACCCCATGTGTAGCGCATCTCTCTCTCTCTCTCTCTCTCTCTCTCTCTCTCTCTCTCTCTCTCTCTCTCTCTCTCTCTCTCTCTCTCTCTCTCTCTCTCTCTCTCTCTCTCTAAAGGCTCGGTTTGTGGATCGGGGTGAGGCATATATCTATAGGGGAAGAGATGGAGAAGATCTCGATCATGTTCCACTAGCAATTGTGTTAAACACAAAGAAATTTGAATATAGTCAAGACCGCTTAATGTTTTTCAAGCCCGTAATACGCATGAATTATCATAAGGCGGAAAAATACATGGAGAAGTGTGAAGCAAAAGTATCTGAGATAAGCTGGCCCACGGGTATTGAGGCACTAAGTGAGAAACCGGGCAGATATGGTATTGGGTGTGGCTAGTGACCATTTTGTAACTCACATAGAAAACTAAAAGGGCTACCATGCAAATGTCGGGTTTGATGCATCATGCAAAGAAAAAAGGGAAGCATACAAAAGCAAAAGGGGCAGTTAGGCGTAGACTCAAAAAAGGAATACATAGCATCGACCAAGTCGAAAAAAAGAAGAAGTATGTTTACCAACGACAGCGAGATTTGATCAAGGACACCATAGCAAACCCCAAACGGTTCCGAATGAGCTTAAACCTAAAATGCAACAAGAGGCACATTTGGACCAGAGACATTGATCGCCTAAGCACATAAACTCTACCATATGTGGATGTTAATGAAAATGATAACATTGATCATTTGCAAAACACGACTTGGGGCTTCACATTGGAAGATTTAGAAGAGGGGCTGAGTAATCTTGCCAATGGGAAAGCGGCTGATGCAATAGGGCTGGTTGCAGAAATGTTTAAATGGGCAGGCAAATCAGTGCATTTAGTGTTATTGTCTCTGTTTAACTCTGTCTTGAATGGAGGATTCCACTTAACATGGCAATTAAATAGAGTCATTCCTCTTTACAAAAACGGGGATGAGGGTGACCCAGGAAATTATAGAATGATTCTGGTGAGCAGCCTATATGCCAAATTGTTTGCTGCTATGTTAAACAATAAGCTGAGCGCTTGGTCAGAAGCACATAATGTTAGAGCCATTGGGCAAGCTGGCTTTAGGCCTAAAAAATCCACAGTGGATCATTTGGTCACTTTGCGCGCTATGATTGATTCAGTTAAAGGGAAGAGAAAACCACTCTATGCCCTTTTTGTGGACTATGCCAAGGCATTCGACACAGTATCCCGTGCTCATCTATGGGAGAGGATGGACAACTTGGGGGTACCGATTGAGCTCAGGCAGGCAGTAAAACTACTCTATGAGAAAGTTTTAGTGCAATTATCATCCCCTTACATTGAAAAGTGCACGGAATTAGTAGAAAGCAATATCGGGGTGAAGCAAAGCTGCCCCTTATCGCCGGTTCTGTTTGGTTTATTCATAGACCAACTGGAGGCTTGGATAATGGAGTATGGCGGGGACGGGACTCCATTGTCAAACTATGTGATCTTGTTGCTCTTATACGCGGATGATGTGGTTCTTCTCTCTCTCGCGATTGCGTAAACATCTAGACGATTGGCTCACTTTGTGACCGTAAAAATATGAAGGTGAATATGCGAAGACTAAGATGATGGTTTTGGAACCAATAAAGTGGATCATTTGAATTTCTACTACCGAGGGGAGAAGGTGGAAATAGTATCCTCATATAAATACTTAGGGATACATGTAGACAAAGGGCATAGTTGGAACCTTGCTGTTGAGCACAGGGTGAACGGAGGCTTGAAAGCCCTATATAGCATGCAAAGTAAAAGTGGAAAAGCAGAGATATGGGATTTTGGCTTGAAACGCACCTTATTTCCGTGCTTGTGCGCATAGCGGTTACGTTTATATGGATGTGAAGTATGGGGTCCAGCCTATCGCCAGACTCTTGGAAGAACATTGAGAAAGTGCAAAAAAAAAAAAAATTTTTGAGAACGGAACTAGGCACTAAGGCTCGGACTCCATATGATATGTTGTTGGCGAGTGTGGTATGATACCACTAGAAGCTGGCGTTGTGCAAAACTCTTACATACCTTTGTAAAATATGTTTTGATATGATTGGAAGAGACCTTGCCAAGACTAGCCTTGGAAGAGACAAGAAATAAGGGATGGTATGCAGATCTTGTGGAATGGATGAGGAAGTGGGGGTTAGACATTCTACACCTACAAGAGAATCGATCGAACATTAGAGGATGGGTGTGTGGCCATCTCATTAGAAGGAATTGAGGGTCCCGGAAATAAAAAAAAGAGTTTTACGTAAAAATACATAAACCCTACACTCCAAGAAGCCAAACACCTTTAGGAGAATCTATCTCAAGCACCTAAAACACGTGATAAGCGGGTGATGAGGCCGGGTAAAAGCATGAAAGGGTGTACGCACATCGCATCAATTGAAGGGACTAATTTGTGCTTTTGGGGGTACATTTTAGATGTACATCGTAAGATACTATGGTTTGTCGCTTTGTGTCGATATGCAATGATTGCAAGATCATCCCCTCGACATTCCCCGAAGCCTCGGGTTAACCACCGAACCAATCAACCAAATTGAATGGATCCGGGTCTCCTCCCTTTCCTCAAATTTCCCCTTGGCTGTGAAGAACAATCGGGTTGAATTTCTGTGAAGCAAACACATGTCAATCTCGTTTCATGGAGGGTGAGAATTCCAATGGAAGTGATGGTTCTGGGCGCAAGTATGCCGACATTATTATTGGCCGGTTGTTATGCCACAAAACAAATAAAGAAGCTGCGGTTGATTGCCTGCGGATTGCATCCTCGGGCTGCAACGCCAGTCTGCATCAAAGATTAGTTTTGTGATCGCTGGTTGCAAGATGACGTGCTTTTTTCTCAAGCTGAACCCTCAGAATTGGAAATCCTTCCGGGTTATGAAATCAATGATCGAAACTTGAAAGATGGACTTCAAGAAGTAAAGTCCGCTAATAGCAAAGATAAATTGGCTGCAAAACATTCAATCGCTATCAATGATTGTTGGAAAAAAGGAGATATAAACAAGAATGTTTCTTCTCAAAATTAAGCAAAAGATACGTTTCAAGAAATTTATCCAAAGCCGCAGCTGTTAAGGAAGATAATGTCATTAAGGGAGCAAATGTATGGGCTTTGGGCGTGAAGGATGCCAAGATCAAATAGAATCCATGATTCAATCAAATGTCGCCCGCGGAATTTTGGCTCGACAATACCAAAAGTTTCACCAGCGTTGAGATGTCATGAAGAGGAGAACACAAGCAATACAATACCTTGATATCTCGGGCCGTGCTTGCTCTTGTATTGAACTCAATCTGGCCTTGGAGTTTATGTTTCTTCCCAAAAATTCTTTTCATATGACATTCTAGTACATTCTCGTATTATCTCTAGTACATTCCTGGTGACATTCTAGTTCTCGTCTTCGAAAGTGACCCTCGTTAATGAATAATACATGGTTCTCATGTGAAATGTATTGCATTTTACATTGTTTACATTAGCAGCGCAGTCTCGCGTTGATGCTATTAGGTACTTTTTAGATGTACATCCATTAACGCTACATGTCCATGCAAAATGCGATTTACATGTACTTGAATATCAAAATTACATCATTCTACATTTTAGTGTACTTTCGTGTAATGGAAGCCAAACAAATCAGACATATGTACATTAGTTGTACTAATATTGTACCATTAATGTGATGTACCAATATTGAACATTAATTAGATGTACATTGATGTACATTGGATGTACATTGGATGTACATTGATGTTCAAAGGAACTGCTATCGTATTATTAGATGTACCGCCGGGTATTAATAGATGTACATTAGATGCAATGCTAATCGCATCGAACCGCTGATGGACATTTTATGTACATAGAACATACATTACCAGGCCAACAGTATAGTTCAATACCTTTGGCATCCTGCCGCTCTAATATCATTTTGCCAACATGGCCCTTAATGCTTTGTTATTGCAACAGCTTTTATCACTTGTATATCAACTCTCGATACCGCACCGCCTCTCACGTACCGGTATCCTAAACCGACAGCATAAGGAAATTGAAGGAGAGAAACACATGTTGTTGTAGGTCAAACATGAGCAAAGGTGACCGGTACGTAAAAGGCCTTCAATGATATGAGGAGATCCCTACATGTTAATTGCACTGCGTCAGAAAGTGTCCTCAGGCATCCCAAAGAAAACAATGGAGTATGTCAGTCAAGCAAACAAGAAAACTTTTGATAATGTTAAGATTCCTTGTGGAGGTCAAATCAGCTTATGGTGAAATATGCATTTCGATGAATGGCATAAACTAAAATGCATCAAAGGCTAATGTGATGAATGTGGAGTGAAGAAATTAGACATCCGTCCAAACGAGGAAGATGGAATTCGAATGTGGACCGCGGGCATATGCATATGTCAATGAGCCATCCAAAAAGGTACATCCGTATAAGGCTTAGGATTAGTTGGATCAATGACAAAGCATCTCGTTTTGTTAAAGAACATGAAAAAAATCGCCTGCTAAGTTTACGTGATCATAACTTTTACAAAGATGACCGTAAGTGAGCAAACGCTTTAAAAAGATGTGTTGAGAAACCTCTGATAATAAGTAGGTTATCCGTTGTTGACTTTGCAGAACTACACATTGAAACCAGTGGACGTAATCCAGCATTGGAATCCCGACCAAATTAGTATTTTGGTCCATTTCAATGATGAAAATAGAAGGTAAGCTTAAAAAAACAAAGGCATTTCTATGCTCTCGTGATGACGTAGCTACGACACCTACCTTTGTGCAACATGGTGCCTTTAAATTACATTTGGGGTGGCTTAAGAATGGAGGTGGATCACTACAAACCTTCATTATGTGTGGTCTGATGGTTGTGCATCCTTAACTAAATCATATCGCATGGTATGGAATCAGATACCCATGTTGAAAATAAAATTCGAAAGTGGATATGAATTTCTTTGATCCGCCATGGGAAAGGCACACATGATGGCTTTGGTGGCCGGTATAGCAAAGTTGTGGCTTGAGAGCCGAAAGCAGAGAAAACAAAATGGCATGCCGCTGACAGTGCGTAAACAAATTGCGCTTTAAGGGCCGTAAGGAATCTGATTGTGAAAGGGTAGCTGGGAGGTTGCAAAACAGATGTGAACAGCAGCCAGCATTCAATTGCAAGACTTTACTGCACTCGGGCCAGATACATTCGCGGTCAACTATAAACCCAAAGCAGATCCAACAAAGTTGCTATGCACTAATTCTCGCGGCTTTTGTGATGCTTGCATTAACTTCAATTATTGAATTGTGAGAACATTAAACATTGTGGAGAATGGTCTCTAAAAAGTTTGGAGCCCACGTGATCATATCACTGTTGAAGCCGAAAAAATGATGTGGTGCTTTGTATGCAGGGACTAGGCCGGGTTTAGATGACACCGTGAAATAAGCCGCATGTATTTGCGTCTTTCGCAAAGACTGCACAATGTGGAAGGTGTTTCATAATATGTTCTCATGTGCACCGTGGAAAAGCATGCATTGGAAGAAGATTCAATTGATGACTATGGAAATGAATACTGGCCGGGCACTAGTGTCATTGAAGGACAATATTATGAACTAAATCCCTGTGCCGCCACAATAAGTATAAACCGGCTCCTACTAAGAATGTTTTGGTACCAATCCGGGGTGGATTGGGGTTCAATCCCATTCAAGAAAGTAAAACACAAGCCGGCGGGGCAAGCACAAAGATTTCAATTTGCCGATGAAGTCCATGAGACATTGTTATCACAACTTCCAAAGAATTGTAGATGACATGGACTAAGTCGTGATCTCGGTAGTACTTTCCGAAATATTGTAATACTTTATTATAAGAACTCAAGAACTGACTACTTCGGCGCATTATGTACACATCATCGTAGTGAAAGATGTAACGTGATGTACATCTTTATGCACATCCTGCTGTACATTCCAAATCCAAAATTTGTTAAGTGTAAGTTGATTAGAATTGAACATTGAATTGCATAAACACTAAAATGGTTTCACCATGGCAAAGATAAGAAATGGACAAAGTTTCTCATGTGTACAAATGGTTGATTTATTTATATTGTGGGACATAAATATAACACACCCAAAATGAGCATGGCTCATAATCCATGACCAAGCTCAAAATGTCGGGTGGAGCCCTGATATCTTATGACTATTGCATCATGTCTTCCTGCCTCGCCGAGAGGGTCAAGAGATATATCCTCTAAAGCAAGACAGTCCATGCGTTTCTATAGCGACCGCGTTAATCGCAAACTTTTCATCCTACATAGCCTCGTGATCTTCTCCGTGACACGCCTTCCCCTGCTGGTTGTGCAACAAGTGATTTGTCAGCTAATATACCTTCATGGTTGCTCGCTCTCATAATTTTCAATTTGCTCAACCTTTTCCCAAAGTCCAGAACGTTAAAGATAGAGCGATAATCTGGCCCCTCAACCCTATGTACTCTTCTGGGTGTACTCTTTGTGTTGGTTTGTAGGCTACCTCGGGTGCGCCAATCCCCTAATCTCTAGTTTCTTAATAGTCTTTGTACTTCACCATTCATCTACAGCAAATGAAGATCACTTAATTATGTATACACACTCATAATTGTACCAATAAGAAAGCATTTAAAGAATAGAGTACTCAAGTGCAATGAACAAAAAACTTTGATACATATATTCATAACATTTGAATTTCAGACATCGGGCCAAAAGTCTCCAGACCAACAATGGGCCAGTCGAGAGCTAATAACATGATGGCAGTTTCTCCATTCCTTGCTCCGTATATTGATAGTCTTAGGCAGCAGAGCACCCGTTGCTGCCATAGTTTGCCAGCAAAATCTGTTCCACCTGCTCTGATAAAGTGCCATCTGCCGTATTTAGTCATTGGATGCTCTTTTCACAAACTATAAATTACCTTCGGCCATTTGAATCCATTAAGCCATGGAATGAGCTCCATGACAAGTAACTGGCCCACTAGCTAATACTTCCAAGTGTCCAAGAGAAAGGACATATGTAGCTTCCTACCAGATTCAAAGTGGATTTGTATCTTTCACCGCCGATCGTAACTCCGTATGACCATAGTACTCGTTCCTTCCATACCACGCTCTAATGGTTTCACAAAACAACCCTCTTTGAGGTCTCAAGAGGGTGTTTGTGTGGCGTGAGGTCCAACACCGCCCGGGTCAGAACAAACTTCAGCTTTATGGAAAAAAGCATCACAAATATAAAACCCTTTAATAATTGGTTGAAGATTTTAGAGTGAGTGAAGACCGTGATGGCAAACATCAAACCCTCTACAAATGCTAACAAAGTTGATGCTAACTCGGCCTCGCAGTAAAAACCGCTTTCCTATATTAAAATTGAAGCTCATCTTTCGATCCGCTGGTATCTTGAGTTAATATTTTCTTTAATTCTTGTGCAATACCCCTTGCCCAACACGTAATTTAAGTCAAAGATAAACGTTTCTCCTCAATTAGATGATTCACCGCCGCCAAAGAAAACACTTGAGATTCACAATTTATACCACATTTCTACACACAATTGAGAAACACATTGATAATTACAATGGACAGCTATTTGCATTGTGCAAGTGAGACAAATAAATTAATTTTCATTACTTATCGAGTACAAGCAGCTCTGAAAGCATGGCTCATACAAAACCGTAATTTACAAACAAGTCAAAGGGACTATCTACCCCGTAGGAACAACCTGGCCAGATAATAATTCTCATCTCTTCACAATTAATGCCTCCATTAGATACGATCCCTCCGCGATCTGGGCATGCACGTAAAGGAACCAACGGGTGTCATCATCCGTGATGGTGCACAAGTATTGTGAGGACTATACCAACAAATAACTAATAGGAAAATAACATGTTCTAATTTACAAAAATGGAGTTTACCGCGGCATCAACCACTCAAAGATCTATGAATTCCGTGCATGTAAGCCACAATGTACATGCAAGGGTTAAGCCGGTACTAGTTTCCGGGCATTTTGTATCGCAATCACTGTGAGCATCAAAGTTCTTCCTACCATGGCTTAAGCCGTTGATCCGAAAGCATCATGTTATTATTGATCACAAGCTTATGAAACCTGCAAAATTGTAATGTGAGAATAAATCAAGCATAAGAAATTGCAATATGAGAATAATCAAATCATAAAAACAAACGTAAACCTGCACTTACTTCCTCGACCAATTTTTTAGCATCTAGTACATGTACTTTGACAGAGAGTAGGATCTCAGATACTGGGCTAGCTATAGATGGAAAAAGAGCTTTCATTGACCTGTTAGCACAAGTATTGCCAATGCCACATTTGGGCCTTGCACTGGAACAAATATGTATTGGCATCTTGCAATCAAAATGCCATCCGTACCTTCCTTTTATGTTAGTGTTCTGCGGCATCCGCCTGCTCTTGAGAGGGAATTCACAAATTTGGAAGGTGTCCTGGCCGAACCTTAAAAAACTTGTGTTTCCAATCAGATGGAAGATCACAAAGGTACCGCAGACACAAACTGTGACATATACATTAATACATAAGATGAGTGGACTTAGGGGAATGAAATAACATAAATATGTTGAAATGCTAGCCTACCTCCCATAGACATCTACCATCTTAGAGGTCAAGTCCAACTCGCCAACATCACTTTGAAAGATAGAGGGTGCGGTGCTTAGGAGGACATTCCTATAAGGAGTGAATGGAACCAACCTTTCAGCCATCACTAAACTGTACATGAAACAACAGCATTAGCAAAAGAATATATCTATTAAATCAATTGTATATTACTCAATCTTGTAAATTCATCAATCTGTTTCCAGCATCTTCTGAGGACCGCTGCACCTTATTTGTTATCACATCAATAGTTGCTTGTAGATCCTCTTTCCTCTTCCGGTTCCGGACTCAGAAGGCTGACTGTGATCAGCTTCCTTCACGGCCCGTGATCGCGGTCTCATGCACAAAAAAAAATGTGGTTAATTACCATAACTGGAGATGTTTAACAAAATTAGTTCATCTTGACATACCTTTCTAGGTGGTGGTGGCACTTTTTGTTCGAGATTTCTTTCTGAGGACATTTTTGTCGCTGGAGATTTTGCCTGCTTTTTTTCCTTTTGAGTGCCATCACCAAAGATTCTTTTTGCCTCCTCTTTGAGTGGACTCCAACTACCAACCCCGCCTTTCCTCTTCCCCTCGTATCTCCTCGGTTAAAATCTCGATCCTTTTGTAGCTTTTCTCGTAACAGTCCGTGAATCGACCTGTGATGATGGTGACAGGTTTAATCTTTCTTAGCTTCTCCAATTACTAATTTAGCACTTGGTGATGAAAGATTTTCTCGCTGCTAGCTATTGAAGGCTCGACCTCGCACCGCTTTTAGCTTTCTCAAGTGCTATCCTCTCACTTCTCAACTTCACTTTGCCATGTTCGGTGCTGTGCACCGGCAGTGATTGTTCTATTAATGGGTAATCGGTAAAATGTCATTGGTGATCCGAGCCGGGAAGGTAGAGTGGCTCCGCCAGATTCTGGCCTCGCTATTATGCTCGCGAAAAACTGTGAAGAGAGTCGATGCAGCATGGCTCAAGAACATCAAAGCCATTAAAGCCGCCTTCGATAGGAACAAACCTCATCCGCAAACAAACAAATGATCTAAATTTCAATAGACATAAAAGAACATGAAAACGTAACTAATGAGAAATATATGGTACATCCCTACTAAGCATGTACATTTCATGTACATAGAATGTACCAAATGTAAGTAACTACATTTAATCATAGCCAAATGTACATGTACATGTTCCTCATCGTATTAAAGGTACACTATCAAAATCTTCGTGATGTAATAATCGATGTAAAATCTGTGATAAAAATCTGTGTATCCGCTAGGGAATGTAGATCTATGCCAAAAAGCACACATATATGTAAAAATGCACATACTTATGAATCCATCTACGTGATGCACTCTAAAGATAAATGCATACATCTATTTGCAGATGTAGACTCCATTAGAGCATATGCACAATCGGATAACTCCAAATTCAAGCTCAAAAATAAAAGCATCAATAAACAAGCAAATATATGCCTATGTATCTCACACAGATGTACACTAAAAGTTATACATGTACAAGGAATAGCAATGCAATCAAAGCCATACATGTAGAACTATGCAGATTACAATAACAAATATGAATGAAGAGAAATATAAGTTTAAATTAGTTGAGAGCAATGACACCTTTCACAGCAGGGGAAACCAAGTTGAATTCGAATGCCCTCATCCCAGATGCAACCTTTATGCAATTCTTGTCTCTTCATGGACCAGATAACACAAGCAGAAGAGGCAATAAGCATCTCTGTACGGAGCTAGCAGCAACAAACCAGTTTTGCCAAGCCTTGGCCACAACAGGTACATGAACTGAATGTGATGAACTGCTCTATAGAAGTAGCTCCTTACAGAAATTTCTGTGCGTAACAATAGGTCCCGCTTCTCCCCATGAAATCCAAAATTGCGGAATGCCTTTCCCCGAACCAATTCAATGCAATTAAGTTTTTCCCTTTGCTTGTTCAATTGAGATTTCATGCCTTTCAATGTCTTTTAGTTAAGCTTCCCCGCAAAACCAATTTCTAGCTTAGAAGAGTGTTGTTGTTCCCCATCATGTCTACTCATAACCAAGTCTTCCAACTTGTACTTCAACACCAACATAACAAAGATTTCCAAAGCAGATTCCGGGACAATTTGTCAAATTCCTGCTTTGTCTCCATCTATTTTCTCGGTGATTCGCTGCAGATCTTCTGGATAGCATATCCTTTCTACCTCAACTGCTGATGACCTTCAATGATCCTCCTTTTTCTTTCCGTTTCTACTTCAGTCTCAATAGGTTAGTTTTCTCCTCCAACCCATGCTTAAGTAATCAAGTATTGTGTCAACATCCGACGGTAGAATGCTGTGGCTCTAATATCTCACAAGAATACGGCGTCCCGCTTTGATAGTTGAGGATTTACCCGCTGTAGGGTCCTCCGTAACGCTCCTCGAATCGAGGGTTTTGCAAGATCTTCGGGCGTCCTGTAGCCACGCCCATCCAATCAACAAAGCCCGCCCTTCAAGTGAAGAGCAAATGCTCCGCAAAAATAGGTTGAAATATAATGGTTTGTAACCGCTTTCTTTGCCATAAACCAATTCATAATATTTAAAAATCATCTTTCCATGCTCGGATTCTCCTTCCTTGAATCCTCGTCATTTTGAGCTTCACCCCATACCGCTCATAACCATCTCTAGGTTGGGTATGTGGCCTCAGATGAGCTGCAATTTTGAGGTCTTTGGCTTGATCACCGTAACCCAAACGTGCAAACTCTGGAGGTAAAATTCCACCCATTTAAGCACTGCATCTGCTTAGCTGTGGTGATGAGCAAGCACTCATCTCAAGTAGCTATAGCTAGATGAAGAATTCGGTGGATCGAATCCAAGCGTAGGAAGGCAAAGGATAGTGAACGAGGCAAAAACCAAGAAAGAATTTGGGAAAGAATTTCAAAACTGACACTATGGGTTCGAGTAGTGGATAGCCATTAATCATGGCAGCTACTAGTCGGGTCATGATGACAGCTTATTCCAAAAATGTGCACCGGTACATATGTATATGTACAAAAAGGGCTACATTTATAGACACCCTTTCATGCTTTTACCCTATTTTAGTTCTCATAGACTTGGGGTGGAAGTATAGTATCGCTAGAGTAACATTCCTCATATGAATTGAGGTTTTGCATGTTATGCAATATGCAAAGAAGTTGAAGATATTACATGCCCTCATAAGATGCCCTTCACATGAGGATCCGACATAAATATAGCATACATTCAAACTCACATACAGGAATTCCTTTGAATTGCCCGGGCATCAAATCGAAAGTATCTAAAGGAGTTGATGACCCATAGAGAACACCAAGTAACGTAACAAGGGCATTAATGATAGAACTGGAGGAGAGTTGGTCGAGGCCTGAAAACTGACGCAAAGAAAATTGATCTGGATCCGATATTTGTCTTTTTTGTGGCTAAATTTCTTATATGTATATTAGGTATTTGGTTTTGGACCTATACTTGATTTGAATATTTGGGGTTAAGGCGGCTTTTTCTTCTTTTTTGGCATGATCATCCCGAGCTCTAGTGTTTGTTGGTTCCTTTGTTCACTTTATTCACAGAATTATTTTGTTGCTTCCACGGTTGCATTCTCTCGCTCTCGGAATTATGGGTGATGTGGGTGATGATGGATCATTTTTCATTTTATGCTTATCTTTATCTAGATGTGGAGTATATTCGCCTTCTTTATAAGTTCATATATGCATTACCATGGGTAAAAGTTTTTTCCTCTTTGCCTTATTTCTCCGGCATTTGTCATTCCTTCTTATTATTAACGCTGGATTCCCTTTCGTTCCACATGATGAAGGGTTCCACTTTCCCTCGATGACTTACCACCATCCGATGTTGGCCCATGTTAGATAAAGGTTAAGAAAGCGATAACGGTCACATTCACGCGACTTCTCGGCCTCGCGGATCTCGTGATTCAAATAAGTGATATCCACTCGCAAAGTCCGTGGATTCTGCATTCATATAATGCATCCTCCTAGGACGCCTGGGGCCTGCATGTGTGCATTGTACGATAACATGGTTTGTTTTTCATCGCCTTTGTTGCCGCTTCGCTATATTGCTCAGCCCTGATTCATTATCGTGGCGGCTTAATCTGCCCACATTACGCCGTGACTTTCGACTTCTATGTCTCTCACCTTTGCCTTCGACATAGACCTCCATTGTAATTCTTCTGCGGGACCATCGCCATCTTCATTCTTTATGAGCCTCTTTTATGCTCAAGCACCTCCTCGACTTTTAGCTCATCCCTTTGTTTCTACGAACCGCTACTTTATTTCATTTTGTTTAGGTGCCTATATGTGGTCATCTCTCGTCGTTATTTCAGACATCACATGAGTCTAACCTCGACTCGTCTCTTGTCCATTGTTTTTTCGCTATACTCCTCGCTTTGCTTTGTTCAGGGAGCCGGACCTCTTCTTTGACTTTAGGTTCCTGCGGAAACCGGCGACCTCTACCTCGACCTCCATCTCGCTCGCTCTATTTGTGGAATTGAAACTGGTCCTACCATCATGCTATATATTTTGGCGGTTTGTTACTTGTCTTCTCTCAGATCTCAATCTTCTATTGAGTTTGTTCTACATTATTAGTCTCTATCTGGATTTTTTGTGCATCTTCGCATGGTTTTAATCGCGACCATTAGAGGGTTTTCCATCTACTTATGTTTTTAGCGATGTATATTGTTTTAGCGAGGTGAATCTGGACTCCTCGCTAGCCCCGACCGCACTTTGGCTCTCTTTATTCACCTTCACTCTCCTATTCTTTTGTTCCGCACCACTTTGCAGCCTTATGTGCCTCTTTTTGCTAGGTATTTCATTTGATGCCACCTCAGATTTTGCTTCGGACCTTCCTCGCGGACTTTGACTTTACTTAATCGGGCCACCCTAACTTATCTCATCCCTCCTCTAACTTACCTCCTCCCTCAATTTCTATAAATGCTGCTTTTAGTTGATTTATTTAGTGTGCCTATATTTATCATATCTCAGATTTCCCACAACATGATTTTAACTCAACTCTGTCCATTTTTAAGGGCCATTGCCTTCTTATATTCTCCATCCTCTTCGCTCTTTTATCCTATCATCTCGATGGGCCCGCTTTATGGTGGAGGGTTTGTCTTCTTGTTATCCTCGATCCATCCCAATATGGTACACATTCTGCCAAGGCGGCGAGCCCTCTGGGCAAATTTCTCATGTGTTCTGAGTTCTACATGATACGCTTCGCGCTTCCCTTCTCTTCCCACTCTCGCCACGCCTTCCCTCGCTCGTGTTTTATCATTCCTATTGGTGCATCCGGGTCCCCGGCATGGAGTGTCTTTGTATTTTTGTCTAAAGCATCGCTTTATTTGGCCATTCTTTTATTTTTGCACCCATTGTTATTTTGTGACATGAGTTTTTTCTTGACTCTTTAGGTGGCGCCGTTTTTCCAGCACTCGATAGACGCAAATTTCTATTTATCATGAGTTTTTCTTTCCACCACAGGACGCTTTTCTCCAATCCGGTCGATGCTATCTTCTTTTTCGCGTATTGTTGATTTTTCCCCATTACTTTCAATCGCTTCACATCGATTTGAGTGTTTGTTGTTGTGCAGCCTTGTCGCTTCACCATCATGCACATCCATCCGGGTCCCTATCATTAGCGCATTTGATATCGATTTTATCAGCGTTTTATTGCACTTTGCTCTCCTCTTTTCTATTGGCTATAACCCCACCTGCGGATAACTTGTTTATTTTGTTCGATCTACATTGTGATCCGTACTCCTTTCATCTTTTTCCCTTTCTTAACCCTCCTCTTTTGCTTAGGCCGACATGTTCCATCCGCTTCCTCAATCTCGCTTCTTGTTTGCCGGCGGTTGATTCATATTGTTTTTATTCATGGCTTTTCGGACATGTGGCCTTTTGTTTTTTTCGACATCACCGCGACATTTTACTTCGCACCCGAATCTCGACCTTTGGCACCTTTCGCTTCCTATTCCTATTCCAAAACATTTCACCGACCTTTTATGAACCTTTGTTCTCGACTTTTTGATGTCAACCTTCTTTCGACATTGCTCGGTGATTGATCATTACGGCCATGCATTGTCATGCGTATCCGTAAGCTTAGAGACTTGCTTCTATGTTATTGGACGGGTTGACTTTCATGTTCTTGGTGTGATCTTTCATCGACGCATTAGGCATATTGTTTGTCTCGGATACACCTTTCTTTAATCATCGTGTTCGTGCATTGCTATCCTTATGTACTCATTTACCCGAACTTTACTTCTAGCTAGGTGGGCTCTTCTTTTCACAAGCAGCATTGTGCCATCATTTTGTATTGTTATCATTTTACATCATCTTTTGCTCTTAGTTTCCGATGTACAAATATTGGCGCTTTTGGCTTCCATTTCGTAATTTTGTGGACATGAGTTTCTATTGACCATTTTGTGGTGATGTCGCGGTGATTTCCACCGTGATGGTGACGCCCATTTATTTCTTTATGTTTTCCTCACTGGCCAGACGCTTTTTTCCCACCGGGTGATGCTTCTTCAAGCAGTGACATTTCCACCGTAACGATATTTCTTTTATATGATTGTTATTCAATTCATAGTGATTTTCTCCACCCTAAGGGTGATGCTATCTCCCCACCTCTGCGATGTTGTTTTCCACCTCGAGGGTGATGCATATTGCTTTTACTGCATTGGTTTTCCACCGCTGGTGATGCCGCTCTCCACCCCATTGGGTGATGCTCTCCTTTTTTCTCTCGCTACATGTTGGATTTCTAACCTTTCACGTGTTTTAGAGCTCTCTTTGTGTTGCTGCGGTGTTTCCATACATCGGCTTCAGAAGTTGGAGGAAGTCCCTTCTAGTCGGCCTGCTTTTAGGTCTAGTAGTCCCTTCCTCAGAGCATCGATCCGAGCTTTCATCGGATTGCTTATCTCCCTGAAGGACGAAGCTACTTTATAAGGCTTTTTCCTCTTTCTGACCGGCGAGATCTGGCTGGGCTCTCACGCTGTTCTTCTTCTATTCTCGCGAGCCTCTCCCCTTCCTCGCCTCTGTCACAGGTATGAGTTTGTTTTCTAATCATTCAATGGTTTTTCTGCCTCTTTGTAGTTGTTTCGTGCTTACCGGGCTCTCTGGTCCTCGCTATATTTTGTGTTCACATCAACCCATCTCTCTCGGCGCTTTCCAGTAACACATTTCATGGTTGTTGGCTTAATTATTTTCATTAGTTTTTCCTGGAACCTCGAAGGGCTGGCGCTTTATCCCACGAGAAGTTGTCGCCATTACCCTTCTATTGCCCGGTAATACTTTTACGTGGTAGTCCGATATTGTCTTTGGCGGTCGCCATCACCCTCTCTATTCTTCTGCTGTAAAACATTGTAGCATCTGTCGGGTGGATGAATGACAAGCCTATCTCTACCGTTTTGTGTCTCTTTATGAAGCCCTTCCCGTAATCTATAAATACGTATCAAGCTTAAGATATGACAACCTAAATAAGTATCTATTATCTTCCTAAGATCCCAAAACTTTTTAGCTATCGTATTTATCGTAGATGCAATCATGCTGCTACCACGCAACTGAACGAAGTACATCGAA
>JAJEKV010000171.1:0-368977 GCA_021234155.1 Isoetes taiwanensis | reverse complement strand
CCCAAAATGTAACACAAGGCTCCCTGACCCTACAAAGGGCTACAGGGTCATGATAGCCACAGCATAGAGGGTCGTGGGTATGGTCCGACACTCCCTGGTGCAGGTGTACCCGTATAAAATTTCGTATTTGAGTAGATTTAGGCAGAGGGTTCTGCATGGATGCTGGGTCGCTGATGCGCACGACTTTCAGTCACCCATGGAACCACCGTGATCCTGAAGGGACAGCCATCTTCCCCGACCGCCCACCTGGACTGGGGCGCTATGAACCCCGAGTAGGCCCTCCTCGGCAAGTGATGTGCCTTGAGTCCCAAGGCTCCCAAGGCTACAGTGATGCCATAGAATGATCTCGACTCAACTGCAGTGTGCATGAGGGGCGGATGGAGTGGACAACCCCATTGCTGTGTCTCCATGCCAGCCAACGCCACGCCAAGATCTCGGCCCGCCGATCTCTGAGACTCAGCCGCCAATGATCCTCAATCGAGTCTCGGGAGTCTCGTAGAAACCTGTGGGTTTCAAAAGCCCTAGCATGATACCATTTGGATGTTACCGCCTGATGGATGCTGCCTCGTGGGTGGTATTTATGATATGATTAAGGCCGCATGTGCTAACCTTGTATCCACGCTCCGCGACATAGGAGTCCCATTGAAGGCGTAATGCATGACCCTCCGTGTCCTTCACACTCGAGCATCTCCTGATGCCCGGAAAGCAGACCTGAGGGCCCCTGGCCATGGTGAGATGGTTGTCATGGGAGGAAAGTCCTCAGAGTGTATACTACCGAGCGTCATATGTTCCTTCGCTGAGCCGCCACAGAGTCAGAGCCGTGATTCTCGTTGTCGAAATCATAGCACCCACCAAAACCCCAACTCGCTAGTCTTGTGAGTTAGGTGGGAGCCTGGGCTTCAGTGTGATTGTTTAGCCTTTGATGCTCTGGCTCTGTGCTAGGTTGATGTAGTAGATTGTAAAGCCGAGAGGTTTAAACCACCGGAGGAATCTAAGTTCGAGGCACTTTTGTAGGTAGTTCCAGATGGGAAGCAAAGTGGTTCCAGCTAGATCGTGCAGTTATCCAAATACCCCAGGAGGGCCATCAGCAAAAGTGAAAAGGCGGGTCAAGGAGGTATTCCCGAAGTCAACCTCGGCTTTTATCGACGATCATGGAGGATACAGATAATGTCATACCGATCAGATTCACAGATTTCACAGATAATTATTTTTATATAAAAAATAACAAGAAAACTTTAAAAATTTAAAGGTTAGCGGCCGTTAACTTTTTGCTCCCTCCTTTGTTTTATACAAAGACTCTCCGCTCAGTAGTCCGACTACCGCCATAGCTACCATCTCGACTTGCTCTCCACCTTGGTTTTTCTTTTACCGCCTTTCATCCAGAAGCGCCTCTATTGTCTTCCTAACCGCAAGCGCTCACCGCCACCGCCCTTAGACCCCGGGCCATAGTTATGGCCACTCACCTGGGTGAGTACCGGTGGACCCCGCTAGCCTCACCATAGCCCAAATTTATGCCTAATCACATGTAAAGACATGGCTACCGACCGCCTTTGATCGACATACTGGTGAGTTGGTAAACATTTGCTAACACGCTTAGGATAAATCTTGTATCCAATATACTTCACACATTTCCTGAGTCAAGCTTTTCGTTAGGTTGAATTCCTCGACACTTCCCTATATCACATAGTCGAGCAACCCACTTATGACAGCCTTTACCCTCCAATGTGAGGGACAGGTTCTGAGGAGGAGGACATAAGAACAGAGGCCGCACTGTGATCCGAACTTGGGCCAGGGAGGATGACCTCAGCAGGGTGGAACGAGCCGATACTGCGGCCTCGAGGCTCCAGAGTATAGGTATTCAGGGAGATGGAGTCAGCCACATTGATGGTAAAAAGGGAATCCCGAGCTTCCATATGAGTGGCATGAAGCTCCCAGAGCTTCATGGGGAGAGATTCCGACATCATTCTGGATTATCAGACGATTTTATCTCGCATTGATATGGAGCCACGAATCTAATCGATACCACATGCGGAACTCCTTCGGGCCGCGATTGTAGAATCCATCTGCGACGGAGGTTGAAGCCTCACTTCCGAAGAGCTTAGAGAGTTCCTCGGCGATCGGAAAGAATCCAAAGGGAAAGAGGAGAAGGTCTCACAAGAAATGAAGCGTAGGACTAAGGTGGTAATGGGGACCGTGGACTCCAGCAGGGCCAAACCGTGACGGATGATGCCCATTAAACACGAGAAAAGCCGGTGAGTCTCGAAAGTCCAGCAGCCGTTTATTGCTAGGAGAAGTTGAAGGTTGTCGAGCTTTTGGGAAGAACGCATGAAGTTCCAAATGGAAGTGAGCGGCGGATGCCTCCCTTCAATTCCGTTGTTGGGGCCAAGACGATACCACGGCCAGTTGGCCTCGACTTCCAACCCCGCCCAATCGAGGAAGCCCCACCGCATGTAGGTTTCTCGCCTTACGGAGATCCGTAGTTCCGTAAGACCACGAACTTCCGACACGAAAGTCAGCTTTTCAAAGGTTAGTTCGCAGATAGCCCAAGAGTTCAAAAAATCCCACCTCCGCCTGCACTTTGCTATCCTAGCACTTCGTGGGGCTGCGTAGTTTACTTAGTGGCACTTTTGGTGATGCAAAATCTTGGGCTATCCACGCAAAGAGAGTCACTATAATGCCAAAGGATTTGGCCCCAATTCAGATTCGAGGAGAGCGCCCTAGTGGGTTTTGAGAATGTCTCGCATTGTAACTATTTTTGTTATATTAAATAAAAATCTACATTCCTCGGGTCTCCTCGTTATGTACCTAAAATGCCGACGCCAAGATAAATAAAAGGTGTTAAAAGGATCTCTAGGGTTTCATTTTCAATTGTCCATATCCTTTATCTTCCTCCCTCCTTCTTCCAAATGCCTACGGTCGCAATCAATCTACTTGCATGGTACCGTGATGGAGAGCATGGGATCCACAACAGTGCCCTTTTGACCTTTTACGTACTCTTCTTTCTATGCCAGCTTTGACCTCATCTCTAATATGCATGCAAGACCTCGTGACTATGCTCTGATTCCTATAGCTTTTACACGTAGGAGATGCTCCTCCTCGCGGTAATTCTTTTGCTTAACCTCCCCGCTTTTCTTCTGTATCTAGAATCCTGGATGTAGTCCGGAGATATGCTAGGGGTGACACCCACGATATGATGCCTCAAGGGCAAGCTTAGATGGGGTAAAACAAATTGTTCAAGACTGGGCTTAATAATATCTTGAAGGTTTTGCACTACCATCCTCATGGATCAAGATGTTGAGGATGAGACATTGCCGCAGAGAAAGGCAAACTTCCGAAGTCTTCCTCGAGACGGCGAGGATGAGCACATAGGCATGGGTGACTTCGTCCTGGAAGTAGCTATGCGAGGGAGATGCCACCACGCCTGAACAAGTCGGACGCTTGTCCGGTTAGACGCTTAATTCCCGCCAGGTATCACCAAGGGCAAGAGTATCTTTCCTCTTGATGATATCATCCTCGACTTCATCACATGGTGGCCGGGTTTAAGCGACGCCGCAGCGACCATGTGTACTCTATGAGTTAGCAGAAGTAATCGCATGGATGATTTCATCGACTTTACTCCTATTGACCTTCCCCAGAGGTACAAATGTTTTACCCAATTTCATCGAGATTATAGGAGCCTACCAAACCTTTGTTACTACGGGCCGGAACCGGTGTTACAGATCCACCATCCCGCTTTCACCGATGCCTTTACGCCTATGGGCTCTATGTCCCAAATATTAATATGGTCGGGTTCCTCTCCGTTCTGATGAGGAGGAAGAGGATCTATACCATAATCCCCGCCATTTGAAGGAAGAGTAGGAGGAATTAAGGAAGAAGAAGTCCCTATGGACTTAGATAAAGAGGTTGTCGCCATTTATGAGACCCCACAAGGAAGGTGTTAGAATTTCACCCGCTTCTCACCCGCCTTCCCAGCAGCTTGGGCAAGTCCTTTTGTAGCCCGACTTAGGCCGAGGCCGGGCTTCATGGTGGACCCTCCGTGTTTTTCCAATACTGGCAAGGTGGCACAAGAAGCTTCCCCCTATCGCACGCCATTTCACGCACTGCTCGACGGGATCTTGCCCCACCGCATTGGGGCAGGATATTGCACCATGGATGAGTATGAAGCCCCACGGGCGCCCCATTGGTCAGTCACTTACCGCCCGAGGTTGCCTCCATTGCGCCTGCCAAATGGACCTGTGGGTGACTTTGTTAATAGCCATCGATCATCACGCCACCACCTCATGGAAGAAGAGAAGAACCCTAGTTCTAGACATTTTATTACGATCTTGTAATCGCTGTGATAGTTGTAAATTTTGGTTTGGCAATTTTTTTTTTTCCTTAGCCATACTACAATATATGTGCCATTTTCTTAATTATGATTATTGTATTGTTGAATACAATTAAATTGTTTTTTCCCCCACATACTATCCTCTTTGTATCTATTAGAGTTTAGGAGTATGGGAAACGCTCCTGATATTGTATATTCATTCCTGTCGCTGCCTTGTGCATTCATGATCTCGCAGCAGATCGAGGAACTAATCACCAATGACATAATGCAGGATGACTGACCTCCTAATTGACTACGCACTCAACGCCATGGTGAGTATCCGTGATCGAGAAGATGACTTCTAAGAAGGGGAACTTTGTTGTGGGAGGAGAGCCCCATGATCCACTGCTAAAGAATTGAAGTGGTCAACATTCTCCGAGAACGGCCTTCAACATTTTGCGTTGAAACTCTTCAATTTAACTTGGGATTACCGGGAGATGACAAGGCATGAAGCTTATGCCGACGCTAATGAGCACTTATGGCAGATTTTCTTATGCCACGAGATCTTTTTAACCTCCTCATCATTAATCCCACCATGGACTACCAGCATGTCATTAGGTCCAGGCATGGGCCTCGCTTATAAGGTAGTAAGAGCCGACGGAAAGCCGTATTCCATCCCCTACCCTTTGGCAAACTCTAGTCTTAATCTTTTCAGTTTTTCCTTCATGGCTGGCATGTATTCACTAAAAGTTGTTGAATGTAAAATTCTTTATGGCTAAAATATGTTTGTAATCACTACTTTTGTACATTATGACCCTAAGTTTTGCTTAAGAATATAACTCGATGTAATCATATTTCACTTTTATAATAAAAAGATTTTCTTCTCTCTATGGTCTTTATTATTATTTTCTAGCACTACTTAAACTAATCTTCTTTGTGATCCGTGGTATCCCAATAACTCTCTTTTATACCTTCTTATGATCAATATGGATCTGCACTTTGAATTTTCCTGCATTAACCCCTGTGCTAGAGATTAACGAATGTGAACTCCCCGCTGATCAAGCGGCCAGCTTAGGTTGAGTCAAAACTTATGTGTGAATGCCAACCCACCGTAGCATGTACGTGAAGATGGGCCGAGTTACCCGCTAACCGGGCCCAATCCCCCACCACCAAGAGCCACCGACCAACCAGCCCCGCAGACTCAATCAAAAGGAGGCAATCGCCCAAACGCCGTCGAAGTTCCCTACTGATAGTGTTACATCCTCACAATCAGCCACTTCAGGTCCCCTGAGTCATCTCAGGACATCGAAAACCATGCCAAGCGATCGACGCAGAGTACCGTGAAGACGCTGACACGGCCATAACCAAGATATGGAAAAATAGGAACCGCCCAAATTGATGGAAATCTAGAGGCGAAATAATGCGTAGGTCCTCGGTTGGATGAGATGAAGGAGTTTGGAAAATCCCATGGGCATGACGTAAAAGGATACGGGAAGGTTGCCACCACAAACCTTACACGGAGTCGCCAGATTTGGTGGAAGGGCTATGCTCGAGCCAAGCATCCGATGTATGGTGCAAGTTCAAAGTTTGCCAAAGCTTTTAAGTCGCATTATGTGCCCCGCACAATAAATGCTAACAGATTCGTGACTTTCTACAGGTTAGCATATGTCACCAGGCCTACATCGATGAATTCACGCTTTGAAACTTGTATGTGCCAGAATGAATGAAAAGAGGGCTGGTGGAGGGCTATATTGAAGGGTTGGCCCCCAACAATTAAACGAATGGTTGCGCCAGAGACCCAAAATCAGCTGTCGAAATGAGGCCAAGGATTGAGCCTGAAGAGGACGCACCACGAAACTGGCCACTTACTCGCAGCCACCACGCCTGATATAATATTCAATGCAGTCCCGAGGCCTCTCAGCAGTAATCCCAACGGCCGCCAGAAAAGAAAGTCACCTTCAACATGCCTCGGCCAAACCCAATAATGTCGTAAGTAGCGGAAGTTCTGAACCCTCGGCTGTACCATTCCCAAAGAGGTCCTAGAGAATGCCCACGCAGACAGCATGTTGCTGTGTATAAGGGCCCGGCACCCCTGCGTGACTGCCTCTATGTCACCGCTGGCTGAGACCCCCACTGGCCATGGCCGACTTCGACATCTCTTCGCAATCTACACTACTGTCGAGGAGGAGGCTCCCCGAAGCATATTCACGCGGCGCCCCATATCCTTGTACCATAGAAACCGGGTAATGTCGGTGCGTCACTGCTATTTCCACCCATAGGTCAAGTAGACAAGAAACGCTTTCATAATTCTTATGGATACCGGAAGTACACATAATTTTGCTTCCTCAATGGCCCGTATTGCAGCCTTTGAGACTTTGAGGTCCCGACCGAAAACCCCGCCACTTTAGCCGAAAAATCGCATTATACCATGGTCAGCCGCGATTAACCTTAAAAATGCAAATACTGTGTGGGCTTAGTTGCATTTCATACCGAAGTTAATGGATATTGGCAAATATGATCTGATTGTTGGTATGGGAATTTTGGCATCCGCGAAAAGCCAATATCGACCGCGGAAAAGCGGAAGTTACCTTTAACGCAGCCTAACCAACTCACAGAACCATAAAAAGGTGATCCATTGAACCCCATTATGCACTCTATGTCCATCGTGCGCTTAAAGCTATACGCAAGGATAAACTACTTTGCGCCATCGACTTGCATCCCTTGAGTCGATGCAAAATGTATAAGTAGTTGATGTACTGCCGTAAAGCATTGCTAATCTTTTAGGAATTTAGGTGATCTCTTCCGCATTTAGATCTCGTAAACTTTTTCCATCTCGTGAGGGGTAGAATGTGAGATCACTTTAAACTGTGTACTAAGCCTAACAAGAAGGGCCCCTTCATCGTATGAGTCCCCCTCGAATTGGCGTAGCTTTTAAGAAGCAACTTCAGAGCTATTAAACCTAGGTTCCATTCTACCGAAAGTGTTTCGCTTTTTGCCCTATCCTTTTGTTAAGAAGAAGGATGGCCCTTGAGAATGTGTATTGACTATCGCCACCAATAAGCATACCATCAAGAACCGCCATGCTTTGCCCAGAGCGTAATTTTATCTTATGGATCGCTTGTAAGGGGCCGATATATTCTCAAAGATTGACTTACGCCCGATATCATCGAGATAAGAACTAAAGAGGAGTACATTCATAAACGCCTTTCGCACTAGATATGGGCATTATGAATTTACCGCTATGCCTTTTGGTTAACTAATGCCCCCGCAACCTTTTATGCGATTGATGAATGATGTCTTCCCGACAATACTTGGATGATTTTGTCGTTATTTTCTTTGACGACATTCTCATCTATAGTAAGACTCGAGGAGCATGAGAAACATCTTCTGCTGGCCCTACAAAAGCTAAGACGCCACCAGCTCTTTGCCAAGTTCTATGCAAGTTTGCTACTCCCTAAGGTGGATTATTTGGGACACGCCATTTCAAAGAGAGGGAATTGCTACATGATCCAAAGAAAGATAGAGGCAAGAAGGATTGGCCCATTCCGTAATGTCTCGAGGTCCTAAGTTTCTACGATTATGTGATATTACCGGAAATTCGGATTTTGCAAAGATTGCAAGACCGCCATCGATCTTACAAAGCATGAGAAAGTGAAGGATTGGATTGAGCATTGAAAAGCAAAGGTCCAGTGGAAGTTTCCAGGCTAGATGCTTTAACATCGCACCAGTCCTCACATTGCCCGATCCCCGAAAAAGGATAAACTAATAGCAACGGATGCCAGCAAGATTGCTACGGCTGAGTCCTAATGCAGGAGGGGAGGGTTATTGCATAAGATTCAAAGAAAGAGACCGAATAGCGACAATATTCTACCCATGATCGAGTTGTTGGCCGTTGTCCGCTCCGCTGTGATATGGAGACACTACCTTCTTGGTAGAAGATTTCAACTTGATAATTTGATCATCGAGTTCCTCGCTACCTATCCACCAAGCCGGTCTCAACCTCCGCGGAAGATGGATGGAATTTATAGGAATAAGGATTTTGAGATCACGTGATAAGCCCTTCGAAGTACAATGTGGTTGCGGATGCTTGTCATGCCATCCCTTGGTAACCCAAACCCATTGTCATGCAATTTCCACACTCACTAGTGAGTTTGGAAAAAGATAGAACAGACGGCCGCATCCCCAAATTCGCGGATGTTTGGGATAGTCCGTATTAAGGAGGCACGCACGTGATAAAGAACGTGAAGCTTGCCGTTCTATAAGAAAGAGGGCAACTTGTTGTATTACAAGGATAAGTTGTGTACCGAGACTTCTCGAGTACGCAGTTTACCCTCCATGACACTACAACAGCCCTATAGCTGACATGCAGTTTTATGAAGACCTACTTTAAGACCCCAGCCCGCAAATTTTTTGGCCTTGAAGAAGGACATTGCCGTGGTTTAAGCAAAGGTCATATGTCAACAAACCAAGGCCGAAAGCAACTAAGGATTCCTGAGAGTTGCAACCTCCCCGATGCCCAATGCTAAGTGGGAAGTGATAACCATGGATTTCATTGTGGGCCTTCCACGCATCTCCGTGGATATGATGCGATGATGGTGGTGGCCAAATTGTCGAAAATGGCCTATTTCTGCCATGTCGTACCACCGATATACCTTCTGATGCCTCGCTATTTGCAAAAGGAGATCTCAAATTTATATTGGTGGTGTACAAAAAGCTTAAATTCCAGAGCCAAGACTCATCTGAAGCTATGCTTTTTGCCTTCGACGGGCCGTGCACGGGCTTCATTGAAGACCCGGTGACGGGCAGAATGAAGTCTCACATCAATCATCGCGAAAGGGTTCCGACGAGTCAGAATGCGCGGCGACTGTTCTTTGAAGATCACGTAAATTTCAGAGTTTGAATTCTATGGAATTTTGGGTTTGTTCATTCCGTTTCAAGCGCTTAGTTTTCTTATTCCGGACCAAGTGCTAGTGCTTCAATCAATCGAGCTTTGTTTTTTCGGCACAGCCCATGGATTACATGTCAAGAAGCAGAAATAATCGATTTTTAAGCATGAATTTCAACTTTATTTTGTCTTCTCGTTAAGGGTTGTGAACAGTAGTAGATGAGTTCGCCACTTTCGTGGCTTATGGAGATGGGAAAAGCAAAACAGCTTGAAGCCCGAGGACGGAGTGAGTCCATCGTCGGTGAGGTTTGAGCAGTCCATTAGAGAAATGGCAAAATGAAGATCAGTTTGGTCGCCGCCTTTGGGCCTGGGAGTTGGGAGAGCTTTGTCCACGCAAAGTGAAGAAAACCGTAAACAATGAAGTTCGTGACTGCTCAAGAAGGGCATTTGCTTGGCAGCATACAAGCAAAAGCTTTATCAAACAAGAAGGACATTTAGTGAATTGGCTTCATTTGGTACGGATCGCTATAAAGATTCGCTGAAGAAACAAATGAAGAAAACCCCTTGAATGCTTTTGATGAATATCCGTGAAATTCATGAGCGTGATCTTAGAAAACTTCGAGATGAAAGCGTAGGCCGAGAGCAATTTGAAGATCGAAGAGGAAGTTTTAAGGATGGAAGGCAAAGATGACTATTTCTAAACAATATCGTATAATCGGCTTAGAAGCGATGCCAACGAAGAGAAGTACAAGCTTTAGGGTGCGACTTGCAAAAACATTGTCAAGGTGATGAAGACTCACTGCAAGCAGCAAGTTTTAAGTGTGAAGGAGATCCACTGAGGGGGCTCGAGGACACGCCGAGGCATGGCTTGTTGGAAGAAATTTCTGCCACTGAAAACGATGAAGTCTCATGGGAGTTACCAAAGATTGAATCATGGCATCTCGAGGCCACTCAAGTCAATGTTTTAAAGACCAACAAAGAAATTGCGGAGATGCGATCAAGATGGGGTATTTATAACCCTCCCTTGTGCTACTTCCTGAAACCCTGTGAACTGCAATTTCCAAGATTACAAAGATGCATGTGGAAGCCCCAAGTGGAACTGAGTGTGGCATGGGGAAAGTATGCTTGAGCCGTGGCTGGCATGCACCGTCTCGCTGCAGACGGGCTCAACCGCGCCATGCACCGCTGAGCTCGGCCATGTCAACGTAATTAGATGTACCCCAGGAAATGGAAGAACAGGAATCAAGAGGTGATACAGGTGCTGAGGTGAGCTAAAGGTTCTTCCCCAAGAGGAAGCATGTGGTAATTGACTCATCGACAAAGAATGCATCCAAGAAGCACTGCCCCGAAGAAGATTCAAGAAACGTCACAAGGAGTGCCAAGAAAAAGCAAAAAACAAAGGAGGTAGCAGAGGGTAAGTCTTGTACTTAAGTTGAATTTGTTTCCATGTTTTATTTGTTTCACTTAAGTTCTAATTGCCGCTTTTTTTTTGTTTAGATGAAGATGAAGACAAGAGCGTTCAAAGTCAATTGGATGAAAGGTATTGCTTTGCATTTGTATGTTCTTATTCAATGCATGTATTTAATTTTATATTGTAATTTGGTACGTGAATGATGTAGCCAAGGGACCCGTGCTTGAGGGACCGACAGGAGGTCGATGAAGAAGGCTTTGCAGTCCAATGAGCAAAGAAATGTAAAGGTATTGTGGATGTTAAATCTATAAGGTACTTATGTTGTGGTATTTTAATTCAAATTTAATGCAACTCGCTTATGATTTGTGACTATAGAAACAAGTGTCAAGCACTATGTTTGGCCAAGCAATACAGCTTAAGAATTTGATGGATTTGCCGATAGTACATTAGCTTCTCCCGAAGACACCAACCCCTAGTAAGTATCTCTTGACATTTTTATTTGAAGTATGTTCTCGACACAAATTTAATTATGTGCCCATTTTTTTACAAAGACTCCTAAATCCACAAGCGAGGTCACGATCCTCGTGATCGCCTCCTCGATGATGAAGCCGAAATGACCCGACTGGGTCAATCCTACTTAAAAAATAGGGTGAAGTCGAGAAAAAGTTTAATCTATGATTTCATTTAACATCCGATATTTTAAAAAACTTTTAACTTATGTAACCGATATTTGGATGCCATGAGGACATCCATAAATTTTTGTATAGAACTTACTTGTATGACCCCCCATGTGTTTATATGACTCACTTATGTGCCGCGGAGTTGAACACTTATGTGCCGAAAAAATTTTTGTATATGACACTTATTTTGAAATGTAATGTGCTACTTAAGCTATGAATGTATGTATATGGTATAAGATATAATCAGATGTACAATCGATGTATAAGATAATCAGATGTGCAAGTGTACTATATGTATAATGTATGTATATCGTGATGTCTACTATATGTATACCGTGATGTGTACCGTATGTATAATCGTATGTATAAGATATTGTATGTATACTATATGTATAAGATACTATATGTATACTATCCTCGTGATACTATATGTATAAGATAATCGTGATGTATAATGCATGTATAAGTTATACTATATGTACAATCGTATGTGTAAATGTATGTATAAGATACATCGATGTGCAAGTATACTGTATGTATAAGATATGTAGCAAGTATACTGTATGTATAAAGTATAAAGCAAGTATACTATATGTATAAGGTTTAATGTATACCCATCCTTATAACTTTAGTAAGATATCATAATGAAGTAAATAACATTGTGAATAACATATTCTAATAAGAATGAAGTAAGATAACATTAGTAAGATATCATAATGAAGTTAATAACATTAGTAAGATATCATAATGAAGTAAATAACATTGTGAATAACATATTCTAATAAGAATGTTACAATGAATGAATGTTACATTGAATAAGAATGTTACAATGAATGAATGTTACATTGAATGAATGAATGAATTATTCAATTATTCAATTGTTGGCTTTCCACTTAAGCCTGCTGACTTGGCTGATGACTTGTTTGCTGCTGACTTGTTTGCTGACTTGGCTGTTGAGTTGGTCAATGACGATGGCCGTTGAGTTGGTCACGACTTGGCTGATGACTTGGTCGGCCGCCTTGGTCTGTGACTTGAATCTTTACTTGGCATGCTGAGTTGTCACACCGACTTCTGTGACTTGCCCCACGACTTGTCCGGCTGCAATGGTTGACTGACCGCTGAGTTGGTCGCTGATTTGCCTGGCGATTTCACTGACTTTGACTTTCGTTGATTTGTATCTTTATCTTCTCTCTGCTGACTTTGCTCGCTGGTTTGTCAAACGACTTGCCTCAAGTCTTCTCTGGCGACTTGTCAAGTAAGACTTGCTCTCGATGACTTGCCTGCGGCCTCTTCTCTATCTTATCGGCGGACTTTGCTCGTTGACTTTCTGCATTTAGATTACATTTACCGAACATCACGTGGGCTAGTATATGTGAATCGCCTGCAAACTTTCAAGTATGTTTTCATGGACATCATCCTCCAATTCAAACATATTATGTCCTATATCCTTCATGTCAAAATTGGAGACAATTAAGTGGATCAAACACTGCGCCCGGCTCATATTCAAATTAGTTCATGATCTCTTTGTCTCCCACCGGTTTATAAAACTTGCTCGTGACCACCACTTCCCTCCTCCCAAATTTTTGGCCCCAAGGATCTTTGTATGCTTTCTCTACAACATGCTTAGGTAAGACATTTTTAAGATGTAGAAATCAACCTTCTCCTTATTACCGCTTAGCAAATTCATCGCGAAAGTTCTCTCCTACATCTATAATGTCGGATTTCCATCAAATCTCCCTCATGATCGCCCCATCAACAAGTGCGAAGATCATCCTCAATCCCCGGTCTTAATTCTGAAAACGCCCGTGTACCTATCCTATCTTTGTATGCACTTCGCGTACTTACCCACCCAACAATTATGACAAAAAGGATGAGTAATTCATATGCAACTTGAGTGGCATCCCCGGAGTTCACCGGCCCGATGCTATGAAATTTTGGACCACTCAAAAGTAGCACACCGAATCGCTGCTCAACCCTTGCTTACTTCATCCACCTTGATCTCCCAAAATACCTACAAACATGACATTAATGAGTAACATTGTGTAGTGTCTAATAAGTAACATTGATGAGTAACATTGAGTAATGAGTAACATTGATGAGTAACATTGAGTAGTGTCTAATAAGTAACGTTGAGCACCGGCCACGCTAGCCATGAATCCTGAAGTAGAAATGTACCTATGTTTGTCAACCTTGAAGTGTTCCCTGCAGAATTGAACAACATCAAAGGCATCCCGTAAAGGCTTGAATTCCTCTTTAACATTTCATTATGTAGGTGCTCTCTTGAGAAGCCCCCCCATCATGCTCACCTGCCATTCAAAACAATTGTGTCTATTGTCTTACAAAATGTAGGCCAATCAAAACTATTGATCTAAATTTACCTTTTCCATGATATGAAGCAAAGTAGTTCAGTTTTTATTGGAATGCCGAGCTCTTATAGAATCTCCCAAGAAAGTAGAATGTTCTTGCACCCTTGAACTGTGTGGCTTGAAACCATCGAGACCACATTACATGGTTGTTGTATCGACTAACTTGCGGCCAAGTAATCCAAGATGCTTGTTTAGACAGTCTTTGGACAAATAAGGTGTCATGATCTCTATCATCCCAAATGTAAAAAATGTGTCTCCCTTGATGATATGCTCACCCCTTCCGCCGAAGATTTCTCTTCAACCTCTCTCTCGTTGCATGCCTCGTAGCCGATGTGCACAAGTATTGTGCACGGATCATTTCTCCAATGCAAGCTTTGGATTTCGGGCCGTATTTGAAGGTATAGTTTTTAAAGAAAATCTATGACTACCACCGGTGTTTTTAGGAAAGTGCCTAGACATTCTCCTCAATTGCTTTGCTTGCACCCTTGCCTCATAATTATGGGGAATGAATTCCAGTCACAATGTTTTGGCATAAGACAAAGACATCTAACCGTTGAACTGGTCTTGTATACAAGCTACAATTGGCTTTGGAACCAATTTTGTCCCACCATTGCCATCAACCTCTTTTTCTTTGATTCAAAACCCTAAAAAGAAAAAAAGTACAACCACAAAATAAGTTTAAGACTACCACAAATGAAAAAACTTAATATGCTTCACATACCCGCCAAAGGTTTTTCCATTCTACCAAATGCCCCCAACTCTTGCTCAATTCTTTAGGACACATAGGTAACTTAGAAGGGCCACGGTGTTTTGCATTTCAGCAATATGCGATCATGAGCATACCACTCATCGAACATCCTTAGCACATACAATTGACCTCCACAAATCACTTGATGATTTGTAGGTCGTTGCATTTGTTTTACATTTCGTCCAAAGACTTTCGCATGGAACAAGTACAAAATGCAGTCGGCACCATGAATATTTCTATCCCTAATTTTTGTTTTTAGTGCTTGTCGACATAGTCAAGCCTCATGTGGTACACACAATGTTAAAGTTCTCTATCCTTTACTTTTTTGCAGAATGGAGGTTTTAGTGCTTGAAATGATAAGAAAGATACTTCAAATTTTGATATTCTCTTCAAATCTTGCATAAAAAGTGCAATCGCATTATAAGCAACAAAAGAGTTAGCATTGTGGCGAAATGAAATGATAAATTTCAAACAAAAATAAAATAACCTCGGTTTCCTCCGGAAAGTGAAAGAGCATGCATTATCTTGTTTCCTTTACCAAGCCCTAATCTTAATAACATGTTTCTTGCATGGTAAAAACTCGTGGTTCCAAAAGTCCAAAAGTCAGGTTACTAATTTACATTTGTTTCACCTAGTTTATCGGTCTGGTTTTCTTTTTAAACATTGACCATGGGCCATCACCAATTTCTGCTTTTCCTTCTCCGAATCTGTCAGAGTGACATATCTTCTATTCAAGTTCAAGCACCCTGAAGTTCCCAAACAATTAGTGCAATTACAACAAAGATATACCATGGTTGAGGGTCCTTCAGAAGTACATCGGTCGACTGGCATACTTATGCTTTGCAAGAGAATTCCTCAAGTTGTTGACAATCTTGATCATTGTCCCTTTCTTTCAATTTCAATATTTCAAATTCTAACATCTTAGCGAAGACCTTGAAGAACTTCTTTCCTCTCCTTTTTTGACAATTTTCCACATACCTTATTAGCATGTTACTTTAATCAACTTGGACATTTGTTGTTTTCTTCTCTTTGCTCAAAACATCTTCCGGGATCTTTGTCATCTTCTAACAATTCAGCCTCCCTTGCTCTTTTTCTTGCTCTCTGCGACCTTTTCTTTATTGCATCGATTTTTCTATAGATTAACAAATTTTCTTTGTGCTTCCGATTCTCGCAAAATAACAACGATTATGAAAATAAAGCATAGTGCACATAACTTGAGCACCAAAAAAGAAGTCGATGCAAAGACCAATAACCCCTTCAATTTTGTCATACATGTGTTTGGTCTTGGATGTCCTCTCAAGATAATCTTGGATGGCTTCATGGACAAAGAAATCCTCTTCTTCCTCTCTTCATTCTCGTGATAAAACTTTCTGAAAATTAAGCAATAAATTTATTGCAAAATGAAAGCAATGACCGCTTCAACTTGGTCCTCCATGTGCCGTTCTTGAATGTCTTCCCAGATTCAAGACTGTAGCATCATATGTTGAAAACGTGTATCTTTCTCTTACGCAAATTAAGAGCAAATCAATCAGCGAGAACCAAATTCAATGTCCCAAGAACCGCTGATTATTGAACTCGGGATTACCGTAAAATGTATTCATAGCCAAAAAGATTGTTCCGGAACATCGGGAACATTTGCAAAAGGCTCAAGATAAGGCGTGATTCTCGGCAATTTTGGAGGCCACCGACCACACAAACCGCTTAAATTGCTCTCGGATTGCTCTACAAGATTATGCAACCGGGATGAAGAAATTCTTAGGATCAAATCTTGTTCCATTCTTAGAAATGGCCGGAAGAATGCGCTTTCCCAATTCGCTTGCATTGGAAAACATCTCGCAAAAGAAAAGCGTTAATGATTCGGCCAAACAAACGAGGCTTGGAAAATTTGCCCGCCAATTGCAAATTCCAATCACCACCCGAATTGCTACATACCGAGGATCGCTGACTTGGACAAACAATCGCCAATCCTCCAAAATTGATCCGAGATCAACCGCTCCTTCGGTTGGGAAAAATGGCTGGGAGGGAAAAAAAAGCTGATTCGGCCAAAGACGCCATGATGAAGGTCCAAACCAGGTAAGCACCCATGTCCCGACTACTTTTTGTACCATCAATATAAATTTACCCATCTTCTTGGGTTGCACGGAATGCCACGAAGTTATTGTATCCCGATAGGGACCCCAAATTAAATAAGTGCATTCTGAAAGATTTCTTGCCACCATCCAAACCAAGCTTGCTATGAGTACGGTATATCATCCTCGGACGGATGGGTCAAAACAACAGGCACCCAATCGTGATATCGAGGACATGCTACAAAGTTATGTGTGGAGTAAAGCAATCACAATGGGCTGACTATATTTACCTGGTCGAATTTGCCTATAACGGTATGAAACGAGAGTCTTCGAATGTCTCCCTTTATGATAAATTATGGTTATCAATGCCTTACTCGGACACATGGCATAACCCCATTTCTAAAGTGGAGGTTTCTCAACAACTCCTCTTGGAAATGTAAGCTTTGGTTGAAGAAGTTAAAATTGGTTACTTATTGGCTGCACACCGTCGTCAAGAGTGTAGCGGATAAGCCTGAGAACCCACGAGTCTTCAGTGGGCAAATCAGTTTGGCCAAGATTAAGGTAAAAGCAGGCCAAGCTTAAGATTGGTAATCGCGCGAAGGCACCGGATAAGGGGCCGTTCAAAATCATTGAGCGTGTTGGAGAAACAAGCATATCGCTTGGATTTGCCACCCGGCGAAGATCCACGAGGGTCTTTCCGTGAGTCTTCTAAAACAACACACCCCAGATCGGAGGAGATCTTGGATACACCCACCCTTCTTGAAATGAGAAGAGCATCTAGATATAGTGCACGAAGCTCTTCTTGATCGGACCTACAAGGACCGACGGAGGAGTCAAATGCTACAATGCTTGGTTAAGTGGAAACACTTGCTAGGCGGGGATGCTACATGGGTGATGAAGATAGACCTTGAGAAGCACTATCCGGACTTCATCACGAGAGTCTCAGAGCAGCACCATCAACGATGCTATCAACCCAGCTCGGTAAGCTTAAAGGCAGTGATTCACCGAGAATCATGCGGTAGAGAGGTAGATGCATCGTGGTTGATAATTGTTATAGATGATGGGATCACCTTTCGTGTTCCCTAGGGCGTGGTGTATTGTCAATGTGGGCATGACCAGCGGTGCCCAGAAAGCATGTAGTTGATAGGTGCATTCATCTCGGCTATAATGGGAACTTGACCATTCTTGCCTAATGAATTCGAACCATAGGCATGATAGGTTCCCTTCTAGATAGCTTTTTTTTATTTCTTATGGGGTGGTCCCTTCAACCACAACCTAATTATTTTATCTATATAAATCCGATGTATTAACATGTAATAGCGAGGCCGATTGAAGCGTCGTGACCTGCCATGTATAGAGGGTTGCCGATGGCCCGACTTCTCCGGTTCATTGTGTCTACAAGTCTTGTCTTTTGTTACTCTGATGTTGATATTGGACTTCGGTCCTTGAACTCTTTTCTTGTGATCATGTGAAATGCACCTCGGTGCTTAAACTATTTTAAACTTTAAAGTTTTAATGTATTACCTTCAGAAATAAGGAATTATCTTCCTTCATAATTTACTTTCCTATATGTTTGACTAACCCTAATGCCGGGACGGCATTAGTTCCTAGGAAGGAGAATGACGTTCCAAGTATTTATCACGATATAATGATAAATATAATCGACACATCACCCCGTAAAGGTACGCCACCAAGGGGTATTGTAACCTAGGGGGTTAACCAAAAAGGGAATTATTAAGGATAATAACCTACAATTAAGGAATTAATATCTAAGTGGTTTAATTAAGTTAATTAATTACTTGGGAAGGCACCACCTGGCCAAACTTGATTGGCCAGCATGGGAATGCTAATTTGGGCCATAAAGGTGGATCATTACCCCCATCCCATCCATAATCGACCCAGGAGAAGGAGCATTGGCCTTAAAATTACACAGGAACTGTTGCTTTCATCACCCCACTTGTTCTTTGAACACCCAGATTCGAGAGATGGAGGCCTCATGACAAATCGAATCAAAATTTGGAACTTCGGGTTAGTAGATAATCTAGTTGATATCTCTAAGGCTAAGCGCTTGATTAAGTTCTTCGAGTCTTCTCGGTTGTTCTTACTTAGGATTAACCCTTCTTTGATATTTAAGATTACATTTCAATTATGGATTATGTTTACGATGGATGGATGGATGTGTAGGTGAAAGTAGCTCTAAAACCTTCATAAAAGGGGATTAGAGGGGGGGGAGAGACCTACGTGCCATATGCTTTTAGTATGCTCTAGTAGCTCCTTTAATTCCCAATATAGCGGCACAGGCACAAGAGACCACCGAGTCGCGTGGATGCTATGGAATTACTTAGCACCCGGAAGAAGGGACCGCTATGGTGAAGTGGGGGTGGGGTCTTGCCGCGAACATACAAGGCTCCTGGACCCCCTCTGATTGGGCTATGCCTCGATGGCCGTCCGTGAGGGCGGGTATGGGTCGACCTCACCGGGTGCGAGGAGGTGTGACTGTATGGGGCACCCCGTACTTTGAGTAGATTTAGGGTGAGTAAGTTTTGGTATGGATGCGGGGTCGCCGATGCGCACGTATTCTCTAGCTCACCCATGGAACCACCGTGATCCCGAAGGGGACACTTTCACGACTGCCTCATCGGACCCGCCATGAACCACAGGTAGGCTCGAAGGGTGATGCCTTGAGTCCGTCTCCTGAAGGCTATAGTGATGCCATAGCATAATTCGACTCATCCGCAAAGTGTGCACAGAGGGGGATGGAGTGGACAACCCTAGCCGATGTTCTATGCCGCCCAATGCCACGCCAAGATTCTGGTCTGGGATCTCTTGAGACCTAGCCGTCGGTCGATCCTCACTGGAGTCTCGAGCCCGGGTAGAAATCCGAGGGGTTTGGGTGTTTTCCCTAGTATTAGATGCATCTTATTTGATGTTATCGCTTGGATGGATGTGCCGCCTTCTGGTGGTGAAGAAGTTAGTATCTGCTCTACATCTAAAGTAGGACTTGCTTGCCTCTGGCGGGCCCGACAATGTGCAAATTCAAGCTCTTGTCTACTGGGCTGCCGCGGCGGTCTTCCCGCTGCGTGTTCCTAGAATCCTCCTGCGCGGCGGGTCAGTGCTCTGTGCTTGCTCTTCTGTGTGCCATCATGATCTTTATCGATCCACCTTCACATCAACAATCCCACCCACCTGTTTCCACCCGCCATGGTCATCTTCACATCGGCAATCCCACGGCTTCTTATTTCCACCCCTCCATCGATTACATGGGCTCCGCGAGGGTTTGGGTTTGGGGCATCGGTATGGGATTTTTGGGCAAGAGGAGGAGAGATGCGTGAGGTACCCGCTTCAAGATGGCGGAGTAAAGCCATTCGATGTCTGGAAGAGAGCTTCACCGGATCAAGGAAATGATGGGGCTTGCAAGAGATGCTTTACGCAAAAGTGTCAAAAGGAAATGTTGGTCCGATAAGGGCAAGAGGAAGAATCCGTGCTTGAAGTGAGGCGTGTTGATTTATCGGATCAAATTCACGAAGCCGAAAAATGTTGAAACCATGTGACACGCCAGCTAAGCCCCTTTGATAAAGTTTTATGACGTTGTCCACGCTTTAGCCATGGGATATGGGCGCATGGAGATATGTGTTATAATTTCCCAACCAAATAAACGGGGGTTGAAGCCGATTGAGAAACCAGTGGTCAAGGTTTATTGAAAAATGCATTGCAAATCAATGGGAACTCGAAACTCTATATGAAAATCAAAGCTAGGAAGTAGCTGCGGTGAACAACACCGCACAATACGATCTAGGTGAATTCAAAACCGAAGCTAATACACTGGTACCTATGGCCGACATGGCGGATGGCAGATGACAACCACGGGTGTGAATGAGAACCCGAAAGGAATCGAGATATGAAGTCCACATTTTTGTATCTTGCTGATTACTCGATAGGAATTTACCCGAAAGATGACTTTGAAGGCCCTCGGGGCCCCACATGCCTATGGCCAAAATTGCGGATGGGGTCTCGTTGACCTCCGGGCGTTCTTTGAAACAAACTGAATTGAATCAGATCTTGGTGCTTACTTGGAGTTACTAGGGCATGATGCCCGAGATGTCGGTCGAATTGGAGACTTGGTTTGCCAGCGCTCGCTTCTTTCGACGGGTGAAGATATTTGCTATGGTAACGCTTTGCCTAATCCCAAATCCACCGCTTCTTGCCAACCGTCCCAATCTGTTCGCGGAGTGCGTGCTTTTATGATTGATGCTACCCCTCTGCGATTCTTGGGCATGGGCCTTAGAAACCTAAAGCCACCTCGCAACCAAAGCCATGGCGAGGAGGCAATATCTAGGCAAAGAGAAGAAAGGAGTAATATAGAATAAAGGAAAAAATAAATGCATGTGAAATGAAGATTGAGATTGGTCAAGAAGGACCTTTGCATGCAAAAGTATGTTAATAAAACTTGAGATTCAGCGGATGTGAGGTGATCTCGCGATGCAAAAGCATGTCCATGGAAACCTAAGATTGCGGATGAGAAGGGTGTATGCACACATTGATTGGTAGAGAAGGTGCTATTGATTTAGAATGATTGTTGCGCCTCCCTCAGACACCACCCATTTCTTTTGAAGGATTGCCCTCACTTTGCGAGCTCATCTTAACAATTACACAATTGAAGAGGGGAAAGGCTCTCATGTCTTGAAGCTAGTATCCCCGAGATGGTTGCCAAAGGTCGATTTAGGGTTTCGCCCATTGGCTTTCCATTGATCAAGAACGAAACAATTTGGTGGAGTATTTAAAGAAGCCTTTTTGGACGGCATCGACATGTTTTTGGCAAAGAGAGTTCTCTGTAATCCATTCTTGAATTGCATTTGATCTTCTAAGAGCATTCTTAGAAGAATCGTGATTCTTCACTTGCTTGGGGAGTCCGGGACTCGGAGGATGAAGGAGCGTACAATGTTGAATGTGGTATTCAACAATGACCAAACCAAGAACTGTTACAATCATATGCAAACCATAGCAAAATGGTCATATATTTATACGTTTTGTGCGACACCAAAATAATTGTGAGGGAATTATAAGGATGAGGGACATCAATAAATTCAAAGAATGGAAGTTAAACCCATTATAATAGATGTCATAGTTATAGAGCCAATACAAATACATAGATACACCTACAATCGATGTTTATACAAGGATTGAACCATGATTACAAAACCATTTGCCATTGCAAATTCAAGAGCAAGTAAATATGCCAAGAACCTCAAAACAAAGAGAAGTTGATTACCTTGGAGAAAAGGGAACATGAAAGATTGCCGCATTTTTTACAAACCTTAGGTGCTTTATTACGTTAGAGAAAAAGGTAAGGCTCTCATGAAAAAGACCTATGTGGTGGACAAATCCAACAATGCGCCATTTTTCTTGATTGCTTTGTCTTTATCGATTCAAACTCAAATCTTGATGCTGTGTTGCTAATTCAAGGCGCTTCAAGAAGACAATTTGTGGGATTTAGATTGCCAGCCTTGTAGGGGCTTACAATTCTCATGATTCCCCTCATCAAATGCCACAAATGGATACCAATGTCTTCACAATTATCAAGCAAAATTCGAGATTGACACGTGGTTATTTGAAAGGCTCTCCCTCGACTTGTGGAATTAAGCTAATCTCAACAAAGATTTTTCACGAAGAATTATTTGCCCTCGAATATTCATTTTGTTCCGAAGTTCAATAGAATTTGAAGTTAAGATTGTAGAATCTTAGCTCTGAGGAGTTCATTGGAAAGAAAGAAGTCTACTCGCCGGGCACTTTCATGTTCATTGTGATTGGGCTGATTCAAGATTGTGGTAAAGTCTACTCTGAACAATGATTCATGTCTTGGCGTCGGTTTCTTTCAATTTGGTAATCGAGTGTGGCTTTAGACTTCTCAAATTTAGATAGGCTCTTCCTCTGTTTTTTCCTTGGCCTTTGTTTTCCCCTCACGCCACCTAAGCATGTTCCTTACTGCTTTTGTAGTTTTCACCGGTTCTTCATGGCTCTCAAAAAGCAAAATTACCCTAAATTTCTCTCCATTCTTCATGCTTTTGCTGAATTAGCCCTCTGATCGACCAGAGCTTCTTAAATAGTTAAGATCCTTCCATGAAAATCCCAAAAATTTCATTTTTTCTTTGGTAATTTTTGCTAACTCATGCATTAGGCAGCCTTCAATAGATCCAAGTATCTTTTTAGAGTCCCATCTTTGATAATCTTTCCAAGGATCCGTTTCTTAGGCCGGGTTTCCAAGCATTGATCCCGCCCCCTCGAAATTCCTATTGCTTATGGGGATAAAAGATCTGATCAACCAATGTCTTCGATGCTACCATGGACAAGATCCTAGGAGATATCCGCCCTTTCAAGGGTCCATTCATTACCCGGAAAAGGCTACTTTCAACGGTATTTCCTTAGATCTCCCTTCCATTTCATGCAAAATTAAGCTCATTCCATGACTTCTACAGAATTGTTAAAACTAATAAGCATGGGATTAAACTAGACAAGCTTTGGTCTTTACTTTGAACCTTCAAAGTAGGGATTTTTGAGATCATAAAAAGGGCCTTCTAAGAATTGTCGACTAAGCTATATGAACTACCAATCGAAAAACAATCCTGGTAATCCGGTCCAAATAGTGTCAGTTATAACTAACTCCTTTGGATCATTTTTTTTCTAGCATAAGTGTTGATAGAAAAGTCCAAATGAGCTCTTGTTTGGTGCAATACATAGCTCTCATTGAGATCTTTCCAATCTTAGGTGGTTTGCATATCTTTTAGCCCTGTAGGATAGTAAAAAATGGTAAAAACCATATTTTTTGGAGTTTTGACAATCATAAGTGGTTAAAATATGTGCAAAGCACCTAAGGTTGAAAAGATCTCAACAAGATCTATCTATTGCACTAAACGAGAGCTCATTTGGACTTTTCTATCAATAGTTATGCTAGAAAATGTGATCCAGTGAGTTAGTTATAATAGTTTTGCTGACTAGACCCGCCAGGCTCTGAAATATGATTAGTAGTTCATTTATCTTCATTTGGCTTAGTTGGCATGTTTTGAAGGCCCTTCTTTAATCTCAAAAAAACCCTAATGAAGGGTATGCTTATAAATGCTGTCTACTGGCTTCACTTCCCATATATTATGATTGAATGTGGCAGTAAAAGATCTGCAAATTTTCTTTTAAATCATGGTCCAATGGCTTTTGAATCATTTCAACTTACCTTTCTTAAATGGGATCCTAAATTTGAAGTAGCCAATTTGGACAATCTTTGTGTTGCTTCCACCACCCTTCATGGTCTAAACCCAATATACTGGAATGAGGACTGTCTTAAACTCTTATTTGATTCAATTGGTTCCTATATTTGCACTGAATTCTCCCCCTATAGACCACCCCGCTCCATTGTCCAGCTTGATATTTCCAAAGACATTCCCCTCCACATCCCCTTTCAAGATGTTTTTGGGAAAGAAGCCTTTCTGGATTTGAGATGGTCGGGGCTTGCCACCTCGCCAAAATTGTAAGGCTAGACACTTTTAGTAATGATTCCCGCAAGGATTTATCGCCTACTTGTGAGCAAAATTTTAATGTTCCTATAAGGTTATCCGATAACCGGCCGAGTCAATGAGCAGTCAACCAAAAAGTCAATATCGATAATAAGGTCAACAGTTAGCGTGATTAAGCAAAATTCAAATGGATCAGTTATTGATCATCAAGACCACGACCTTGGTGATCCATGTATTATCTCCAAGGATAGCAATTTTCAGTGGACTAAAGTTAATGGCAGATACAAAAGAATTCAAAGAAGAAAGCAGTTAAGAGAAGCAGAACTTAAGAATGAGGAAGCATCTAATAAAGGAAAGCCTAGAGGTGATTTTGTGAAGACCCTCGGGGAATGGTAAAAGCTCAGCAAGTCAATGTGTTGCGTAACCATAAAAAATTCTCGCCAAAACCACCGCGATAAGGATAACAACTTCTCAAAAATCGGTAATTTGCATGACACATTGAACAAAATTATTATGGATGCAAAGTTTTCTGCCAAGAACAAGGAGAATGCTGATATTCTCGATTCCTACATGGTTAAGAATGATCCATTAAACAAGAAAAATAAACATGGTAAATCTCTGAAACAAAATAGGTTGGAAAATGAACAGTCTATGAATGAACAGTCTATGATTGATCCCAAAGATACTCTGGTGGAGGTTGTTCCAGCTCCTATTACTACTTCACCAATGGAGAACAATCAAATTATTCTCCCAACGAATGTTGCTGAACCAAGTAAGGTTCAAGAGATGGCTGCTGATCACTTAATTGGTAACTCTAACCAATTCCAAGTATTAGCTAACCTTAATCCTGAACTTGATTTGGAGGTTTTGTTGAGCAAACCATGTGAAGGCAAGCTGAACCCTATACAATCCCCAATTATTGATCTTTCACCAGCCCCTGATCCCCCTCTCATCCTTCAAATATTGCCTTGGAAATTGCTCAACAGCTGGCATCTTTGCAAGAGGGCCTCAGTGCACATGGCCAACACTACTGTCAGTATAATCTTATGGATGAAGAAATTGTACAAGATACTCCAGAAAGGGATGCAACTGGCCTGGAATATGACAATAATTGGTTGGATAGTGATAAGAATTTGGCAGCTGACTCTACTCAAGAAATTATTGTTGTCCTGCAAGAAGACCTAACTCAGCCCGAGGAAAACAACAATCCAAAATCATGTTTCTTCTCTTTCCCCATCTTTTATGCATAATCTTCCTAATCTTCCCTGCCTCTCCTAAAAATAGAATGTTTGAATTCATTCCTGGAGGATCCTCAGATATTAGTGAAGATGAGATTGAAAATGCAAATGATAAAGAAAATTGGGAAGGGGATAAATTTCTTGTTGATTTCTCTATTGCTGGATTAACTGCTAAATCTGAATCCTTTAGGCCCAATGCCTCTAAGTATAAGAAGCATAGTTCAACTCTTGCTGACCTCACTAATACTCCTGCTGCTAATACTAGAAGTAAACATAGAAAAGGGAAAAAGAAAAAGAGATATATTTAACTTTCTGATTTGCTGCTTCCTTTTCCTTTTTCTTGTTTTTCTAAGCTCAAAGTATAATGAGGATTTTATCTTGGAATGTTAGAGGAATTAAAGGTCCTATTAAAAGAAAAAGAGCTATCTCTCAAATCAGGAACTATAATGCTGATGTGATTTTGCTTCAAGAACTTAAACTTCCAAAATTTGAAACCTCTAATCTTGGTGACTGGATTTATCCAGGATCTCACTCCACCTGGATTGAGGCCAATGGTAGAAGTGGTGGCATCATTATGATCTGGAAAAGCCTTGAGCATCTTAGTTTCTTCAATTCCCCTTCTAAATTGTGGCAAGCTGTTACCTTCAAGTATCAAAATTCTGTTTTTGGTATTATTAACATCTATGCCCCAACTTGCCCCAAAGATAGGGAGTTGCTATGGACTGAAATTAATTCTTGGTTGCAGAATAATACTATCTCGGATTGGATTGTTGGAGGGGACTTTAACAATACCCCTTCATGGAACATGAAATTAGGGAATAACATTAATATGTCTGCCTCTCTGAGAGATGTAATTGGAATAGTTTTATCTCTGATTCCTCCCTTGTGCATGTCCCTTCTTCTACAGCCTCCTTCACTTGGTCTAACAAACAAAAAGGGGATAAGAGAGTCTACTGTGCTCTTGATAGATTCTATGTCTGCAGTCCTAACTCTTCTCTTTGGGATAATTGTTTTGTTACAAGTGATGAAGGGAATATAATTTCTGATCACCAGCCACAATTCTTGTGTACAAGGCAATTGACTCAAATTCCAAGAGATGGTAATATTCCCTACAAGTTCAATTGTGCTCTTCTTGAAAATGAATCATTTGTGAATGATTTCAAGGCTTTCTATCTTGATCTTCAATCTAATTGCAGTCATCAATCTATGAAAAGCTTTTATGCTAAGATCAAGAAAGCCAAAAGCTGGATTAAAGAATGGTCAAGGAAGAAGCATCTCACCAGATTGAAGGAGAAAGAGGACTTGTTAACTCACATGAGAAACATAAGATCCCTAGCTTTCATAGATGATCCATACAATCTTAACTTGCAAGTGGGTGAAGAATTAGTTGAAAATTACCTCAAAAGTATAGAGGAGATTGAAGCTAAAAGCTCAACAATCAAGTGCAAAGTCAAATTTAACAAAGAAATGGATTGTGGTAGCTCAAGGTTCTTTCTTAAAGTAGCCAAAGCTAGGTCACGAGAAACTCTATTACCGAAATTAGAACTGATGCTTTGGTTTATGCTTGGATGATCCAAAGATTATCAGATCCTTCTTTCATGACAACTATGCCTCTCTTTTCTCTAAAATTGCCTCTCAAGATATTGACTCCTCAAGAGAAAGGAATTTTCTTGATCTGATAGATAAGATTATCCCTACTCCTATTGACACTATGGATGATTCTTTTATTGTTCCTCCTGCTGAGCATGAAACTCTTAAGGTCTTAAGATCTTTTAGTAAATGTAAATCCCCTAGTCCTGATGGCATTCCTAGTGAATTCTACATTCACTTCTGGGATCTTTTGAAAGATGATGTTATCTCAATGGTGAGAGGCTTTTGGGAAAATAATCACCTGCACTCATCTATCTCTGCTGGCCTCATTGCTCTTATACCTAAGATAGATAATCCATCTGCTTTTTTGGATTGGAGGCCTATATCTCTCACCAATACTTCCTATAAAATTTCTGCCAAAGTCATTGCAACAGAATCAAAGAGTATCTTCAGAAAAATATCTCACATTATCAATCATTGCCTTCTTATCCAAGAGGTTTATTTTAGACAATTATATTACTGCCATGGAGGGTCTTCATTGGAATAAAGTCTCCAACCAAAATTGTGTGCTTCTAAAACTTGACTTCAAGAGAGCCTTTGACACTGTTAGATGGGATTTCCTAGACATTGCTCTCACTAAGTTTGGTTTTCATCCTAAACTCAAGCTCTTAATTCATGGTCTGGATATTCACTCAAACTCTGTGCCATTGTCAATGGATCTCCTCTCGGTTCTTCCCTCTTTCTGGGTGTGAGACAGGGGATGCCCCTTGCTCCTTACCTCTTCCTAATTGTGGCTGAGATGCTTACAAGGGAAGTAATTCATTCAAAAATCTGGGAGATTAGAGGTCTTCAAATGCCAAACAAAGGAGGATTGTCTTACCATTTCTCAATATGTTGATGATACCTTTGCCTTCCTTGATGCTGATCTCTAATATTGAAGCTTTCTTGAAATTATTAAGCAATTCTCAATTTGCCTCTGTGTGAATCTAAATCTGGCCAAATCATATTATCATAGGAGATAATATCCACCAAACTTTGCGATATCAAGGTCCTTAATTGCAACCAAGCTTCTACTTTGTTGGGAATGCCTCTATCTCTTAATCCTTCCTTGAAAGGTCTCTGGCAACCTATCATTGATAGAATTAAGAAGAAGTTGAATCATTTTAGAGGGGGTCTATCTTTTGCAGGTAGGACTATTATTGCTAATTCAGTCCTTGCTAGCTCTCACATTTACTTTTCTTACCTCCTAGTGGCTCCTAAAGCTACCTATCGAAAATTGAGAAACTTATAAGAAGATTCATATGGAAGGGTCTCACTTAGTAGGTTGGAATTATGTTGCAAGGCCTAAGAAAAGTGGTGGTCTTGGTTGTAAGGATCTTCATCTGCAAGCTTGTGCTCTAGCTGGGAAATATGTGTGGAATTCTCTTGTGTCTAATTCTAGTCCTGCTTCTCAATTTGTAAAATTTTGGCTTCAGAGCTCTCAGGTGGACGGTCCACCCTTCCTTAAGTCATATCCCAGCCTGATTCACCTTCAATAATCTTCACCCTGGTCCTAATACTTCCCCTCTCATGAGGAATATAATCATGGCTTGGAATAAAGTTCAAACTTGCTTTGAATATGCTGCCCTCAATGATAACCTTCAAATGTCTATTTTCTGGAATCCTATCCTTAGTGATCATGCAAGCAATGTTTTGGCCTTGAGGCACCCAAGAATTTATAAAAAGTGGAATGATCGTGGTTTTAGGCTGCTGAGTGATCTTTATTTAGATGGTAAATTTATTTCCTGGACAGCCTTTAAGAGAATATTGCAAGGTACATCAAGTGACAGAAAGATATATTACCATATCAGATCCATTCTTCCTTACCTTTGGCTTAATAATGTGGTGCCTAAAGCTACTAACTGGAATTTGGATGGCAGATGTCATTATAAGGTAAGTAAGATCTACTCAATCATTAGTGAATCTACTACTCCCTCAAAAGCTTCTTCCAAATGGTCTATCCCTGAAGAGGATAGCAGGATTTTGTTTAATGAAGTGTGGCACTCTTATTGTTTCCCTAAGATAAGTTTCTTTATGTGGTTACTGGCAAATAAGAGTATCTCTACATTACAAATGGTCTCCAGAAGATATGAGAACATCTCCCCAAATTGCCACTTGCTTTGCAAAAGATGGAAGAGAGTACTGAGCACATTTTTCTATGTCCAAAGCTTAACTCTTTCTGGTCTTGGTTCAATGAGAAGCTATGATTCCTCTTCCCCATGAAAGTTAATGGCAATCTCTTATCCTATATTCAAAACAATTGTGCCTTTGCCAATACTATTATGTTCATTGCCTTATGGAATATTTGGAAAGCAAGAAATAGAGTTGTGTATGGTAAAAAGAACTTCTATCTTTTTGATTAAGATGCATTTCCAAATTGACATTGAATCTATTTTTGCAACAGCTCACAAAAGGAAATTGGTGACAAATATAACAGAAGTGGGACTCAATTGGTGCCTTTAGGGGGCTTTGATTTGTTTGTCTCTAATTTATGTGTTATTAATTCTAACTCTGCTTTTTGTGATGATTCTAGCATATCCGAGAGTGTGTAAAGAAAGCCTTGAGAGATGGATGACATCAAGAATGATGCGGACCAAGAACTTGAGCCCTTCCGAGCAAAAGATAAATACATCTCAACTGATATAGGCATGAAGTCAAGTCTACACGAAGCTTTCTGCAGAGAAGTGACCCGATATGTTCGCATGTTTGACTTTTTATCTATGTATGACCGTTACATGTCGTTGAATCGAGTTCATAAGATACAGGGGCAAGATTATACACAATGCGCACTTTTGGCGATCTATATGGTTCCTTACTCGCTTATGTGGATCCGAAGTCTTCTTGCATTGATGACGCCACGACAAGGAAGAAGATTCCTACATTTTTGGATCTTTGCACCTTTCTATGCATATTTCAATGCCAAATTGATTCCTCTCGCTTCCTAGACCTACCAATATCCTAAGCCTATATTGGAACTTCGATTGTTTTCTCATCTGCCTGAACATCCTTTGCTCAACCTTGCCTCCTAATCTTGTTTTGGTTTTAGCTAATACAGGTAATTACAGAAATTTGCTGGGGTCGTGACTCTTTTCCCTTCATCAAAAGATCAAGTAATTGTTAATTCTGACTTATTAATGTGTCAAGTCGTAAGTCTGATTACATTTTTGACTAGTCCTCCATTCCAAATACCTCATGGTGATGGACACAATCTAGGGACATTTTGTTTCAGTGATCTATGCTATGTTTAGCAGATCAACCATGTACTATTTTTCTTGAGTAATGGAAAAACCAATTCTTACCCTCAAAAAAAAAAAAAAAAAAAAAAAAAAAGGGAAGACCTATGTGGCCACAAAAGAAAGTAAGCATATACATGCTGATGCAATCTACTCAAATTCATGCCTTCTTCATCTTCTGTATGTTGTATGTGGCCAAAAAAGCATGCGGTCTTGAACAACTCAAAAGGGAGGCGACAAGAAGAAAGGAGTAATATAGAACAAAGGAAAAATAAATGCATGTGAAATGACTGGTTAGAAGGACCTTTGCATGTTAATATAAACTTGAGATTCATTGGATGTAAGGTGGTCTCGCATGCAAAAGCATGTCGATGGAAACCTAAGATTGTTAGGCGAGAAGGGGCATATGCATGCATTGACTGGAAAAGAAGGTGCTATTGATCTAAAATGATTGTTGCGCCTTCTCTGTACATCAACCATTTCTTTTGAAGGCAGATTGCCCTCACCTTGCAGAGTTCTTCCTAACGATTATACAATTGAAGAGGGGAGAGGTTCTCCTGTACTGAGAAGCTAGTATCCCTGAGATGGTTGCCATGCTGAAGAACATGTTAGCGGCTGAGAGCACCTTGAAATTGAATCAAAAGAAGTCGAGGATGATAAGGTCTTGCTACTCCCACCTGAGTAGCAGAGACAACTCCAAAGAACCTTTACATGCATGATTTTAGTGAAAAAAATGCAAAGCCTCATCCACATCTAAATGGGCATTGGTCTTTGCCTCTTCAACCCATATAATAAACAAGTTTGAGGTCCCGGTAGCAAAGAAACACCGAGGCAGCCTTGCTTGTGTTATGCGCTTAGCTTGATGTTGCGCCTCCTCCACTTTCGAGAATGTGGAGATGTCTCCCATTCCCCACCTCAACATATTCCCTTTCCAATGTATGCACTCTCCTCCACACAACGCTTCAATTTGTAGCGGTAACCCCGAATCTAATGTCCGTGTCAGGGACTAAGGCCTTTATTAACTATAACAATTGTATCCATGTCACAATAGACACAGTCATACGTGTGGTTGTCATCCCTTTCTCAAAATGAATAGTTTGTAACTAATAACAAAATGTAGGCAAAAATCATTGAACTTGCAGGTCTAGAGCACTTTGCAGATCCTCCCCATCTTGGAAGGTAAATGTGTTAGACCTGATCTCTGGCATTGGCTATTGAGGACTAAAGATTCCTGCAATATCAAGTCTATTATTCTCGTCCAACAATGGTTTTTGAGGACTAAATAGTTTATATGGCAGAACATCCACCATTGTCGGAGTGTCCCGGGGTTGCTGAGGGCGGTGTTGAGAATCTGTTATCAAGCGAGAATTATTTCTCGTTAAAATCTCGAAGATGTGCAAGACTTGAGTCCCTCTTTTTATTCTCTTCTCTGTTGGATGGCGTATCTTATTGCAATTTCTTCTTGTGATGGCCATGATAGATTGCAATTCAAATTTCTCTAGCAAGTCGTTTTCTTCCTTCAAAGCTTTCTATATGGGACGAATCAACAATTTGCTTATGTTCTGGGAATGGGCAATTTCCAAAATGGATCAAGCTTGCTAACATGTCTCAAATGTCAATTAGCGTTTCACTTTTGGAACTTAGTAGATAGATGTCACCCATCTATACCCAAAAGGGCTGAATAAAGACTCGTGTATAGTAGCACTTCTTACTATCTGCAATCAAATGGAGGTATTAACAGTTGTTAAACAGATCTGCCTGCTTGAAGTGCATTCTAGATTGAGTGAGTGTGGTTTTACATGTGTCTTTCTCTACAGTTAAACTTGCCAACTTTTTACCTCATATACTACCTGATGAAACCTCTTTCATCTAGTGGAAGTATCTGCCATGTGCCCAAAGGCATATGCCTTGTTGCAGTTAAATCTGATTGATTATTCTGTAGATTTAGACAATTGCTTGATGTTTTAGAATACCCGTTGTATTCTGCATTTATATATGCAGCAAATTCCTTGTAACCAAGCATTGCAATTCTATTGTAGGGATGTTCCTATGGTGAACTTGAAGTTAGCACCATTCAAATTGACGCCTTCTTCCTTTTTATAGATTTCCTTGATTGATAGATGTGCAATGCTAAATTGTAATGGCTTAATATGTTTTGGTTTGTGGATTATATTATTACAATTTCTTGACTTTGATAACAATGCATTTGCTAAAAAATGCTCTTCTAGGTTGCTCAAACTGGATATTGAATGTCATTTAACAAAACCTATCCTATCCAAAAAGACTTACTATTTTATGCTCTGCTAAACATGATCGAGAAAGGGTGTTGAAGCTTTATCTAGAGCAGATGACGTAACCAAAATGTTAAGAAAATGCATTGTTGGAAGATCTTGGAAATTAGACTGAAGCCAATAACAAATATTGCAGGCTGCTCTTTGCAATTAGAATAGCTACAAAGATGAAATGCTGTCTTGCTTAGACGTTGATGCAAACAGATTAGATTCCAATTAAGATACATTTAATGTTGCTATTGGCATTTCTTCTCTAGATGTTGTTTTCTCTTGCATAGCAACCCAAGGCATGATTCATTAAAGTTTGCTTAAAATTTAACGTATCATCTATTTGTAATGAAAATATATTTTCTCAAATATTGTTGGATTGCATGGTACACACATTCAGCGAGTGCTTCGCAGCTCTGAAGGTTAGGGCTTTGTAATTTTCGGAATTATGGTAAGTATGAAATGATATAATAGTTTGTTTTATTATGAGAAAAAACATCCAGGATTTCTTCTGAAACCTCATGAAAATAATTCTAGCTTTGTATTCTAGATTATCTTTTGGAGGATAGAAAACCAGGCCTTACATGACAAAATCAAAGATGAGAATTATAATTTTAGACTTTTTTACCACCTTCAACAACTATCTTAAAAGACCAATTTATTCTCCGTTACTTTTCATTACTATTGGGAGCTGAGCATTGAAGTAATGGGCTCGTTAACTAGGAGTGTATCTTTACATATATCAAAGTTGTTCTGCAATTATCTTACATGCCCATTTATATTGCATGTGCTATATTTGCAACCTACTCACTATACTTGATGCATTTCTTGTCCACATCTCCACAAATGAATGTCAGTCATTGCAAGTTCTCAATTCATCTCGAGCTCTTCATTCTAATGTTTTTTTGAAGACATTTTTTATCCTTGACAAGCTCCATACTGCACACAATGTACACGTCCTCTTTTGTTTCAAATGCCACTCCAACATATTGGTATGATCTTAACTGTTTCTGAAATTTAGCCTGCGAGAACAGACTATATTTGATCTTAAAGTAAAATGTCATATTGGTTTCATATGTATTGCAATTGCAACGTTCTGTCTTTTGTTACCTCTATTAGCATAAGTTGTACTAAACATGAAGACTAAAGATGTTGAGCAGACACTACAACCATGCACAACAATAGGTTAAGGGATTCAGGTCCAGGATGAGTACGACTGATTCCAGCTTCACAAACTCGCATGTAGAAGGTAACTCGATCTATGTTCTTTAGGATGCAATTTTTTTCTTCAAGAGACCATGCTAGGACACTTTAACATAGAACTAGAATATGCTTCATCTTAAGATATTGCTTACAATATGAATGCAGAACAAAGCTCCTTTACCTCCAAAGGAGACATTATTATAGCTTTAATGCATAGAATGAGATGAAAGCTCAACAATCTTCTATAATTGAACTATGTGTTTTTAAGATAATGTTTTCCTATATTAGTATTGAATATGATAGTGAAAGGGAAAATATTGGTGACCCATTAGCATTAGTTTCAGTTAATTATCTGGCATTAGCTTTGCAATTGGGTTGTGCAACATGATCCTTAGGGTCACAATCCTGAAAACTGATACATTCTGACCAGAACTAGAAAGTTATTACATTTTCTTATTGGAAGAAGAGATATCCAATTTTTAAGTTTGTTTAAAAATGATTTGTTAGAAATTAAAGAGCTGCAAGAATAGTTGTCTAAAATGGAAATGGGGTAATAACATCAAGAGGGTTGATTTGTTCAATTTTGGATGATGTTTATCCATTAGACTTGTTATTGATTGTTTTCTTTTACGACTATTTTTTAGTTCAAATGTAGGTTTTATCAACAAAGTATAAGAAATGCATTCCATATCAGATACTGTCGCAGGAGCAAGCTTCTTGCCTCTTCAGAGGGGGGCCTTTGACAGACACATTATCTACTTCCAGAAGATGGTCAGTATGGATGATACTCGCCTCCTTAACCTCGCTTATACCATGGCAATGGGCCCTCAATGTCTAAAGGCCTGCTGGTGGAAAAAGATGGCTGGCCAGATGGAATGTGCAGGAGCACAGGTGCACCCGAGTGCAAGCGGAGGTGGACTGTCCCAGCCTTAGACAGTACCTTGATACATGCTTCCTCAGCAAGCTATGGGATGCCAGCACCCTTGAGCAGGTGAAGTCGTCACATTACCAACGACATATAAACCCCATGCTGGAGCGGGGTCCCCAATGCTACATGCGCACTCATCTACCCATGAAAAAGTGCAGATCCATTGCCTCTATCCACACAGGTGCATACCATCTCCAAATTGAGATGGGGAGATGGATTGGGGAGCTACGTCAGGAGAGGCTTTGTCAACACTGTCAAGTTGGAGCGGTGGAAGACGAATGCCACACCCTTCAGAGCTGTCCGACATATGATGACATTCGGACACGCTATGCTAAGCTAGTCCTACCTGCCGCCCCTGATGAGATATTGAGCACGCCCCTGCAAATCTGCCGGATCATACTTTCAAGGGGTCATGGATTGCCGGATCGGCTTGGTCCTCGCACACTCACCGATATATGTACATATTTCTTTCTTATGATAGATGCCTCTACGCTTTGACATCACTCTTATTCCCCGCTACTTTTTCTCCAAAACCCTTCTGGCTGGGTTTTTAACCCTAAACAAGATTATGTTTGGTGTGCCTCCTTTTTGGGTTCCATAGGTCGACTGTTTCCATGGACGATAGAAACTCTATTCTGTTTTATTCTATTCTAGTCTTGATACGACCAAAATGGATTAAGCTTGCTAACGTGTCTCAAATGTCAATTAGCGTTTCATTTTTGGAACTTAGTAGATAGATGTCACCCATCTATATTCAAAAGGGCCGAATAAACACTCGTATATGGCAGCACTTCTTACAATCTGCAACCAAATGGAGGTATTAACAGTTGTTACAACAGATCTGCCTGCTTGAAGTGCATTCTAAATTGAGTGATTGTGGTTTTACAGGTGTCTTTCTCTACAGTTAAACTTGCTACTATTTTACCTCATATACTACCTGATGAAACCTCTTTCATCTAATGGAAGTATCTCCCATGTGCCCAAAGGCATGTGTCTTGTTGCAGTTAAATCTGATTATTCTGTAGATCTAGACAATTTCTTGATGTTTTAGAATACTTACTGTATTCTACATTTATATATGCAATAAATTCCTTGTAACCAAGCATTGCAAATCTATGCATGTAGGGATGTTCCTATGGTGACCTTGAAGTTAGCACCATTCAAATTGAACCCCCCTCCCTCCCCCCTCCCCCTCCAAAATAGATTCCCTTGAATTGGATAGATGCGCAATGCTAAATTGTAATGGCTTAATATTCTTCTACTTCGTATGTTTTGGTTTGTGGATTATATTATTACTATTTCTTGACTTTGATAGCAATGCATTTGCTAAATCATAATGGCAAAATGTTCTTCTAAGTTGCTCAAACTGGATATTGAATATCATTTAACAACTTCCTATCCGTGCAAGACTTACTAGTTTATGTTTTGCTAAACATGCTGGAGATAGAGTGGCTTCAGTCTAATTTCCAAGATCTTCCAATAATGCATTTTTTTCAACATTTTGGTTACATCATCTGCTCTAGATAAAGCTTCAACATGTGAATGTACCAGATAGATGGAAAACATAGAAAAATTCTAGGGTACAGTTTTCGACAAAGATGATCATGAGCAAAGAATTAATTCCTTATCCAATAACAAATATTGCAGGCGGCTTTTTGCAATTAGAACAGCTACAAAGATGAAATGTTGTCTTGTTTAGACGTTGATGCAACTTGATTAGATTCCAATTAAGATACATTTAATGCTGCTATTGGTATTTCTTCTCTAGATGTTGTTTCCTCTTGCATACAAAACCAAGGCATGATTCATTAAAGTTTGCTTAAAATATAACTTATCGTCTATTTGTAATGACAATACATTTTCTCATATACTGTTGGATTGCATGGTACATACATTCAAATGAAGTGCTTCTGACTCACGAAGGTTAGGGGCTTTGTAATTTTTGGAATTATGGTAAGTATGAAATGCTATAATAGTTCTTTTATTAAGAGCATTCAGGATTTCTTTTGAAACCTTATTAAAATGATTCTACCTTTGTATCATAGATTATAGAAAACCAGGCCTTACATGACAAAATGAAAGATGAGAATTATAATTTTAGACTTTTTTACCACCTTCAACAACTATCTTCGTGAGCAATTTATTCACCGTTACTTTTCATTACTATTGGGACTGGGCATTGAAGTAATGGGCTCCTTAACTAGGAGTGTATCTTTACATATATCAAAGTTGTCCTGCAATTATCTTACATGCCCTTTTATATTGCATGTGATATATTTGCAACCTACTCACTATACTTGATGCATTTCTCATTTCCACAAGTGAATGTCAGTCATTGCACGTTCTCAATTCATCTCGAGATTGCATACTGCACACAATGTACACGTCCTCTTTTATTTCAAATGCCACTCCAACATATTGGTATGATCTTAACTGTTTCTGAAATTTAGCCTGCGAGAACAGGCTGTATTTGATCTTAAAGTAAAATGTCTTATTGGTTTCATTTGTATTGCAATTGCAATGTTTTGTCTTTTGTTACCTCTATTAGCATAAGTTGTACTAGACATGAAGATTAAAGATGTTGAGCAGACAGTACAACCATGTACAACAATAGGTTGAGGGATTCAGGTCCAAGAAGATTATGACTGACTCCAACTTCACAAACTCACATGTAGAAGATAACTCAAACTATGTTCTTTAGGATGCAATTTTTTCCTTCAAGAGATCATGATATGATGAGATATCTAAATAAAATTTCAAATAATTTTCTTTTACTAATGCATCTACAATGTTTATAACCTATCCCAATGTCTGATGCTCTCCTAAACCTTCTCTTCAAAGTGCAACTAGATCATTCAAGCTTCCCTCCTACTCTCTTTCAACTATCTTTTCTATTCTTCATTCTTCTTCAGCTCCAAACCTTTGCCCCAAGCCTCCCTTAATGCTAGTTTTTTATTAGGCAGAAAAAAAAAAAATCCAACTCCAAGAGCAAAATAAAGGCATAGTAGATGGATCGAATATTGTTCCGTTCCTTGGTGCCTAGTCCCTTTCCTCCAACCTTATTTCAAACCCCAACAATTCATTTGCTAGAGATAACATGGTCAGTATTACATATTAAAAAACATTGCCTTATAGCATAACGTGGCATCCAAGTCCATAACATATGTAATTGACCTCCAAATGCTGAGAAATTATTTTACAACAGCCAAAGCTTAGATTAGGCACTATTTTCTCATTGTATTTGCTCCATTCTTTGTTCTCACAGCAGAAGGAGAAGGATTATGAAGAAGCTGCAACATTCGATGTCCCCTTTGAGCAATTGTCTTAGGGAGACCATCCTATTCAGAGAATGCCAATTCACATTCAAAGCTCAAGGATATTACAGAAGGCATTTTAAGCTGGCCAGGTCTGCGTTAATAGTATTTGTAATCAAGCGCTTTTATGGCCATTTATATAATGCTGCCTACAAACAGGCATATAAACATCAGCTCCCCCAATAAGCTCTCTTCTTTCTTCACATGTCTTTCTAAAGGTGAAAGCTGCAGGTCTTCCACATATTTGACACCTTGATAACAGTTTTGTAACACTATCTGCAATTGGAATCAAGTCCAAAGCTGAGCCAAAGCCACGCCTGATAAAAATCACATGGCCACAATAGAGTCACTTTGAAAGTTTGCTTATAGATAACATCTTTTACAAGGTCATGTACCTCAAGAAGTCCCCATCAAGACCAGCAATAAAAATAGTCTTTCCATCCAAATCTGCAGCTGCTTTACAAAAACTTAAAAGATCTACAAAAAATTGAGCCTCATCGATGCCTATCACATCTATCTGCATCATGAACAAAATCTGTTATCAGAAAGGACAGAAGGGCACACATGTTAAATCAAACTGTTAAATGGACATAAAACATTCTTCCTAACAATAGTGCATGAAATGAGCAACTGTCACAGATTCCTTAGCTTAGACTATATTAATTGGGAGCAATATTTTTGCCATTTCGCTTCTTATCCTGGACAAACTAAAAAAAATGAACTTCTTGAAATGCATAACAATTTGTTACTAGAAAACAACTGGCATGACATATTGCAAAAATATGAATCACCTCATTGTATTGATCTCCCATGTCAGATTTGAACTTTTCAAGACAAGATATAGCTTTACAGGGCAGTTTTAGCCCATCATGTGACACCACTGCAGACAACCCATAACGGTTATCCTTATCTGACTTCACCACCATAACTTTCCTACAAGAATGAGTTCAATAATTATTGAAAGAAGAAAAAAAGAGAAGATTCTTGGATTCAAGAATGTGGAAAGGGCCTCTAAAGACCCTGAAATGGACAAATAGCTCTCTTCTAAACTCAAAAAAAATTCATCAAATGCAGAACTGCTGTGGCTGAGATCTGATAAATTAATCAAGAAACTAGCAACATTTAGTCTATGGTAAAGATGTGCAAACCTGCCAGCCTGCATTTCAACCTCCATTCTTTTCAGCAAAGCCGTGGTCTTTCCTGCAAACATGGGGCCAAGAATGAGATGTATCTCTCCACAGATCCGAGGCGTAATTTTATGTAGACGGCCATTCCATTTTTCCCTGTTTACATCCCCTGTTGTGGATGCCGGATCTCTACAATTTGCTTCCTTGTTAATGCACTGCAATCTAGATCTGCCCATAATGCTCATGGAAGAAACACTCTAGAGATAGAACATAAAGAGATTCTTGTGCTAAAGAACGAAGCCCAACTATGAAATAAAAGAGCTCACTTGGGAAATAGTGGTCGCATTATTGTGGTGGAGTGCCAGTTTTATAAGGAATAAAAAACTAGCGGGAATTTTGAATTAGCATGATGACCCGGCAAGAGATCTACGTTTTTTATATCCAAGAGACATTTTAAACATTACAATATGGTATTTGGGTCACTATTGTTTGCCTTGGGTTAATTTTGTACTGCCACGTGGCAGACAATTCCGTTGCAGAATGGTAGTTGAGTCTACCATTCCGCATCTCCGGTTTCTAGCCGGTTAATCCTCCTGCTTTTTGCCATCATCCGCTTCTTGCCGGTCCAACAATCCTCACATTCTCGGGCAGAGCCAAGCCTGAATCGACCCTAGAGCAAGCCTGAATCGACCCTGTTAAGACCAAGACAGGGCCAGAGCTTGAATCTGTGGCTTGAATCCATAGATCATAGATTTTTGACCTCAGAAAAATGATTGTGGCTTTATCCCTGCTCGACCAAGACAGGGCCCCGTTCGAGGAAGACAGCCATAGCTTGAATTATAGCTTCTTCACCTCGTAAAATGGCTAGTATTGCATGAAGTTAAGCAAGAAAAAGAGGAGCCCAAGCTATTTTAATCTGTCATTTCCTGCTTTGCCTTTCAATAGATGTCTCTACCTTTTAGAAAAGTTTGTCACCGCCTCACTGGATTTTTGTTTTGCGTAAAGATCTCGGTGGAGTTTTGCAAGCCACGCTTTAATCTCCTTTCATGAAAAGGATGCAAACGAAAAATCTTAGCTACGACAAAACCACGCATAAAGCCTCAAGATCTTTAACCGAGGAACTGGACCGATCTTTAACCTAGAAACCAGTCGAAAGGGCGTAAGATGGGCGAGAGCAGACCGCCAAAAAACTCAAGCAAGAAGTTATGGTGCTCTACCGTAGCTAGGATCTCTCGCACCAACACCATAGCCGCCACAATCGTCGAAATCGCTCCCCAAATACCATATTGTAGCTTCAAGGTGTTTGTTCAGACATTCTGGCATGGCCGGTGACCCGCTCCCGACTAACGCCGGTCGCGGGACCCCACCGGTCCATGCCAGAATGTCCTCACAAACACCTTGAAGCTATACATCATCTATGAGATTTGCATAGATGCGGCCAAGCCTTAAAATTGAATGGTGGTATCTCCATTTTTTTGAAGGGTAACTTTTGGAGTTGTCATTCATGTAGAATAGCAATTTTGTCAAGATACCATTCCTTTGAAGGTTAAATTTTTTCTTAGCCATTCATTAAAGCTGCAATAAACAAGCACATCTTCGATACAAAAGCAAAAATGCTTCATCATATATTTTTCACACATAAAGTTTAAAGGCCTTCATATTAGTGTTCAAAGTGATTAGTCCAAAGTTTACAATTGCACCATGTGGCATTGCTTATGATCCATCCAATTTGCATAGATCATCTCATAGTCTGCATCTGCCACGACAGGCGATGCATGATAATGATAAGAACATCAACATTTCAAGAGTTTTCAGATTCAAAGATTCTTGATCACCATCCTTTATCAAGTTTTGCCTTCGGAATCCATGTTCATATTCTACAGAAGATGCTGGAAGAACATATCAGGAAGAAGATTCAACGACAGTAATACAGTTACATATCAGGAAGAATAAGAATCGATGGCAATAATATAGTTATATTTCTATATTTCATTACCCTTTTCTTAAAGTCTGATCCAAGTTCCAAAATCGAGTTTGGAACATGGATCACAAGCTGACTCCGAGTTTGGGCGAATCTTTCGAGTTTACAGTCTAAGTTATGACCCATTCTTCAGAGATACATCTGGTCAGAGACCCTTCTTCTGGACTCTGGTCTAGATTTCGGATTTATCATTGGTATAGCGCTGGAACTCTGGCCGCAGAACTAGAGCGAGATCATCAGCAATGGAGCGAAATTGGAAAGAAGCGGCAAAATGCCAGTTCGTTTGTCAACAATTTTTGCAAGATTTTTTTTTTTTAAATGTTTAATGTTGGTTGGTGTGGGTGGTATTAATTTCGTAGTATCTCATTAATTATAATCCAATTGGGTTGGGGAAAAACTCTTCTTGAGTTGGAGATTTTATTTCATCCTTGTCTTCTAGAAATACATGAATAAAATGAGTTGTGATAAAGAAAAACTATAAAAATAATAAGAATATATACTAGATTTTTTTTTTTTTTTAAACTTGCCATTCAATTGAAGGGTGACATTTGTGAAGCCGTTCAAGTTGAATGGCATTTTTTCCCTCGTTCATTTGCATGGCTGAAAAAAGGACGACGGTTCTTTGAAGGGCCAAAGGCCTCTTGAATGGCATTGCAATGTTCAAATTTCAGCTTGGATGCGGCCGCGAACATTTCTCTTTCACGACTTGTTATCTACTTGGTGCGTGTTCAAAATGATGTGAATGTCAAGCTTGGGGTTAGTTCAAAAATATTAAAAGTTGAACCCATTATCACTCCAAATATGGAGAATTTCCTAGAATATTCAGAAGTGAGGCCATATATATAGGAGATTTGTGTGAAATGGGCATTTCTTTGGTACCAAATCACTGAAGATGTGCAAAATACAAGGTTAAAAATACAGTATTTGAACCCCCAATTGTAGTTGTACTATAGTGCATGTAGTAGGATGCAGGACATGACTAGTATGGATTCTTACTATCAGACTCTTTTTGGTTCTTTTTTCAATTCAAGCCAGTCTCCACGCAATAATTAACTAAATCGGATTACCCTCCAGATTCGCTGCTGGCAAAACATCAAGTCTGCAAAGCCCTAAGAACTCTGTAAAAATCTTGCAAGTAAGAGCAAGCATTAAGGCATTGGAAGAAGGTTGTCTGGATATAGCCGAATGCGTCTGAAAGGCAATTCCCCTGCGCCACTGCCGATCTCCAAACCAACATGCTCAATTTGTTTTACTAAGAAGCTCTCCTGCAATCTGCTTCTCTACCTAGCATCCGGGGTCTTCTGTAGCCTAATTCAAAGTCTTGGTCTGCTGCCTGAAGTCTGCCGGATTTGGCAGTAATGAGTATCAGTGGCAGATGCAGAGCAATATGTATTGAAGAAAAATGGATCAAGCCAAAAGGCAGACATGGGCATTGCCATGTTCTTCAGATTCAAAGCAAGATTCAAAGAGTCTGGGGCGCCCGTATATCTACAACGGGATACGGTTTTTTCGGACATATTTCTGGTGGTTTTTTCGGACATCCCATCGCCCCCCATCCCATAGCCATCCGCCCATCCATGCGCCCGTGATGGCCATCCGCTTGGGCATCTATGACCCCATCCGGTGGTTTATCCGAACAGGCAATACCATTAATCATTATGGCTCTTACTGACACAACACCAGAGTACCACGGGCTGACAAGCATTAAATTCCCTGGAGCCCTCCCGTTCCGTTCGAAAAGAAAGATACCCCGTTCCCTGCCCGCGCGAATGTTGTTCGAATTCCGCTCCATCCCCAATTTCGACTGCCAAAGCTTCAACTCCGCCTCCCTGACGAATTGGTGAAATGCTTCATGATGGAGGAGCATTCGCTTCTTTGATGTCGACCGTGCAATAGAGGTAGGTATCGTTTGTTTTGAAGCTCTGTTTTGTTAGAGCTGCTGCTTGAAGGTCACAGCAGAGATGCATGGCTGAATCGACCGGCTGCATGTTTCAGAGGCTCAAGCTTGTGGACCTGCAGCATCCTCCGCCCGATCCCTTCTCTAAAGCCGATCTGAATTGGAGAATTGAGAAGTGTTGAAGCCTATTCCAAATGTGGCTCCAGTCGATGATGAAGTGGTCACCGACAGTGGGCAGCAGACCCAATGTGTCCACACTTGCTACATTCCCAGCAACAGGGCAGCTGATTTCATAATCGGAGAGGAGAACTGTGATGCCACAAACACCAACTTCTACAAGAGGTCTTCAAACTGCAGAAAACTGAGGGATCTGAAGAGGAAGGTCGACGAAAATGCGCACCTCAGCACCACCATGTCAATTTTATCCGGTGTATTTTCTTTCTTTTAATGCATTTCTTTGTTCAGTTTCTGCTTTGCATTTTGAGATTGACAGAAACTGTGGATAGAATTGGGGGTGGGGGAATTGGGGCTATGGTTTTGCAGCTACTAGTGTGCCTATGGTCCAAAGGACCTCCGGGCCAATACCTGAAATGTGCTTGACAAAACACGAAAGGCTTTGGTGGCTGAAGCTAAGAGATTGGATCCATCTCAATCCAAGAGGTTCAGGGGACCCAGCATCAAGCGCGGGTGCATGTGCCACTTCCAACTGAAGCAATTATACTTGAGGCCAGAGGGGACTAAGATAACTTATTATGAGATGAAGCATATCGATTCGCAAAGGCAGGCATGCCATGGAAGGGAAAATCCAAATTGCGAGAAAACCAGGTTCAATGTGGCCCCTGGCTATCTGAGAAGAAAAAGCTTTGGGCAAGGAATTTGCTGCATCAAAGCCGCACTTTCCAACAGGTCATGACAAAGCACGAGGAGGAATGGGCACTGCAGAGGAGAATGAACCCCTCTGAAGTGAAAAACCGTGATCAGATTCTTGATATGGATGATGTGTACAATATCTCTTGCAAACTTGCTAGAGACACTTGGCTGCTACATCCGAATGTTCTGGAGAGCATTAGGTTGTGGGTTTCTCTACACCAGTGTGTATTCTTGTATCAAGAAGGCAGACCATTCACTTTAGGTATTATCACTCCATTCCAAATGAAGATTCTGTTGGAACATGGTAAAGGCAATGCTGTTGCTATGGATTCAACCTTCAAGACCAATGACCATTGCTATAGTTTATATACCTTGCTAATTTTTGACAGTTATGGGAATGGTGTGCCAATTGCATGGGTTATGACTTCTAGTCAAGAAGCAGAAGAAATTCGGCCATGGCTCACAGCTACGAAAGAACACATTCACAAGTTGGATCCAACTTGGACACCCTCATGCTTCATTGTGGATGATGCCAAGGCTGAAATTAAGGCTTTGTAGGAAGTCCGCCCAATTCAAAGAATCCATTGTCCCCTGTGGCGGCACGTTAGGAGGAATTGGTTGAAGATGTTAGTGAAGCGAGTTAAGGACAAGAAAGTAAGGGCTGAGATGTTCAAGGAGTTGGGGCACATTATGTATGGCACTCACGTCGAGCGTGACGGTAGTCTTCGGGAGGCATACTTGGAATCTTGTCGTGTAGAAGGCTTGAGACTCCTCGAAGAGTTCAAGCAAAAATATAACAGATACAAGAAGGCCGTGTCCTACATGGACAAGGTTTGGACCAAAAACATCTCCTTCTGGATTACAGCCACTAGAGTTTATCCTTATGCAAACCAAGAAACTAATGCTGGGGCAGAGTCCTATCATTTCCACATGAAGAAAAGGCTTGGGCTTTCCAAGCATGCACTAAGAGGGAGGCGGCTTGTCCGCTATCAGACATGTTGGTGAATCAGTTAGAAACACACATGTCATATGACAAAGTTTAAGAAGGAACAGGGGCTTCAATTTTAACCGCAAACAGGAACATATTGTTGAGACAGCTATTATTGGTGCAGTGGCATTCCTGACACGGCAGTTAGATGGCTGGATTAGAAGGCACGCACGGCCGAGGTATGGAGCCAGAACATGGATGCATGGGACGAGAACACAGAATCAGTCCCTTACTTGGTAGTGGTTGCCAATGAGAATTGGTCATGCTGTGACTGTCCTTGGGGTATCAAAGGTAACATGTGTAAACACCAACTCAAGGTTCTTTGTATGATGTCCAACTACAAGGAGGAGGACATCTTAAGGGTTTGTGGAATCCTCTTTGGCTCACAAGGTGGCAGTTTAGCTAACTTGAGAACCATGGCCGAAGCTTACATTGAGGAAGACGGGCGCTTTGATGCTCCCGATGGGAATCAACACCATTCATAGAGGGTCGCAGTTTAAAAGAAGAGGGTTCTTGGAGAGACCGCTCTTTCACGCAAATGCCATCACCATCTTCAAGAGTGATGGTTGTTTATGACTTCACAGCAATTTTAAAAACTACGTTTTGTGTGGACTAGTGGTTTATCTGGACAATGTATGTGTCGGGGTTGGAATCACATACCATGGGTATATACACCACGTATTTATACCATGAGTATTTATACCCAATTCCAATGAATACCCCATTGGTTTATCTGGACACAAACTAATGGTTTATCTGGACACAAACTAATGGTTTATCTGGACAAAAAATAGTGGTTAATCTGGACAATGTATGGGTAGGGCTTGGAATCACATACCATGGGTATAAATACACCAAGTATTTATACCCTTAGTATTTATACCCAATTCCAATGATTACTTCATTGGTTTATTTGGACACAACCTAGTGGTTTATTTAGACACAAAGTAATGGTTTATCTGGACATAAACTAGTGGTTTATCTGGACAATGTATGGGTAGGGTTTGGAATCACATACCATGGATATAAATACACCAAGTTTTTATACCCTTAGTATTTATACCCAATTCCAATGTCTACCCCATTGGTTTATCTGGACACAAGTTGGTGGTTTATCTGGACGCATACTACTGGTTTATCTGGACACAAGTTGGTGGTTTATCTGAACAACGTATGAGTAGGGCTTGGAATGACATACCATAGGTATAAATACACTAAGTATTCATACCTTGAGTATTTATACCCAATTTCAATGACTACCCCATTGGTTTATCTCGACACAAACTAATGGTTTATCTGGACACAAATTAGTGGTTTATCTGGACAATGTATGGGTAAGGTTTGGAATCACATACCATGGATATAAATACACCAAGTATTTATACCATGGGTATTTATACCCAATTCCAGTGATTACCCCATTGGTTTATCTGGAGACAAGTTGGTGGTTTATCTGGACAATGTATGAGTAGGGCTTGGAATGACATACCATGGGTATAAATACACCAAGTATTTATACCATTAGTATTTATACCCAATTCCAATGATTACCCCATTGGTTTATCCGACGAAGTTGGTGGTTTATCCGGACGATACTAGTGGTTTATCCGGACACAACCTGGTGGTTTATCTGGACACAAGTTGGTGGTTTATCTGGACAATGTATGAGTAGGGCTTGGAGACATACCATAGGTATCAATACACCAAGTATTCATACCTTGAGTATTTATACCCAATTCCAATGACTACCCCATTGGTTTATCCGACACAAGTTGGTGGTTTATCTGGACACAACCTAGTGGTTTATCTGGACACAAAGTAATGGTTTATCTGGACAATGTATGGGTATGGCTTGGAATCACATACCATGGGTATAAATACACCAAGTATTTATACCATTAGTATTTATACCCAATTCCAATGACTACCCCATTGGTTTATCTGGACACAAGTTGGTGGTTTATCTGGACACATACTAGTGGTTTATCTGGACACATGTTGGTGGTTTATCTGGACAATGTATGAGTAGGGCTTGGAATCACATACCATAGGTATAAATACACTAAGTATTCATACCTTGAGTATTTATACCCAATTCTAATGTATACCCATTGGTTTATCTGGACACAAGTTGGTGTTTATCTGGACACAACCTAGTGGTTTATCTGAACACAAAGTAATGGTTTATCATTCGACAATGTATGGGTATGGCTTGGAATCACATAATGATGGGTATAAATACACCAAGTATTTTATACCATTAAATACCAATAAATAAATACTTGGTATATTTATATCCATGGTATGTGATTCCAAACCCTACCCATACATTGTCCAGATAAACCACTAGTTTGTGTCCAGATAAACCAATGGGGTAATCATTGGAATTGGGTATAAATACTAAGGGTATAAATACACACCATGGTGTATTTATACCCATGGTATGTGATTACAAACCCTACCCATACATTGTCCAGATAAACCACTAGTATGTGTCCAGATAAACCACTAGGTTGTGTCCAGATAAACCAATGGGGTAGTCATTGGAATTGGGTATAAATACTAAGGGTATAAATACTTGGTATACCCATGGTATATGATTCATAGCCCTGCCCATACATTGTCCAGATAAACCACTAGTATGTGTCCAGATAAACCACTAGGTTGTGTCCAGATAAACCAATGGGGTAATCATTGGAATTGGGTATAAATACTAATGGTATAAAATACTTGGTGTATTTATACCCATGGTATGTGATTCCGAGCCCTACCCATACATTGTCCAGATTAACCACCAACTTGTGTCCAAATAAACCATTACTTTGTGTCCAGATAAACCAATAGGGTAGTCATTGGAATTGGGTATAAATACTAAGGGTATAAATACTTGGTGTATTTATACCCATGGTATGTGATTCCAAGCCATACCATACATTGTCCAGGTAAACCACTAGTATATGTCCAGATAAACCACCAACTTGTGTCCAGATAAACCAATGGGGTAATCATTGGAATTGGGTATAAATACTAAGGATATAAATACTTGGTGGATTTATACCCATGGTATGTGATTCCAAGCCCTATCCATACATTGTCCAGATAAACCACTATTTTGTGTCCAGATAAACCACCAACTTGTGTCCAGATAAACCAAGGTGGTAAATACTTGATGTATTTATACCTATGGTCCACTTGGTGTACTTGGTGTTATTCCCAATGTCCAAACATACAATGTCCACTAGCAAAACTGCTAGTTGCCAGAAAATCCACTAAGTGCTGTCCTGATAAACCACTTGGGTGTATTTGTAGAAGGGAGTATTTATACCATTGGGGCTGCCTAACATCAACGGTACTTTCTAACGGTACTTTTACCTTCAAACTATACTAGTTATGGTGCCCGGCGTGGTTGTTTGATTATTGGCTTGAATAAAGAATGTGGCAATTTTTGTATTGACATGAGGCATCGTTTAAGATCGAAAGGTATGCCATTAAGCATAGGAAGCACTTTCATGTCTGTAAGTGATTTGCAATAAGCAGAGAAGGGGTTTTGTCGTTAGAAAAGACTGCAAAACTCTTTTTATTTTACTTGAAGAGTGCGTTACAACATTGATTAGAAAGACATCCATCAAATTATGAGTTTGGAGCTTGGTAATATGGAAGCATAGGAAGCCCTTTCGTGTTTGTAAATGATTTGCATTAAGTGTTGGACTTTAGCAATAATATCTTATGTTGGGATATTGTGTAGTGCCATTTTTTCACAGAATCAAAAGAGTCACAACATGACATTGATTTGAATGAAATTGTGTTGCATAGCAATCTTGTTGGAATGAATAAGATGTCTAGATCATAAACTATTGCTAGAAGCTTGTCATTAAGAGAAAGCCATGTGTCTTTCTCGATTTAGAAGCTAGTACGAATCATGACATTGTTCATTCTCAAAACAATCTATAAGTATGGGGGTAATATTCATATTGTTTCATGGATGGTGCTAATTGCTATATATGAAGGGAAATGGGGTAATATTCATATTGTTTCATGGATGGTGCTAATTGCTATATATGAAGGGAGATAATGAGCGTTAGACATAAAAAATGCTAGGCATTCTTCAGAATATTACCCCGACAATGTATGAGATTTGCCAAGGTCGTATATAAATAACATCAACGTCATCCAGATTGTATTGTAGAGCAAAAGTATAGTTATAAGTGTATCGTAGTGGCATCTAAAATTGTATCCATCCTTTATAGCTGTAGTTGAAGTTGCATCAATCATTCATTGGCTTTAACGTGAAGATTATCGAATAGCATGATGTAATACCTTGTTCAACTCTCAACTGAACTACTGGGTTTTGTACAAATAAATATGCTATATATAGTGGAGATGAACAACCACCAACTTCAGCCCAAACGATGTCCGAGAACGAAGAATATTTCTGTAATGATGAATATTTCTATGGTACTCCATTACATTTTAGATCATCTTTGGGTCATGACCACTAAATAACTACTTATCTAATAATATAAAGAGGATCTGTAAACGGTTCTCAGTAGAAGCAGCTACGTTTAAGATATTACCCTACCGACAACTGTCATGGAAAGTCTCATGCTGACTAAGAGACATCTTTATTTTGCCCATTTTCTCAAAAACACAGCAGGCAAGAGCACAAATTTTAATGAGCAATAAATCTGAAATGAAGTGTTGCAAAAAAACACTTACCCAAGTGTAAAGGCAGAAGCTCCACCTTAAATTGGTTGCACAATTAATGGTCCAAGATTCGAGCAGAAATAACCCATTACATAAAGCCTGTTTGAATCTTTGCAAATATGCAGTGCAGTGATCCTCTGAAACTAAAATATGGAAGTATGTGCAATGTACAGGAGATTTTATAAGAGATTACATTCCTTCTTTGCCAAAAACTCCTACAAAAAGGCCAGCTGTACACCTTCTAGAATCCAAGAGGTTTCACGACGACAGTGGATGCTGATAAGGACAATTCATGCCATCTATACCTAGATAACTTCCTCGGCCAAGTGGCACATATGTCATGTGAGCCAAAGCAATACTCAGACCTGCAAGCTTCTGCACAAATATGCATAGATCTTATGATTTCTGTAGAAATATGCACATTATACATTATGTCATTTTCCAAATGGTTCTGCACACTGTAGTGGATGCACTGCTTTACAAACTAAGATCTAGAGGCATCTATTTTTTGGGGCTTTAAGCCACAAAACCATAATAATAGTTCCATTTACCCGAGCTCACGCACAATAGACAATTTTGCATGAGTTCCTAGATCACTCGTTGCAACGACAGAAACAACAATTACATCAAGCTTGTCTCGAAGATGAAACAAAGAAAAAATACTACTTTCAACATGTCCTACCATTGGAACTTAAATAGCCTGAAACAAACTTTGCCACTGATCTAATACAAAAAGATTTAAGATAATGTTCGGTATTCTAGATAATGTTTCCATGTATAATAAGATAATGTTTGCATGTATAAATAGCTAGAATGACAACACTTGTACTTGTAACTAACAATCACATTCATATAAGCTTGAACCTATTCTTGCATCAAAATCGCAGACAATAATGGACAATGGGCTATCTAAATAGAATAATACACCACTATAGACACTGAAAAAAAATGACATACCTTAGGTCTACCCATTGAACTCAGACTTGAATTGTCCTGTGTAGTCAGCACTTATTCTTGGTGTATAAGCACTTATTCTTGGTGTATAAGCACTTATTCCTGGTGTATAGCCAATGTTCTGTAGTTAGAAGACAAAGTAAGAGGATGGAGTAATTTATATGAACCAAACTACAAAGCAATTTATATGAAATAAACTGTGTGAAATTGAATGAACAAAGTATGGCAATCATGCAGAACATGGGGACGAAGAATATGCTATTACCTTGAACTTGAATACTTTATGATGGTGGCCAATGCATCAAGTAGGACTTTCACTCTTGATTAGGTTGAGCCAAGAAAGCTCTGGGTCTTAGGCCCTTCGTGCTACTCTTGAACAACACTGTACATGCAAATACCAAGATCGGGTGGCAAATGTTGGCAAAGCAGCCACCTCTCATGAATTCACCTCTCATGCAACCAGATTCAGATTAATAGCATAAACATGGGCCTCTAGAGAATCCGGCCACTAAGCTATATTATTCCGTTCTCCTGGGCTTAAAATCACTACAGTCTCCTTCGTTCAAAACCCTTATAAAAACCCATGTAAAACACATAGTTAGAGGAGTGCAAGATTAAAAAGTCATACAGAAGGAAAAGAAGAACGAAGAACATGAAAGAGAAACCTGGTCGAACTAAAACTGGAAAGCAAAAATAGCACTCGATATGTGCAAAACCCTCTGTCGGCAAGCTTGGCCAGACTCTGATGCAACCCTCTGTAAGCAAGATTGGCCGGACTCTGATGCATCTCGGATGAGAAAATAAGCCTTTGGCTCGAATTCTTCTGTGAGGCCCGATGCATGGGGCCAAAACCCAAAACCCATTACTTCGGTTTACTACTTTGCTTTAAAAAAGAAAAAAAGCTGCCATAGCCATATTAACCATACCTTGAACTGCTTCCCTTCAGTTGATGCACGTAGGTGCCCATCTGCTTGAAGTCGATCGCTTGCTGCTCTCTGCAAAACCATAGTCAATATACATCGCACACGTTAATTCGGCAAGAATCCTCTCATTGTCGCCAAAGAAAAGCGTTACCACTTCGGCCATGAAATTGGGATTAGCAGGGTCTTGAAGCTGCTGCAGCTAAGTAAACTGGTCATCCAAGGTCCCCTGCACCCAAAACAACTTAGCATTGAACCCAAATCAGATGAAGCAAAATTGAGAGAGCCCACCTCGTTAAACAACTCGTTCTCGCATGAATTCAATTCGGGCAAGGCCACGCAAGCAGAAATCTAAATATGAGTAAGATGATCCATATTTGGGCTCAGCTGGGCAGAGCATGTATTTTTCGAGACTATCTTTCCTATCCTAGCCCCAAAAGAAAAAAATATTTGGGAACTTTTGGAGAACGGAAAAAAGTTTTAGCAAATGGAAGTCGCGGAAGCCTTTTAGGCTTAAACTCCTTTAAAATTCCAAAGACATTTTCCACCAGACCGGAAAAATCCAAATTAAATGAGTTGATATACCAATAGATAAAGTATTGAGAAAGAGCTTGGAGGAGAAGATGGTGCGCACTCGCAAGCAGAGAGAGTTTTGTGAATCCAGTCTCAGCAACATGCACACTCTTGATGATGTTCTATTCCACTTGAACAATATTCAATATGATGTGGGGTTACAGCTTCTCTCGGAGAATAGCCTCCATCCATTCACAAGTAAGCATTCTTTTGTTTTCCTTTAGAAATTGTGTTCTTTGTCATGTATGATTCTAGCTACAAGGTCAATGCAGAGACTGTGGAGAAGGAGGGGTTCAAACATACCGTCAGGCCTCCTCGAATCGATGCTAATAGGCCAACCCACGGTTCCATGCTAAAGAGGTGCATGATCCAGGCCAAGTCATTGAAGAGGTTGTTGGCAATGGACTTGTGGGAGGGCAACAGCTTGCGTAGCTGTTTTGAGGGAATTTATCTTTCTAGACGTTCCGATCAAAAGGGCTTGATTACTAAGCTCTTAGAGGAATTCTCACCATACTTATGCGAGAACCTTGATCATCTGCTATGGACACAACCAACTTCAGTCCCAGATTTCACAGTCGAGAGCATCAAAGCAGAAGGCATGTCCACATTCATTGAAGTAGATGCAGATTAATGGACAAGGATTCGAGCTTTATATTCAAATAAACCATTGTTTTGGAATTGTAGTAGTCTTGAAATTGGCATAAACCATTGTTTTGGAATTGGAGTATTGGAGTAGTTTGAAATTGGCATAAACCATTGTTTCAGAATTGGTGTATTGAAGTAGCTTTGAAATTCAAATACAACGTTGTTTTGATATTTAAATTCAAATCGGGAGGGGATTCGTTTTGAAAATGAAATAAATGGCAAGTATTGATTATTTAAATTGAAATGGGGAGGGGGAGTACAACGGAACGGCGTTTTGGGGGCGGGAACGTTCGCCCGGGCAGGGAACGGGGCATCTTTCTTTTCGGACGGAACTGGAGGGCTCCAGGGAATTTAATGCTTGTCAGCCCGTGGTACTCTGGTCTTGTGTTAGTACGAACCATAATGATTAACGGTCTTGCCTGTCCGGATAAACCACCAGGATGGGGTCATGGATGCCCAAGCGGATGGCCATCGCGGGCGCATGGATGGGCGAATGGCTATGGGATGGGGGGGCGATGGGATGTCCGGAAAAACCACCGGAAATATGTCCGGAAAAACCGTATCCCGTTGTAGATATACGGGCGCCCAAGAGTCTGTGGGCTAACCAGAATCCGCCATAGCCAGAGCTAAACTTTGGACTTGCCTTCTTCCTGGCCATTGCCAGATGTCGAGTTTGGACGTCTCCTTTTTTCTTTTTTTCTTTCTTTAATTTTCCGTCTATCTTTTTCTCCCACGATTTGAAAATCTAAAGCATCTAAGGAATCGAACCTTTCCAAAATGAATTATGTGAGAATTGACAAGAAATGTCGCAAACATTTCTCTTATTAACAATTTATTGGACGAAACATTACGAGGGGCACATGGTATGGAGGATACCTAGGACTTGAAATAAATAATGAACAGTGATACGTGTTTGATATTGAAATATTGATGGTTGCATTTTTTCTACTTGATTAAAGGCTACACCATTGCATTATTTATTAGTTTTTCCCGTAAACGAATAATGTCTATGTTCTCCATGCAAGGAGTGCGCATGATGCCACATGGCGCAATCTGGATCATCAAAAAGTAAAATGCTAATCATCCAAACACTCATCGCCAAACTCGTGAAGGTTTAGGTATGGTAATCACTAAAATGTGGTAAGTGCCAAAACTTATGAGAAGTTTTCTAAGTTGCAAAAGGTGAATCAAAGATCGGTAGATAAGAAGAGTGGAGATCAAAATGTTCTGGTTTTACATGGAAATGCTTGGAAACTGATTCTTTTTGCGATTCATGCATGAGACAAGCTCTGGTATTGAAGGAAAATGGAACATTGGGATGTCTTAGTGGTTGAAGATGCTTTGCAGATGACTGTGAAAAATTCCTGGACAAGGTTATTCTTCTGACTCTAATAGCAGTTTCTACATTGTACATTGGACCTAAAAGTGTATTGAAATATATTAAATCACGCCCCCATGGGACCTTGAAGGTCATGGAGCGAAAAAGGTTACATTTCATTTAAACTTTGCATAGCAAGTTTCTGTGAAGTTCAACTTGCTTCATATATTTACCAAGTAACATAGGCTCCGTGTTCCATAATGAGATGAGATCAGTGATATTATGTCGAATTTTGTCCTAATGTGCTCATACTCCCTACAAGTCAGAAAAACATGTCTCTCGTCTTCCACTTCTCCTAGATCACAGAGTGCACAGATTCTGTGTTTGCGAGGAACTTTGGCCCATCTGCCAGTCTCAATGTTCAGTCTATGCGAGCCACATCTGTATCTGGAAACGGTATGTCTCAAGTACCTCGGGATGGAAGCCTTCAAATAGTTTTGTTCACCGTCGATTAGCATTGGATGAACTTCTGTGATATTGAACTGCATTTTTGTCCCTGGAGTCTCCCATATTTTTTGCACTGCTTTGGCCTGCACCAGGTCTCGTGTTCCTAGTTCCATGTCTGGCCACACATCTCTTTCAATCCCCCATCTCTCAGCCCATTCCAAAACATCTTCATACCATCCTATTGCTGACTCAGACATCGCAATTTTGGAAGTCTTGTATCATCCTGTCTCTTCAGCCTATTTACAAAGGTAATTGTTTGGCATAATGCCTCTGCTTCCAATGGGAGGAGTCCTGCTTCTGCTAGCATGATGGCATATGGTGTCTGCTTCTTACTCCCAATCCCGGGGGGTGGATGGATGGCATGTGCTCGAGGGGTCACAAAAAACCCCCTCAGATAATGGCTTTTGGAGTAGAAAAACCCATACCATACGGGTTTTCGAATTAACATACATTATAGCCCCTATCCGTAGATTTTACGATTGATTGTGCCAAATTATATAACCCCTTTCCGACTTTGTACCTTTTGTGAGGACATAGGTCTAGGGTTCCATTTAGAGGCCACATATGCTTGCATGGACCCCCATGGACCTTGGTCATGTTGAGTTGGTCACGTTCCAGAGTAAACATGGCACATTGATCACGGGGTCTATGCAACAGAGGAGGTGAATAATCGAAATATTTTTCCATTACACCATTGGACTTGAGAACTAGCTTAGAATGCTATTAGAATGAAATAGCTTAGAACTTAGAATGATGTATGAGAACTATGGTATTGAAATAGGGAAATATGAGAACTATGGTATTATGAGAACTATGGTATTGAAATATGGTATTGAAATAAGGAAATATGAGAACTATGGTATTGAAATAGGGAAAGAAATATGGTATTGAAGGGATTGAAATAAGGTTAAATAGGAAAGATATTGCTTCTTAAAGGTATTATTGCATGGCTCGAGTTTCAAGACATGCAAATAATGGCCTTTAATGATGTCTGATTGGACCTTTGTCGATTCATTTCTCTCTCAGTTGATTCCTATTTCTTCTCTCTCCGTTTAGCGCAGGTTTGGCGCCATCCTGCCATCTCTTCCGATTTCTTCTCTTCCGATTTGCTCTTCCGATTTGCCTTTTCTTTCGATTTGCTCTTGTTTAAAGGAAATATGGCAAGAATCAAATACACTGCCAGGAAACCTGTGGAAGAATCGACCTCCTCTAGCCATTCGGGCATGCAGATGACTTCTGTTGGCTAAGTTTTCGTGCTTGGAGATGCAGCGCTTGGTGGAACAAGGAGCTAGAGTCTCTGGTAAGGTGCAGCAGTGGATTGAGCGGGTAAATCCAGATGAGGAGCGTCTTTTGCAGATTAGTATGGAAGCAGATGGGCTTTACCTTCGAGTGGCTTTGAAGATGCCCCCCCCGACCACTTTTAGTGTCATGATCTCATATTACAGTGCTTTGATCTCAACTTCAGTTTGAAATATCATGTTTTTCTTCGAAATCTTCATGTTTTTTGTTCTCAGCTGTACTGTAAAGGGTTGTAAATGCTTTTAGGTGTAAATCCTTAAACATGCAATTGTGCTTTTTGCTGTAATGTAAAGTAACTGTTTGTAAAAACCTTGCAAGCTTTTTGCTGTAATGTGTTTTATAAGGTTGTGAACTGGTTGGCAAGCTTGCAGTCTGCACTTGTTCTTTTTGTAAAATGGGCTTAAATATCTGAATATTAAATTGTTTTTAGAACAAGTTGAGCGCCCTGATCTTTAAATCGTCCAGTTTTTACAATCCAAAACATGTATACGACAAATTTAGAAGTCAATAAGAGAAACATGAGACCTGGTATGATAAGACTAATGTGATAGTACTAAAAACGACCAAAAAACATCTGAAAATTTTTAAGCCTTTGTTGTATATCATCTAGATAGTAATACAAGGCATGCAGTTTGATAAATCCACAAAAATTGCACCCAATTGCACCTCAGATTTTGTCAACATGAAATATCATACAAGAATATACGATTCAGCTTCATTAGGCATTATGCCAAGATAGAGACTTGTTTATCATTCTCTTTGACTGCAGAGATTAACTCAAATTAGTACGATGTGCACTTACACTCTAAAAGGACGAACTTACTTCAAAATCAAACACATTGCTTTGAGAGACATTAAGACTGTCTATGCATGTGGCTTTTTCTCTATTTCAGAAGGCATCACAACCTGAGGTAGAATATAACTAGCTATTAAATAGAATAGAATAGAATAGACATGCTGCTTTATAACCTTGAATACAAAGAGATTGGCATCCAATATCAAATCCGATAGATCAGCATGCTATTAAGCATAACAAAATGTTTTAAGCATGCAAGTGACTGTAGTCTTGGACAGAAATGTGAAACATTCTGCCATAACAAAATTGCTGTGAAGATGATAACAAAATGCTACTGTTTATGATCAAATGCTACTGTTTATGATCAGCAAACTACTGTTTTAGGCGATCACACCTTCTGCTTCCCTTTGTTCCCTGAAATACAAGAAAGATAAACACAAATGATTAGACTACAATATGCAAACACAATGAAACATACAAGCATATTTAATTAGAGGCTAGACACCTTTCATTTGATCATTTAGAAAGCCATTAAATTGTCTTCTATCATTCTCATCAAGAGAGTATCTACCATTTTCAGGCTTATATGTCAAACAAGTCAATGAGATGACGGACTCAAGCGATATTACTTGATTATCGAAGTTGTCATAGGTAAACCATGTCCTCCTTCCCACCTTGTGTTCATTGTACCATGCCAAATTCAACTCCACCAAGTATGAGGGCCTATCAATAAGGTCAATGCTTTCTCTACTTTCCTTCCACGCTCTTCCAATCTTCTTTCAAATAGATAGCACACGGCCCAAGTACCAAACCAAGCTTTTTTGCTGCTCTTTTCCACCACCACGCATTCTTTTTGTTAACTCCTCATCATTCTCAAAATAAACTGCACAATTAGAACCTATTCCAAGTGAAGTTGCTGCATTTACTGTCTTCGAATTTGCATCAAGAAAAGCATGATGTTTAACTTTTGTCAATCTATCTTTTGACAACCAAGGATTTCCATTAAGTTGGCTTACTAAAGTGGCCTTTCATACCAATTTACCGTCTACTTTCACAGTTCTATCTATTTCGGAATGCAAGGTTTCAGTCTCATCAAGCATGGTTTCAAATGTGTGCCTAAGCTCCATCTCGGAAACAATATCATGGGATTCATTTGCACTATTGTCTCTTATACTTGTATTATCTTCTTCAATCTCAACAACATCGAATTCATCTTCAATTTGTGTAGTGTCTAATTGCTTGAAGTAGTCACGATGAAAGTAATCTTCATGTTTCCATGGTATTTTCCACCATGTTTCTGCGCCTTCTATATCACATGTAATGCCTACTTGAGCACATAATGCTTGAGCATACTTGAAACCGTCCTTTAAGGCATCCACAATTTTGTCATTGGTACTTACTTGACTTAGATCGCATAGATCAGCCCTCATTTCATTTCGTGCATTGTCTACCTTTCTTTCTAGCACTTGCCAAATGTTCTCTTGTTTTATATGTGCAGCAGGGAATAATAAGTCACCTAGAGCTTGGAATTCAGCCACTCTATTCAAAGCATTACATGTTTCTAGCAAATCAGCCCCTGTATATATTCCTAACCATGCCACCCACTTTGAAAAAAAAATTCTCACAACAATCTGATTATGTACAATGCAATGGGACAGCCATACCTGTGCATGTTTCATTGAAGTACTTTACTAGCAATACTACGAAGTGGCATGAGAGCTGAATATCAAGAAAGGTCTCGCGGGATATGAAGTTCTTGGTCAAAGAATGTGTTTCATGATTGATTATCCATAGTCTCCATAACCTACAATTAGAATATGAGAAGGAGAGACTATTAAGCATAAGTTCAATTGCAGTTCAAACATACCTAAAAAAAAAAGAGACCGTTGAAGCCGCTTTCACACGCGTCTAAGATCCAAATGTGGTGATAGAAATACGCCAATGTATTGGGAAACAACATGCAAGTATATTTCAGTCCCTAAAGTTCTCATTGGTTTGATGTACTTGGATCTCTTAATCTTTGCATACAAGCATACATGCCCTACTACGTGCATCTCCATCGAGCTATGATCGACATCGGTCCCAATACATGCCTCAAGTGTGAATCCCAAAAGGCTTGAACCTTTTGCCATTGGATTCTTACCTCGCCATGGTTGAACTTATTGCATGTAAGTTGGATAGACAAGACAAGTCTAGGCAAAGCGGATGCAAAGGATTCACGATTAGAACCCGTGCAAAGTGTGCAATGGCGTTGAACTCAAATGCATCCATTATGGTTGTGTATCCAAGCTCTCCACTACCAACATGAACTATAAAACTAGGATCACAAGTATGCCCTTCTTTCAAACCACAAAAATCCAATCAAGGTATGATCTCTTGCAATCCATTGTAATCTTTGCTCTCTTTATAACAGTCTCATCCTCTGCCACAATGGATGGTACTGATCCAAGTGGCAAGCCAATTCGTGTCATATGTCTGGAATACACACACTCCTAGAAAAGCAAATGTTTCTTCCCTTATGCCACATTTGTAAACAAAATTCTTCCTCGTCCGATCGCAGTGGTAGACAAACTAGGGCCGGAAAAGTTAATGGATAAAAGTTATGCATTCTTTGTCCGCCCCAAATTTTGATTGTCTCAAATAGGTCTTTTGTGGTCTTCTTGTATCTTCTCTTATAACCTGGCATAACAATGTTTTGAGCAACATCTGTAAGGAAGTTCCATAGAGCTGTCTTACCTTCAAATTTTCCTCGTGAATGGGCCTCAACAATGTCTCTACAAAACTTTTTCACATCCGCACGCTTCATGGATTCACACAAGGAATCTCTAATTGTTTTCACCTTCACTGATAAAGCCACATTTTTCTTTTTACAAAACATCAATTCTCTTCTTAACTGCCTATTTTCGACCCTTGAATCTTTCGCCATATCTTTTAGCTCCGTATTAGTTAGGTAATCCACTCTTATGCGTTGATTTGTGCTTCTTAGACCTCTACTAACTTTTCTTTCATCTTGTCTATAAACTCTCATACGAAAATCACTTTCTTTTGGTATTGAAGCACAAAATGAGCATTGGAAATTCGAGAACTACAGGCTACTATCACATATTCTATGACAAGAGACGTGCCTAAAGGTGCCAGCGATGCAAATGCGCCTCCCATCATGCTCAATACCAATTTTGTTCAGCCTTTTCAAAAAGGCCTTAAGTCCCTTTGTGTTGGAGCCATATCTATACTCTAATCGTGGATAGGTTCAATCATCAGATACGCTTTATAATGCAATAATGTATTTTCGCTTGATATGGCACAAATTTGACGCTTAATACGCCAAAAATACGCCCAAAAAAAAAGGCCGAAAAAATTTCGTCAAGAAGAAACCTTCGATTCGTTTACGCTGAACTTTTTTCAGTTTAAACCTTCGCCACACGCTTTTTTTTTTTTTTTTTTTTTTTTTCGCCACGCCACAGAAGCGAAATTGAAGGTTTTCACGCCAAAAAACTTTTTTTTTATTATTTTTGACCCTACCGCATGCCACATTGAATTGTGCCATGCCGAGGGTGGGTGTCATTGCTGACGCGAAAATAAAAAAAAAAAAAATTTGATTTTTTTTTTTTTTTTTGAGTTTAAACCTTCGCTGAATTTAAGTTTCGCCAAAAAAAAAAAAAAAAAAGAATTAAATTTTCGCGTAGTTTAAATGCTTTGCTTTACTTGAAGCTTTTTTCAGTAGTTTAAATCAAGGTTTTCATTAAAAAAAAAAATAAAAAAATAAATAAATAAATAATTTTTTTTTTTTTTTTTTTCTGTGTTTAAAAGGTTTAAACTTTTTGCCGAATTTTTTTTTTCCTAGTGAGTATTAAATACGAAAAATACATATTTTTCCCAAAAATATGTATTTTTGGACTTTATACGTCTGAAAAAATAATTTCATATGTACAGAACCTATCCCTGACTCTAATTGCCAATATCCCCAACATAATGATGCCAAATAGAGATTTTCTGTTTTCAAGAGGCTAAGACTAGAAATATAGAAGAGATAATGCAAGAATAATGTAGAAAACATCACGTTGGAATGTAAATGAATATAAATAGGGGCCTTTGCACTTACTTGAAGTACTACATTCGGCCTCGCTTAGTGTTCCCGGCTCTATGAAATGTGCAACAGTCCAAATTAGTATCTTTAGATTGGTCAATATAAGCAAAATATCAAAGGCAAAGCATCCTGAGTTCATGGTCACATGAAATGCAAATCAAATGCATGTCAATTAATTGTTAACCAGCAAAACAGGTCTGCTACAAAACAGAATTAATGAACATATTAGAGCCTCAACTAAGTACAAATAACTAAAAACAAAGCAAGTGCAAATCCACAAACTAATTACTTGTTAAATGAATGGGAGCGTGAAGCCTTTGGTGCTTGGCATTCATTTTCTTTTCTTTCATTTGCTGCCCATTTTTTAGCATGACGAGTACTTTTGATGTGCTCCTTCATATTTTCAACGACATCCCCACGATCAGGAAAGAGACGAAGGGGTTTGTTGCAAAGTTTACAAACAATGCAAATATCCTCCTTTCTCACATAACCTCCCAAAGTTTCGTTATACAAGTCAAAGTCTACATGTGTCTCCTCGACAAAAGGCCTCACTTTAATGGCCATACAAGCCTCCACAGCATCCCTGTTTTCAGCTATAATATCTTCCTTACACTTCACTTCCGAGACATTTTCTTGGGTGGCATCAAGGTTTCTTTGAAGATTGATCTTGTGTTCTTTGGATTGTATATGACGAACCGTGTAATTGTACATCATATCCTCTCCTCCCTTTCCATATCGTGCATGGCACTCCACACACCAAATACAAAATACAGCAGCACCATTTAAGTCAAAAGACATTAGCTCAAAACGATCTTTCTTGCCTTCAAGCTTCATCTTCATTTTTGCCCTTCGATATGCATACATCCACTTATTTGTTAGAGAGCTTGTAGCTATTTTGGATTCTAATCTACTCATAGACTCTTGACTTGGAAGTGGTTCAATGGGTTCAATGTCATCTTCTTGCTTTATATTCAAACGCACCCCTTCCATAGTGATCACTTCCACATCCTCCTCTTGTTCTACAAGCACCAATCTCCTTCGTTTATGGGCTGAATGGGCTGATCATCAGCTTGGGCACCTATGATCTTCATACACACCTCATCCTCATTCATTCACCGGAAATCTTGCCTCTTGCTTCTTGGACAAGGCAAGCTTTCTTTCCCCTAAAAACACAAATTCCTGGCCCTCCAAAGCTTCTAGGTCATCAAGTTCAATCTCTCGCCATAAAACTGAATAATGTGCATTCACATGTACCTTTACAAATCCAACTTCTTGTTTGTTCTCATCTCCCTCGCTAAGGCAAATAACAACAGTCTTGTGTGTTGCCATTTATCTGCATGTGAAGCAAGCACATGAGCTACACAATATGATAAGAGATCTAACAAATACTAGCTAACTAGCATGCACAAGAACTCTGATTTTGGGGCCTAAAATCATTAAAAAAAATGTCAACTCAATAAGCAAACATTCCAATAAACATTCCAACTCAATAAGCAAACATTCCAGCAAACATTCCAACATTCCAATGCATAAAGGGGGCAGCAAAGGGTAGCCCAATTAGGGTCTATTACAGACCTGATATAAGCAAGAAGGAGGCTACTTAAAGGCTCCTTTAAGTCCGAAAACATATTATGACAGCCCAGAAAGCTATAGCAGCAACCACATTGACAATTCAAAAATAAATCAGCCCTAAAGTGATATAAATCTAAATTCTGAGCTTAAGAACATTGCAATAATAATACATGCGGGGAAATTTGTTTATGATCTATAATCAAGTGTATGCAATGATGAGATAGTGGTATGAATGTGGCTTTAGGAACCCTAAACCCTAATTTTGGGGCATAAACATCATTAAGAAAGCATTAAAAATTAAGTTGGAAAGTATTCAAATAAGTGACAAACCCCTTGTTATCATACAATGCATTCTTTATGCATAAAGGTGGCAGCAAAGGGGCAGCCCTGATATAAGAAAGAAATAGGCTACTTTGAGGCTTGGATTGTGGGGCATAAACATTTTGGCAATTCAATAATAAATCCCCAAATCAGCCCTAAAGTGACCTGAATCGAATTTTAGGCTTAAGAACTTTCCAATAATACATACCTTTGATCAAATAAGAACAATGAAGTCTTCTTGGCTGCTGCATCAAGAAGATCAAGCCAGAAACTGCCAGAAACAAGTATCTACTACACCTTGTTTGAATTTCCCAATGACTTCCACTTTCACCTTGCAAGGAATTTGCTGCAAATTTGGCTTCAAAATCGAGTAAGAAACTGAGTGGTAGTGAGAGAATGCAATTTGCTGAGCAAGTTCTTGAGCTCTCTTGTTGGCAACGAAGAAGAAAATGAAGCCCACTAAATGAACCACAAATAGGCAAACGGTTAGCTCCTTGTCTTAGAAATGGATCAAGCTGCCCAAATCGACCACCTACGGGATCTCTCCTTTCTGCCTTTGCTCCCTTCACGTTCAAAGCTGGAAAATGAATAGTGAAACCGTATGGGCTTTCGACCATATACGGTCGACCAAGGGAATAAAAAAACCCATAACGTGCACGCACTTGATCCATACTTGCACATTAGGTGCACCCCCCTTGTTCCCAATTCCTCATATAAGAAGTGCTTAAGGACACTTTCCACTTGTTTCCACAATTTCAAAGAGATGGAAGCCCCCCAGAACTGTCTGTACAAGAGTCTTAAAGAGTAACTTTTTTAGATTCCAATCTGTGAGTCCGGCTCTGTGACATCTGCTCAGCATACCATACGGTGCCACTTTTCCACCTGTGATTCTTTTCCTAACGCATTCAGTCCACTTATAGTTTGAGCATATCTCTAGTCCCAAGTATTTGTAACTATCCACTATGTCAAGCTGGTTCCCTTGATACATGAAAACTGGTCGTGCCACTGTACCAAATACCATGATTTTTGGCTTGTTTAGATTCACTGTCATACTCTTTGCCGCGCAAAAATATGCAAGATTATCAAGATTCCCTTGGAGTCCTACTGTTCTGCAATTAGGACAACGTCATCGGCATATAGTAGCAGCTATACTAAGCAATCACCGAGTCTATTCCCAGCAATTCCTCTCACTCTAAGCCAATTTTCCAGCTCGTCTATGTATATACCAAACAAGATCGGCGACAGAGGGCATCCTTGTCTTACTCCGATTGTGCTACTGACCTCCCTCATATCTGCTGCAACTTTGGTTATAACTTCCTCATATAGCCTTGCAACTGCGCCTCTAAGAGAGTTAGGAACACCAATCTGTTTCAGCTGAATTCCCAAGCCGTCTCTGGGTACGGTATCGAAAGCTTTAGAGAAGTCTATGAATGCCAGGAACAATGTTTTTCTCGGCTCTTTTGCTTTTTCTATCATTGCCCGCAGCGTAAGTACATGATCCATTGCGTTATGTTGTTTTCTAAAACCTGCCTGACACGTTGCTCTTTTTTCATGTTCTTCAGCCCATGCACTTAACTTTATTTCTAGTAGACTGCCTAGCAGCTTGGAGAAGATACTACCAACCATAATAGTCCGATAGTTTCTCACATTTGTCTTGCTTCCTGATTTATGGACTGGTATAATTTTCCCGACCTTCCAAGTTTTGGGCAGCCCACTGATTACTGCTTGGTTGAGAAGACGAGTAACCACTTCAATAAGTTGTTTATTCCCCCATTTTAGCAGTTCTCTGCTTAGGCCTTCTAAATCTGATGTTTTACCATTTTTCATACATTTCAGAGCTGCAAGCACATCATTTATGGAGAAGAGTTCTTCCACTACATTCACGGCCTCCATCTGTCTTGAATGCCACGGTTCTATTGCATTAGCAATAGAATCGACATTCCTTGGATGGGGACGCCTCATCTCATCTCTCTTATTTATTCTGCCTCTTCTCCCATTGTCATTGATCGGCGTTCTCTTGAGCTAATATTTCTCCTCCTTTTCTGTTCTATCAGTTTCCCTCACCCTCCCTCCCTGGTTGCTTCGCTGGCATCGAGTCATGTTCGCTTTTTCATTTCTCATTATTCCATTCCATTATTGGGGTTGCTCCATTTCTTTTTGGTTAGTTGGCCATGTTTCTGTCTATTTTCTATACTTCTAGGGTTGCTTTGTAGCCCCTGACATCTTCCATGTTTTCTTTTGAGATCCTTTGAAAGTGCATATGATCTTATGTTGTATTTTTTTTCTGGCGGGCATTCTTCTTTTTCATTCTCTCTTGGTGTGGCCAGTAGCCTCCGGAGACAATATTTGTTATTCATTTTTTTTCTAAGATGGCAATCAGAGCCTCCGAGGCAAAGACTAATTGAATGGTTTTTCTTGCGATGGTTATTCCGCGGACAGATTAGTCGGCTGTTGTTTCTTTCTCGGCATGTATAAACTGAGCAAAGCTCGTAAGAAAATAACAAATAGCATAGCATAAACTAAACAAAATTCGCAGAGAAGTCACGTCGCGACATTTTTCAAATGATTCAAGATTTCACGCCACGACATTTTCAAATGATTCAAAATTATATCTACCTATCTTATATTATAATGTTTTAGTGCAAGTAATGGACCACGCCCTAGATCGAACGGCTGAGATTTGATCACTAATTCTATAGTCGAGATTCGATGTGGTTGAGTTTAAGGCTATGGCGGTCGATGGCTAAAAAGCAACGGGCAACCATCTGGAGAACTGCCTGCCGCAGTAAACAACAGTTCGAGATCTTTGTTTGGCTTTTGATTTATGGATTTTGGAACTGGGCTCCTGTCGGTCCCATTGATTTTGAGAGGCATGGCGTAGGCTTTCTAGATATAAGCATGTTAATAATCATCATTGTAGATTTTTTCAAGGGACGGTTAGGGTTCGGCGCATGGAGTCCGGCGTTCTTTATGACAAGGCAGTAATTGGCCTCTTTGGTGTAGATGTATAGTTGTAGAAGCAGCGGGTCTGGATCGGGTGCGTGGGCTGTGATGCTGTGCAGAACTGGGGCAGTCAAAAAATTTGTAGATGGGTTCTACTAAGCTAGGTTCCGCATGAAGCTGGGTTCTACTAAGCTAGGTTCCGCATGAAGCTGGGTTCTACTGCGTTCAACAAAAATACAGGGCAGTGGAAAATCCGGGACAGGATGTGGAAACTCTGGGGCAATTGGACTGGAGCAACATCCATTATGCTTGGATTGTAGCAAGTTGGCATTTTATCTCGAAATTGCACTCTTTCATGGACGTTTTTAGGAGAGCAATGGTTGCTTGCTGGCTATGGCGGAATTCTTATGGCTATGGCTACGACTATGATCTTGAGTATATGCATGTTCAATTTAAGATCCAATGCTGCCTTTCTTTCACACTCCATGGCTTTGTCTGCACCAAATCTGCCTCTAGCATTCCAGCAGGTAGAAACGACACCATAGGTAAGAATTCTGGTCGACCCTTTTTGTTGAACGTGGCTTATCACAGATCCAAAGATTCATATATACTTTCCATATTTTCATTCTTTCTCTTTGCAGGAAGTCTTTTTATTCTGTGCAAATTCAATCTGTCTTTTGTGATTCCAAATTGTTCGATATAAAGTTCCGCAATTTGTTCTAGCACCCAATGACGTGAAAAAGGTCTCTGATCTTGCTACCCATGACCATGGCCAGATGTTTTGTGCTTTTTATTGTATTTTGCTGGCAGTTACCTTATTGATCTAAAAGCTGACAAACGTTTTTAACTACTTTACTGATGTTGACTTGGATTTGTAGATGAAAGCTTTGTATAGCACGATGAGTGGATGGATAGATGTTGCTGGATGGTTTCTATGTTAGACACTTACAGCACCACAAATGACAAGCCAGCCCCTTCATTTTCTGCTTCGATAGCTGCTAAATTGCGGTGGTTGCACAGTATTTAGGTGTTTATTGTTTTTGTTTCTACAGTAATTGTTAAATAAAGTTACACTAAGGAGATTTGTCGGTGGTTGCACTGTATTTAGGTGTTTATTGTTTATCTTCAATAATTTTTCTGTTGTAAGAAGATATGATGAGGTGTGCTTATCCTCACATAGTGTGTTTGTCTGATTGGCAGTAAAAATGGACATCTTAAAAGGTCCAGAGAATATCCAAGATTTTTTCATATGCTTGGAAATGTCCCTTTGCAAAGAATTGGTCGTTGTTCCATATTTAAAGAGTATGCAGAAGCTAATATTGGTGGCTCTTCTATCCTGCATGGCAGCGTTGCATGTCAGATAGTGTTCAGGTCTAATTTCGACCAAAAGTTTACTTTTCTACTGCCTGGGAATAATCATATGCTGACAAATGTTCTATTTCTGCAGGTTTGGACCAACATATTTGTTCTTTACAGCAATAGTGGTGATGAAGCACCAAAGAAGTATCGTGTGGACTTTTGTGTCTGTTGGTAAAGAAATACTCTGCATTGCATCGGAATAAGATGTTTGGAGCTGGCAAAGTTGATGAAACGTATGCTGCTGAGCTCTTTTCCTTGGATGCTAGAAAATTAGAAGATTTAGGGCATGTGAGATTCATTGTTCTATGACTCAAGTCTTTCAAGTTTACAGTCATATGATATGTCACCTTTAGTTATTCTAATCTGATAGTCAATGTTTTCTGCTGCCAAGCGAGATAGCTCAGAAGAATGATGTGCTTGAAACAAGCTTTCTGGCTTCAAACAGAAGAAAATCCTCTCATGGTGCAGCGGTGATGTTAATGGGCTCACCAGGTTACAATGATTGTGTTTTTGCTTACCTTCTTGGCACGTGTTCCCATCAACTTATTTCTCATGTCCCTTTACAACAGAAGGTAAAATTTGCCATGTGACTTGAGTCAAGATTTTGATCCAAATATATTTCATTTTTTATTTTCACACGAGGTCATACAATTACAATATAAAATAATTACCTTAAAAGGCCCTCGATTTCTACAATGAACAGTGGTTTATAAAAGAAGAAATTCATTTCATTGGCTTTGCTGACCTACAATCACTTCACTGTTTTAACCTCAACTCCAAATTTAGAAAACCAATGCCTAATAGCGTAACAAGTGCATATGAAAGAAGGCAAACTAGAGTCATTAAAGCAAAGATGAATCAACATGTTACAAACCAATGCCTAATAGCAGAACAAGTGCATATGAAAGAAGGCAAACTAGAGTCATTAAAGCAGCATGAATCAACATGTTACAGAGAAGCAACAATTAATAGGGTGCAACTTCTTGGGAAGCTTGCATACATATTAAAGAAGCAACAATTAGTAGGGTTTGCAACTTCTTGGGAAGCTTGCATGCATATTATAAGTTGAGACATGTTAATTGTTGTGTTATAAGTTATGACATGGTAATTGTTGTTGTGGTACTTTAATGTTCTGCCATATGAATGTGGGTATAGTTCCCATTGTGTTGCAATGTACTTTTTGTCATTGCTTAAAAAAAAACTTTGCTTCTATAGTTATCACAGTAGGCGCATATAGATACATATATTCAAGAAAATCCATTAAGCCCATCCTTCATCTTTTGCAAGTAGGCATATATATATTCAAGAAAATCCATCTTTCATTTTTTGCAATGTTTCATATTTAATTGGCAAGAGTCATGAACACAAGTTTCGTATTTTATTTGAACACACAATTAACATCCAAGTATCTCATAGACAAGTTCCCAACATTTATAGGTTCCCAAAATATGCCCAGCAACGCTGGGCACCGTTACTAGTATCTATATATTGTGTTTGTATCTGATGGAAACTCGTAGAAAAACATATAGAGAGTAAAAAGACATAAACTGTGAGCAAAACTCGTAGAAAAATGCGCCTGGTAGGGATCGAACCTACGACCGCGTGCTTAAGAGGCACATGCTCTGCCGGTTGAGCTACAAGCGCAAAGCCGAATAAAATAATATTGATTTTTACTTATAAAATAATGAGAACTTAGAAATTAATAACTCTAGGTGGATGAATATCTGAAATTCTTGTTATTGCATTTTGCTTCTAACTAGAAATGAATGCTGTGAGATGCAAAGAAGCCATAATCGTTACAGGATCTGAACTAGATATTGGGCGCCATGATTGTCACTCTAATCCAAGGCCTGGCTCAGGTAGAATTTCTGTCACTTGGGGCCGAATTCAGAACCGCATATGTAACTGTACACCCTGCTCTTGACTAACTAAAAAATGAGCTCTCATACTTAAAAGCTTTCTTCTTGAAGAGTAGCCGTGCTATCCCCAGATTTTCAGAAAGATATTAAAAACAGATTGGGCCATAAGAAAAAATGCACAACAACAAGTCCTAAATTAATCCAAGTGCTATCGTGTCCCCTAGGAGTGCAAAGGTGAAACATATGAGTTAGAAAGTAATCCGAAAGGAAGTAAAACAAGGCAAGAAAGAGGAGAGGAAACATTTTAGCAAAGTGCCAGATGGTAAGTTAGATTGTTGCAAGACTTGCTTGTTTCTGGAGTTTGATCTTGAATCCTTCTGGCTATGGTATTTCTGATGCCAGCTAGTTTTGATGCTCTGATTCTCCGATTCGGGCCAAGATCATGGACTGCCAACAGATTCCTTGCCAATAGACAAGCTACGCCTGTGAAAATCAGAACATAATTTAACCTAGGATCCAAAAACCCAGAGTGTACACGGATCTCACAGTCTGAAAGCGAGAAATCTGTGACCAAAATCATGGATGCGGCTACAAAACACTTTTTTAGATTGTTTGCTGCCCATCTTCTCTCTGCTCCGGCCTCTTCTTCCATAGCCAAATTTTCAGACTGCAGATGCGTAATACAACATGGAAATGGGGAGCCGTTGTTTTTGCCCTTGCTTAACCCCTGTTTTTGTTTGGGAAAACTACCAAAATGCCCCTATGAGTTTATGTAATTACCAAAATGCCCTTATGAGTTTCAAAATTACCAAAATGCCCCTGGCTCAAATAAATACACTGTATAAAATAAACATACAATCAAATTACCAATTTGCCCCTACACATCAAACTTAATTACCAAAATGCCCCTATACACCAAACTTAATTACCAAAATGCCCTTACATACCAATTTTGATCAATTTACATCAAACTTTAATTACCAAAATGCCCTACACACCAAACTTAATTATCTACATACCCCCTACACACCAAACTAAATTACCAAAATGCCCTTACATACTAATGTTATGCAATGCACTTAATACCTCAAGAATAGAAGTTTGAATACAACAAAGAGATTACATAAGTCATGTTTATCATTGAATAGGAGCTCTACAACTACGAGCATTGTGTCCCTTCTCGTTACACCTTCCACAATGTTGTTCCCTCTTCTCTACACCTTCTGCTCCTATTCTCGCTTCTACAAGAAGACAACAATAAGACATGTGCCGCTGGTAAACTGTGACTTAATTCTTTAAAGGGACTTCTTTAAAATTCATGCCTCAATTTTTCAAGCTCTATTGTTTCGCATTCCATGGATCTTAATGTAGTGGTGCCAAATGAGTTCCTTGATGAAGGCTTAGCTCCTTCTTCCCGGCCCAGTTTACCTGTCAAGAACAGTCATTGAATGACTTTTATCTTCTCATGAAGCTCAAGTTGAAGTTAATACACATAAAAAATGATCCACCATAAAGGATCTTTGGTAGATGAATAGCTTATTGATAGACAACTAGGAAAAGTCAAGGTAATTCATGGAGTTTTGAAGGCGCCTCATTGGTCCGAAATTGCAATTACCGCGGAATCGTAAATATGGAACAGCGTATGTGAATCACAACCGGGTTGCTTCAACGATTTTTCAGCCAACCGTATGTCCAAGCGGGCAGCTTTGCGGGGGCAAAGTATCGAGAAACCAAGAAAGATTCTAGAAACAAAGAAAGAACAATCAATTTTCGGAAGACTTACCTCGATTTCTCAATCCCGTCGCATGTTCCAACAAATTTCACCTGCAGCAAAACCGCGGGGCACTGCGTGCTTGTGGTAGAAATTCATAACCCGAAAGCCGTTTCAGGGAACATCAAATGCCGCATGTTTTCCTTCCGCCGCATCCTTTCCTCCTTTTTTTCTTCTTTTTGGCGCCGATTGCCCGTTGAGGATGCATGCTTGTATTTGGTATAGTCCGAAGGGCATTTTGGTAATTTAACTGTATGTATATATATTGTATACTATAAACAGGGGCATTTTGGTAATTTTGAAACTCATAAGGGTATTTTGGTAATTACCCAAACTCGTAGGGGCATTTTGGTAGTTTTCCCTTTTTGTTTTTGCGCTTGCTTGCTCGTTTGCAAGCTCAGAAAATAAGGAGCTTATTTACTAATGCAAATTTTTTTTGCTTTGTCAAGCTTCAAGGGCGTAGACATAGTTCCCAAATGACGGATCTTTTATTGTCCAAGTGCCGGACATATCTTCTTTATTTTACTTTGTATTTCTTGGCTGGTTCTATCCAATTATTTTACTCTGTTCTGTCCTCCCAAAACGAAGAATCAATTTCATCCCCCTGCATTTGCAGAGCATTATTATTGCTTTCCATCGGGAAGCTGATATCTTGGAGATAAAATTGCGTTATTTGCAATTAAAACAAGGTGCTAACGCATCAATGGGTTGCTTTTTGGAGTAGCCATTGATACATGCGCAATTACTCCTAACGCTTCTTGTCTTTCACAATAATATTGTGTATAAAAAGTATGGCATAAACCTATGGGATTGGATGTTAATAGTGGATTTATTCGAGAGCTTTGGAATTAGCAATAACTTTCTTGTATTGTTAGCCTAGGTTCAAAAGTTTTTTATTCTAACATCTTCATTCATGTATCGTATGCATCTGAAAGTGTTTATGTAATCATTGTTGAGGGGTGATTTGTTGTTTGCAATGAGGCTTTTAAAACGAGAGGGATGGTTTGTTCAAAGGACACATTTCTATAGATTGTGGAGGTTTCATTTATTTGGTGTTTCTTTTCTTTTCTATTGATAATATGGTTACAAAGGTTTTGGAAGCATCTGGAATTAAAATCAGGGATATACTTAGTAAGTGATGTTGTTAGGGCCTTTTAACCATGTAGAAGAGTCCATTCACTATTCTTTGGATGTTTGGTCACTTTGAATAGCAAAATGCACTCTTTTGTGTAAAAATATTCATGACCATGATGTTGCTCAACAGTTTATCGTTGTTTCCAGATATGGTTGTTCGTTAACGTCTCTTCTGATTCGTTTACTGGCGTGCATGCCAAAATTGAAAGAAACAGAGGGAGGGGGACAACCACACAGACCTCTATGCTGGAATTCAAACAGCAAACAGATATCGAGCTCCTGGACAACCCTGGACCATCAACATACCATGTGAAGAAACATGTGAAGAAACAGAAATATACTTTCGGAAATCGCATGACGTGATGCTACCATCGAGAAAAATACGCTCAAGCGCACCAATTCCTTGTCAAACCATGCACACACAATGCATTATTGAACAATGTTGTCAGCAAGGCACATATGTAACTAATGTAACATCACTCAATTGGATTCCAAGCTATGGTAATTGAATGTGTTCTTTGGCAGGAGAGTACACCACAATGGAAAAAACATTAACACATGGAGACATTAACACACGATAAGGGCAACCCATTGTGCCGCTACACCATGTTTATTACACTATAGTTGGATGGAGATGAGCAAATAGGCATTTGTATAGGAGAAGCTTCATATATGTTCATGCAATTCCCCTATCAAGAGTAGCTGTAGCCTAGATATTATGAAACAAATATATAAACATATCATGTTTATTTATTATTCAAAAATATGGTTGACATGAATATTTGATGGCATGAGAAGGACCGTGACCTAGCTTAAAATATTACTTAGTAAAACTTCAACCTCGTTTCCTTCAAAAAGATCATGTTTAAGAATGCCTTCTTATCAGGAGTTTTAAGAATCCGTTTGAGGCTGCCTGCTCTCCTTCACTGAAATGCCCAGTAGCCTTATTTGCTAGAATGCCCTCTTAAATAAATGATCGAATCTAACCTTCTATAATATTTACGCAAAAGCACCATGACGATATTTAACCATTGACATTAGCATAAGAAACAGCCTTGAATTTCTCAGTTAAGAAATAAGTTGAAATCGACTCTCATAGTTCTTGAAAGAGTAACCCCCCAGGAAATGTAAAGTCACTTTTGCACATTAGAATCCTTATGCAATAGCTGGCGACCTGGAGTATGTATGACATAAACATGGAGTTGTGATTTCCTTCTTGAGCTACTAACTCTTCCAATTAAGACAATACAACCATAGTAACTATTTGCCATTTCCTTCTTGATGTACAAACTCAACTGTATTTATGTTTGGCCACGATTCTGCACAAGTCGACATTCCTTCTATTAGAAACTGCCCCAAATCAGACCTCGATGAAGAGATAGCATGCCTTCCTCAATCAGGTTCATGCTTGTCTGATGTAGTTTAATGTACATAGTGTGAAGAAAAGCTTGAATAATGACTCAAACAATGACTAACCGAACTTTGAGATGAAATCCATAGCAAGATGTACTTTCTTTGTCTTTTACACATGCAATACACCCCAGATTTAGGGCCTACACTACAGTTATTCTCATGATATGCCTCAAAAAAGTATGGCTTCAGATTAGAAATGAAATATGCCCGAATAATTACAAAATCAATTTAACATAGTGAATATACACAAAACAATTACAAAGATGGACCTTTAGGCCTGTGCCTCGAGGTTTTGGTTTGGAGGGATGCGACCATTGCCCTTAGTTCATTAGCAATCTCTCGCAAAGATGGCCGAACACCGTGATCGGTGGCCCAAAGATTTCTCCATCGAGTTCTCCATCTTTGGATCACACCAACTGGTACTAGAGGTCGTAGGGTGTTGTTCACAATACCACCTGCAAAATAAGGAGTTAGAGAGGGCATTTGCATGCTAACAGCAGTCAAGCCACACGTATGGGTGATGAGCCTTCATATCTTTAGATTCCACCCTTTCCAGATATACCATTGCGTTTTGATTCTTAGACATGTTTTTCGTGCAAACATTTCATTAGACAAATTAGACAAAGCTAGTTAGACAAACTATAGATCATTTCCTTTTTCCTTTTCCTCCTCTATTTCTTCCTGTAGGTGTCTTTTTAAATTCCCCGTTTTGAAGTTTTCAAGGACCACTGCAATAGAAAGCTAGCATTTCAAAATGTAGTCTTAAATGCATGACCTAATTAAAAAATTAGATGTATAATAACACCAAATGAATGGTTAAAAGGACATACATGAAGCAAAAACAAAAATGCTAACGTAGTATTCAAGTGCAAATGACTAAAAAAGCCCAACCGATCGCATCGGGTTACATAGAATATTCCAGAACATATTTTCCTCAAAATAAATCCAAGCCTTCAAACCGTCACTCCAGCCTCCAACAAGAGGGTTGCCCCCTACGTGCAACCCAAAAAGGTGATGGTTTGAGAGTTTTGATTTGAAAACTTAAATTGTTGTTGCATGATTTGGAGGGAGTTGGAGCGCATTACAATGAACAATAAAAGGTATTGGCATTAACCGGAGCCTTTCAAAGATCTTGCGATGTTAGTCAGAAGGACAACATCCACCCTGGATGAGGCAGTGGAAGCAATTAAAACTGAACTTGAGCAAGATGTTTTGGTAAAAACAATGCCTGTGGAAGTGGAGGAACATCCGATAACCTTGTATGCAAAGAGGAAGAGAGAGAGGTCGAGATCGCGAAAAAGGTAGAGGAAAAGAGAGAGCAGAAATTCAATGCTATGGATGCGAGGAATTTGGTCACACCAAGGCAGAGTGTCTGAATCGAGGAACACGGAGCCGAGGACGTGGTCATGGTTCATTTGATCGTGGAAAGGGACGAGCTATTATAGTGGCAGTTGGAGAGATGTCTAAAAAGAAAGCACAGATGGTGGGAGCTCTTACAGAAGAGGCAATTCCTCTTTTGAAACCAAACATTGCATCTTAGAAGTTAATAATGAAAAGGAAACCTTGGATAGAACTAATACTTTGACTGTAGATTCTGGAGCTGAAGTCTCCATAGTGAGCTCGCCTAATATGTTGAAATGCATTGAGCCAAGTGTGGATTGCAAAGCGGTGTAGATGGGCAATGAAGGTGCATGGAAAAGAAAGTTTGCAGATTTTACTTAAAGGCAAGAATGTTTTGAGTTTGCCAGATACATTATTTGTGCCGGGAATGCTATTTAATTTAATTTCGGTTGCCAATCTAGTAGATAATGGATATGGCCTATTTTTCCATAAATATGGGTGCAAATTCATCAAAGGAGGTATTAAATTGTTGAAGCTCAAAGAAGAGGAAATTTATTTAAATTGGATGTCAATGATAATGTCAATAAGGTATCTCCCCTTGATAGCATTAGAGTTTTGGCATTTGAGGTTAGCACATGTAAACTATAACAATATCAAAATTGCCAAAAAACACAATCTTCTAGATGAGCTTGATTACGAGGACAGTGAGATTGATGAGGTGTGTGAAGCATGCATGCGAGGAAAGCAAAATAGAGTGGCCTTTAGAAATAAAGAAAGAGGAGTGCACAAGTTGCTTGAATTAGTACATTCGGAGGACCTATACAAGTTGAGAGTAGAGAAGCAAAGTCTTACTTTGCTACTTTTATTGATGATTACAGTAGACGTACTAAATGTTATTTTTTAAGAACCAAGGATCAAGTATTTGATGCATTTAATTTATATGTTGCGGAAGTAGAAAGGGAGACATCGACACGAATTAAATGTCTAAGGTCGGACCTTGGTGGAGAATATAGATCATCTGATATTGCCAGATACGAGGGATATGGAGACAATATATGTGTGGATATACATCGCAACAGAATGGGGTGGCGCAACACAAAAATCGCACCATTATGAATGCAGCTAGATCCATGCTTAAACATGTAGGTTTGCCAAACAATCTATGGGGGGGAATAGTCGCAGCTGCTTGTTATATTCAGAATAGGTTACCAACAGTTGTTGTCAAAGGCGGGGTGCCAGAAGAGTATTGGACAATCAATCTGTACGACGATTTAGAGTCTATGGATACCTTGCCTATATGTTGGTACCAGAAAAGTTGAGAAGGAAATTGGATGAAGTGTGTGTACCTATTTGGTAGGTTATGACGAGCAGACAAATGCTTACAAATTATATAAACCTGTCACACGAAAAGTACATGTCAGTATTTAATAAGAGTGTTTTATATAAAGATAGAAAAAGTCTAAGTCAACAGGAAACAGATGAATGGGTACCAGCAGAATACTTGGGAAGTGATCAGGCGGACAATGAGAAAGAAACAAAGACCACAATTTCAAAGGACAATGAAGTCTATATGGAATCGAAGGATGAAGACGACTTGGAAAGCAACACCATAAATGAGGAAGGAGACATGGAACTCGATGAGGTGTATGAGGTCGTAGAGTTTGATAGTTCATCTCATGAACCGGAGGTTGAGCCAAAGGAGGTGCATGAGATTTTTTTTTTTTTTTTTTTTTTTTGAGGGTAAGTATGTGTATATATAGAGAAAGTAGAAAAGATATGTACAATAGGTACCCCTTAAGGGTAAGTAGAACAAAAGGGATGTTCCAGGGGGTCAAAACAAATGTACTATAGAGAGCGTCTCCTCATCTTCTCCACCTGTAGGGTACTATAAGGGAAGGCACCTTTCTTCTCCCAGGGGTGGGTACTACAGGGAGAGGCCGCTCCATTCCATAGTTAGATCCCCTTAGCGATTCTCAAACCTGAATAGTTAAGGGAAGAGATCCACAAGTCGTGGCTTCTTCGTCAACAGAGTTATCAGTATCCACCCAATGGCATTTGAAGTAGGAATAGAACCCCACCAGGGTCCCTAGTCTATCAAGCCCCTTATTGTACTCCTTGCCTTTTTTCCTATGATGTGATAAAGCCATCAAGGCAACTTCCAGGTTGAAGGAGTTTTTTAACTTCCTGATAGAGACAGCTTGACCTCCCAGCGCTACATCACACCTATGCTTCCAGATCACCCAGAGTGCCAGATTTACCAAGGAGGCCTCTATACAAAGACTTATCCGAACCCAAATCCCACACATGGGCAGAGAAATAGGTGCTCAGAGATTCTCAGTAGCTAGACGACCAAGAGGACACTTATCATCCCTTACAATACCCTTGCTACATAGATTTTCTTTTGTCTTCGAGTCCCCTTGCAGAGCTAACCATCTAAAAACCGGATCTTCCCGGAACGATAGTTTTCCATGAGTTCGCTAAAACATTCTTAGCTACCGAAGTTACTCACTCCTAGTCTTTCCTCGACTTTCAAGGGACTATCCCGCACATGGCGCTATAGATCTTTGCCACACTATACGTGGTTTGCCCATCAAGTAGCCATTTCTCACAAGGCCCCATGGTACCGTGATAAATTGGTAGCATTCCATAAGATTTCCTTCAAAGACTTTACGGTCTCCTTCTCCGAGAGCCCAGGATTCTATCCTTGAATGTGGTCCAAAGATATCCACTTACCATTAGCCCGGAGATGTTGCAAAGATTGTTATTCCGTGAGCTCTTCCATTTGACGAAAATACGAGGGTGTGAGAGAGCCAAAGGAAGACCATTTCTCTCCCAGATCTTGATGTTCCAGAATAAGCTAAATCCACCTGCATTCTCAGGAGGATCCATGGGCGTGAATAGATGGAGCACCTGTCCCCATGCCTGGAGGATCTTTCTCATACCTGAGGACGTGCCAGGGGCCACCTTAAAGCCATAATATAGGGAGCCCAGCTCATCTCTAGGGAGGGAAGGTTTGTGCAGGAGCTTGCCTTGCTTCAACCAGTAAGATACAAATTTTAAAGCGGGAGATGCTTCGGAGGACTCACCTTGTAATGTCCGCCAAACAAATTTGGCTGCCAAAGCCTGTGCTTGCAAGAATAGTGCATGAAATTTTTAACACCGATAGTGCACCAGAAACTGGACATTCGGAAGGGAAAGTAGTAGAAGAATTTGGCGTGGCGATGCAGAGCGTCTAAAAGCCGAAATACCATTTGATACGAGGTTGTACAGTAGGGAAGAAAGTGGAAAGACAACTAGACTAAGGAAACCTAAAATTTTGTCTTGTATAGATGAACATGGAACAAGCCTTAAAAGGAATAGATGTGGATCGGTGGAAAGAGGCCATGCAGAATGAATTGGATTCATTTAAGAGGACAGGCACATATGAACTCGTAGAACGGCCAAAGAACAAGAATGTTATGGAAAGCAAGTGGATTTTCAAAATTAAAAGAAAGGCCGATGGATCAATAGAACGATATAAGGCGAAGTTGGTTGCAAAGGGATATACCCAAGAAGAAGGCGTGGATTATAAAGATACTTTCTTGCCCATAGTCAAAATAACTAGTCTGAGAGCACTCATTGCAATTGCAGTACAAAATGACATGGAGATAAATCATATAGATGTCAAAACTACATTCTTGAATGGAGATTTAGACGAAGAAATTTACATGTAGCAGCCACAAGGCTATGAACAAGGTCAGAACATGGTATGCAAATTGAAGAAGGCAGTTTATGGGCTTAGGCAAGCTGCTAGGCAATGGTATTTGTGCATGAATAGATTCTTGATTTCTGCAGGATTTACAAAATTAAAAACTGAAGGGAATTTATACATGAAAAGGAAGGGGGACAAATGTTTGATTATGGCACTCTATGTGGATGATTGTATCATTGTGAGCAATGACAAAGAATTGCTGGAGGATTGCAAGGCATTGCTGAAGGGTCGATATCAGATGACAGACGTGGAAAATCTCGAGAAATTACTGAGAATGGAAGTTTGACGGAGTAGAGAACAGGAATTGCTTTACCTTACACTGGAGCAAAATATTATAGGGGTATTAGCCAGATTCAGGATGCTTGATTGTAATTCAGCAAAAACACCTATTGCTTCGGGAGTAAAAATTTGCAGAGAAATATGTCTAAAGACATCAAAGGAAATCAAAGAAATGAAAGCTAAGCCTTATAGATCATTGATTGGTTGCTTACTGCACATTGCAAATTGTATTCGACCAAATATTATGTATGCAGTCAATTTTCTTAGCAGATTTTGCAATAATCCTGAGGTACAGCATTGGGTAGCGGCGAAGAGAGTACTCCGGTATTTGAAGGGATTGTGTGTGCTTTTCGAAAGGTACAGATAGCAAGTTGATTGGATATGCAGACGCAGATTGGGAAGGAGATGTTGATGACAGAAAATCCACCTCGGATTATCTGTGCAAACTCGGGAATACTACAATATCATGGGCAAGTAAAAAGCAAGAATGTGTTGCCAAATCCAGCGCAGAGGTGGAATATGTAGCAAAGATCCATGGCGGCTTTAGAACTCTACAGAAATCTTCAAGAAATTAGGGAATTCGTCAAATGGAGCTATTGTGATAATAAGAACGGGGTGGCGATGACCAAGAATCTAGTTCATCATTCCCGAACAAAGCATATCGATATACACCATCACTTCCATACGAGATGAAGTGGAAAAGGGAGAGATAAACATAATGCATATTCCCACAAAGCTTCAGCAGGCGGGAATGCTCACGAAAGTTCTTTCTGAACCTAAACTAATGACAGCAAAAAATCTAGTGGGGGTCATGGATTATAAAGGCTAAAGGGGGAGTTTGTTGGTTTTTAGTCTTTATTGAAATATAAATTGCATGGCTCAAGGGACCCCAGTAGACACGTGGGCGAAGATTACAAGGCGGTGGAGATAAGCCACAGAATATATATTCAGGGAAAAGAAACGGACGCTACATTTTTTTCTGTGCGCAGTTTGTGTGGGGGGGCAGATCGAAGGACCAAAGAGGGCCGAATACAGTAGGGATTAGGCAAAGGCTATAGCTTGCAGGTGACGGGGTTGCTGGAGTACAAGTAATGAATCTTGATGTTATTGGTGTTGCTGATCCAGCAGATTGCTTGGCCTGTTGGAGGAGAGTCTGTGAAGCATCAGACCAGATTGAGTTTCAGCCAGAAATTGTGCAGTCAGGTGTATTCCAACAGCAGGAACTTTATTCTAAACTAAACGGAAATAATACCTTGTCATGGAATGATGCTAGAGATGTCTGAGATATATAGTGATGGAGATGTTCCATCTGCAGCCTCTTTTTGGATTACGTGAAGTTATCCTGAATATATGAAGTAATCCCCTCTCTATGTAATCAATTTGCCCATTACCATATATCTCAGTCCTTCACTTCAACAAAGTGAGATTATACAATAACAATTCCATTTTGTAGCATGTTGAAACCACATTGTATTTGTCACACCGAATATGTAATTGTTGATCTTGATTAATGTCCAAGCGAATGTATTTTTTACCAATATTCTAAATTGTACATAATTTTCATCCCCAAACAATACGATTGTATTGACTTATTATCCTCATTTGAATGATCTCCATCATCCAACACAAACTTCGCCCCATGCCAAGCATATGATAATAATGGTAATTTTGCACAGTGAACAACACTAAATTTATAGAGCAAGGCATAGTAATGGTAATTTTGCAAGGGGGCACTTATAAAAATACATACGAGTCATACCTTATGTGTAACCCATACCTTATAACCCATACCTTAATGTCTAACCCATACCCCTTTTGCTAAACCATTGGATTATAAACCGTAGGATTTGTTAAATACGAATAAATACACAAAGACCAAATACGAGCATTCGAATGGCCCAGAGCTGCAACCTGAAAAGCTCCGGTGAAGCAACAAAGATCCGGAGGTACACAATCGGATGTCCACAAATTCAGAACAAAAACCAAAATAAGAAACTGAGCAAAAGGAAGAATGAAGGAAGAACAAATAAACGGGCCAACCAACCAACAAAAACCGTCTCTAGGTTCAGAAATCTCTTCTGAAAAGTACAGCCATAGCTTATTGGTTGGGGAGTCGAACCCTAGTAATACCAACCAGTTACAGATAAGAAGCATACAAACATCTGATTTAGTGACAAGAAACAGCGCAACACCATTGCCATCCGCGACTGAATCACCCCCATGGCACAACCATCGCAGCCCTCCTCAAGAAACTCTTCAAAAAAGCCCTGTTCTGCTCTTCAAGAAAGCCATGTTCCGCTCCTTTGCGCAAGAAAATCAGGTTCGCCACCGGACTCTCTAAAAATAAATGTCTGTGATAAACAAACCCCAAAATAAAAAAAAAACCCACCTCAACCTTTAAGAAACTCAACCTTTTAAGAAACGGACGACCTTCAAGGTTGTTTCAGCCTCGCCATTTAGGCCAGCCAAGCGTATTAGGATTGGTAGGCCACCCAAGAATATGAAGGTTAGACTCGATAGAATAGTTCCAAGTACTCGCTTATAAGGATGGTCTATTTGGAACTATGGGTATTTAGTTTAAGAATTACCGCATGTAGGCATCCTTAACCCGAACTCGTGGTTTAAACCTACATCCTCCAACCCATAGTCTACCTTTTAAGTCAAACATTCTTGCACATCTAACGCATATCCAAATCACACCGTGCAAACTTTTGAAGTTCAATTGCAAGTCCTAATAGATAATATCTAAATAAGAGTGCCCATAAGGAACCTGTTGGTGGCGTAAGTTCCCAGACGTGGCCCTCCGCCTCACTTTCCTAAACACAGATAAAAGAGGGCCGCCGTGATAAATTCCTTGTATTGATAAACTTTTGCCCAATGCAAAACTTAATAAAAAAGAATGAATGCTGCTTATATCAAAATATTGTTAGTAAGTTACACAGGGTCTGAACTTTTACACATTTTGAACACCTTCCATTTGCTCAAATGTCACTCATTCATCAAATTGTCCATCAGGACGTCGATGATGTGGATGAAAACGGATAACAATGCAGGTTATGTTATCAGCACTACCCTTCTTATAAGCTTCTATCATCAATTTCTTTGCTGCTTCTTCCGGATCTTGAACAGAATGTATCAAGGACACCGCATCCTGCACAACAGCTTTGCTGTTAAATATGCATTCCTACACAGTAAGATTAACATTTCCAAAGTCTTGGCTAACCTCATTTTTTAGAACGTCCCACAGCCCATCACTAGCAAGGACCAAAAATTCAGCGTCATCCTCAATCACTTCCTCCTGAGAAATTCAAACCTAAATCAAATACTTAACAAGCAAATAGTTTCTCCCAAAACCAAAAATGATGCTAACGTACAATGGCTTTGTTTTGTATGAGAGCAGTATAAGCCTCAAGTCGCTAAAGTACGACGGCTTTGTTTTATATGAGAGCAGTATAAGCCTCTAAATTTTATGTAGATTTGCATTGCACAGTATGGATTCAAATTCCTCTTAATATGAAGAGGATGGGTGGGTCTTGGGACAGAATTTGTTAACTCAAGTTCATCATTTGTATGTTAAGCACTTTTTAGCAAAGAGTCAGAAGTTCTGTTACAAGTGAAAGCTAAAGAAGCAACCAATTTTACAATTCTACTGTGAGCTGCAAAGTTACAAGAATTCTACAGCGTTGTATAATACGTCTGGGACTATGATCCAGACACACTGTTTAAGTATTAAGACAGTTCAACAGACAATAAGGTATCTGGACATATATATTCTTATAGAGGGTCGCCCAGAGTGAAATAAGAATACCAATATTCTCCATTGCCACAAAGGAGTTCGTACTATTCTCCATCGCCACAAAGGAGTTCATACTTTTAAAATAAATCACAAAGACATAAAACCTGGATTTCTGGATCAGCTGAAACGTATTTTTTGAGAAGCCTATCTCCAAAAGCACGTGAAACAGCAAGAACACCACCAACACGCCAAGTCCCTGCAGATACCTCAGATATGTCGAGAACATCCTTGTGCCTAATAGTTCTAACAGCATCACAAAAATGCAACCTCTTTTTCATGCATTTATTATTTATTTATGGTAAATGAACACGTACCATGGCAAAGAACACTCTCAACCCACTCGGAGAAACCCCTTACATGATCACTTTACCATGCCAAAATTAGTTATCTTTGCAGGCATATAATTGCCACGCAGGACTGATTCTTTCATTGCCTCCTACCAATTAATGCCACAATTAAAATGTTCAAACCATGTGAGCCTACAAACATTCCGAATCTTACTGTTAAAGAATTGCTCAGACATGATGATCCCTATAAGTTTGAACGTATTCAAACTTATAGGGATTCATTTCACGTGGGAAGCAAACCCCATGAAGCTACCTTAGCTTTAGTTTGACCTCTTATTGCTTATCACAGGCCCATTAAGGACAATCAGAGATGCACCTAAAGCACCGAACAAATGGTATCTACGAAATTGATAAATTCATCCTCTTTGCACATGGAGAAAATCATCCTGTCCGAGTCTATAATTTAGTAAGCAAGCAAAGAATTAAGATGGAGCCATACCAACCCAGATGACAAAACCACCAGCTTTTTCTATTCTTTGCCGCTCGTCAACCCGGTCAGGCTTGTGATCCAATGACAAGGGTATAGCTGTAAAAAAAAAAAATTATCTAATCATAAGACACTATAAAAGTTTGCCATGCAAAAATATAACAAACAGTGTTCCCACCCTTTCCTCCCCGGCATAAGACTGCCCTTGAATCCCCAAGATTTGCAACTAATAAACGTTCTCCAACTAAGATAGCTGTCGATGCAGTCGAACCTGAATCTCTCAATTGGTTGCTGGCTGCTTTCAAAAATTCTGAATCGGTCTGTTGATAAGCATCAGCTGTAACAAAATTAAAAATCAGTAATGATCAAACTTTTAGAATCTAAAATTATAGATGCACCTACTTATTGCTTGTTTTGTATCGGTGACAAAACTAGGATGCTTTATGAGGTTATCAAATAGATTCTCTTTCACAAATTCTGCAGCACGTGGACCTCCATGCCCTACACCATCCAACAAAATCAGATTCTTATAAGGATAAAAAGGTCAAAATGCCAAAGAACATACCATCAAAGACTCCGAACAAGCCAACCATATGACCATCAATTTTAGATATTTTTGCTGCATAAAAATCCTCCATGGATGCCCGTTTCCCACAATAGCTTGAGTATCCATAGCTGAAACGGCCATCTTCACTGCCAAGATACAATGAACCAGCAATCATTTCCTTGTGTTGTTCTTACATTCATAGACTGGAAAATAGCTATCACAATTACATAAGCTAAATTATACCTCAGGCCACTGCCACTGACTGCTCCACTAACTGTACCTAGAGCGTCGCCTCTAGGTGGTAAAGCATTACTCAAAGACTGCATGATCCTCCACAATTATTGGCCTCACCAGTGTCATTCCCCACCCTGCAAAATCCCATTTGGAAATATATCTTTACTAATCCAACTCTTATCTCACCACATCCATACCAATCCGTACTGTTTATGCAACGAAAACAAGATATGATGCAACCCCAACCAACAGAACATAAAAGAATAACAAACAAGAGCTTAGATCAAGAAAAAACATGCTTTACCTTATTCAGCACGGCAGAAAAAAAGCGCCAATTGAAACAATAGGAAAGACGCAAGATCAACAAGAACAACTAATATGCAGCAGAATCGAATCAGCCAGAACGACACCGAAGCCGGCAAAAGGAAAACAAGTGCGGAAAATGGAGAAAAGGGGAGGACCAGTCCTTTTGTGCACGAGACACGTGGACGGCGGAGATCGTCTAGCGCGTTAGAGATGGCAAGCGCGATTAGAAGCGCGGTTTGGGAAGTGCACGGCGGTAACGTATATTGCGGTGACGTGTCGAAATGTGGAGGGCCAATTCAATGTATTTGTAAGCTTCTTTGTTTGGTATTATCTTCCAGATAAGATCTTAGTGTATGACAAGCCACATATGGAGAATAATGTTTGTAAACAAACCTGTGCTTGCCTGTCCCTTTTTAATGTCTCTTGCCTCTGTTTATTTGTACCATGGCTATTTCAACCATTGCCATTAATTTAAAGGCCGACACGTCCTTGCACTTCATTATTGTCAGTCGAAGTAGCACGTTAGCGCATTACTTATGTTCCACAATCTCTTCCAAGAAGCATCCCAATTGTGTTGTCCTCACAAGACTTTCTTTAAGGTTTATGTTCCAGTGTACACATACTATATAATTGTTCCTCTAATGGACGTGAAAATTTGTCCTCCAATGGACGTGCCAGAAGATAATGTGATACCATCGTGGTTTCACCATAAAAGAAGAAAAGAAGAAGGTAATAGAGGATATTTTTGGCTCTACCGTCTTCATAACATGACATGCAATATTATAGTGAACTAGTAACGTTGCTGGGCATAAGTTAAGAACGTGTAAATGATGTTTAAGAGAATGATGAGACACCCTAACAAATTATTTTAGCTCAGTATTCTTCCTTAATCAATAAGAATCTCTAACACTTACATGAAATTCTGGAATAGTTTTTAAAAACAGCGCGTATTTTAAGGCTCCTTCCTTTTGTTCTAGTCTTTAATCTCTTGCAAATTATAACGCTAATATTCCTCCATGTTGAATTAAAATACCTTGTTTGCACTTAGAAACCCTCTTTGCACTTAAAAGATCAAGGTAGAGAGATACGACGACGTTGTTGTTGTTGTTGTTGTTGTTGTTGTTGTTGTTGTTGTTGTTGTTGTTGTTGTTGTTGTTGTTGTTGTTGTTGTTGTTGTTGTTGTTGTTGTTGTTGTTTTGCTGCTGCTTCTTTGAAGTTTTTGGTAGCTTTTGCAGGGCCAAGTTAAAAAATTATAGTAATCAATAATAGCAAAATAGAAGAATTGAAGCATGAAGAAATAATGGCATTGGAGGAAAAAATTGAAAGCTCTAAACTACATCTATTTGGGATGGGAGGGCCTTTCGTGTGCCCGAAAATTCATTCTCCTGTCCAATTTTCTTTTCCTCTTTTTGCCCGTCCTTGTTCCTCCTGTCGGGGATCCTTGTTCCTTACATGATACAACTTGAACCATGAGCATATCTCTCGAGCATATCCCACCTTGCCTATGCCAGATTCATGTTGTTATTTGGCCTAGCAACAATATGAACCCCCCCTTAATAGCGTGGCCAATGGTATTAGAACCCCTGCCAAGGTTTTGATTCATGATGGACACATGCGCGAACACACAAACACAACAATCATACTAATAATCCATATCCAGCATAGATGGGTTAATCTTGGGGACCTATTAATGAAGTTATTGAATTCAATCCACATATAGCCTAGTTAATAGGGTACACGATATAAACCTTTTCTCATTGGTTTTCAATTTTTTTTTTAGGGATAAAAAGTAGACTCTATTTACTTCAAGAGAACGATACAAAGCCACATGGCAGGGGTGCACCCATCTACGAATATGAGAAATTTAGGGTGCCCCATATTTCAACATTTACGTCTTCTTCACTCTCAAACACTAGCCTGAATTTCGTTTCAAGTACCATATGAAGAAGCTAATTTGATGATATGTCCTCTTGATCTTCATCGAAGACTAGGGCATTTCTCCTTTTCCATATTGACCAGATTGTCTAAACCCTAGCTATATGAAAGGCCGCCTTTTTCATGGGGCACCATTCTAGGGGAAGGATTCTTAACAACAGTTCCTTGGTACCTAACGGGTATTCAAAACTATCTAGACTCCATGCCCATACTACTTGCAACATCTCACATTCCACCAGGTAATGTTATATGGATTCTTGTTCAGACTCGCACATGGGGCATAGTGGGCTGATGTTATTGTCCCATTGTGAGACTGTTGATTGATGCTTGGAACCCAGTGGATCACTTGCCAAAGGAAAGCGTTAATCTGTGGGGGTAGATATTTCAGCCAAGCATTTCTCCAGATGTTTTAAGGTTTTCCTTTGTGATCACTAGTTCCCACTTGGTAGATACTGGAAGTAACTCCTTAGCCCTCAAGCTTCTGTAACTTGATTTCATAAACTTGTCTGGTTGAATAGCGGGGTGCAGTTTTGATCTCCTCTAGTGTTTGGGAGTACCTTAGCCACACATTCTCATATTATTTTGTCTGCCTCCTTTAAGGCATAACGTACCTGAAACTCTGCCCAACTGGCTAATTGCTCTCCCCTGTACCATTGAGCAAAACTATTCCACAATTTTCCATCTCTTTACAATCCTTGCATCAGCCAAAATACTTAAGGGCCTTCTTTGTTGTGCAATTCCACTAGGGGAAGTCTCTGCTTCGAATTTGTTGATGTGCAAGCGTAAATATTTTTTTTATGACAAGCCAAGCCGAAATTAAACCCTTCAGGAATGGAGAAATTTCTCTACATGGCTTACCATAGAAAACAGAGTGACCATGAGAGCGAGACTTTGACAGAGGGATGACTATGCTTACATGAAACTAATAGAGCCTGGTTGATGAAGTGCATACCTGGAGATTTCACCTTTTTCTATAAGATCATCCATTTAAATTTGGCTATTAATACTTTGCTCTGTAATGATATGTCGACCATACCAATTCTCCCTTCTGTTTATCCCTCTTGCACTTCCACCAATCGATTTTGACCACTGCTTCTTTTTCATTCCCTCCCCAGACAAAGTTGCAGATTAGCCCTTCTAATTCATGTGCCTTCTCCTTTGGGGCAAGTAGAATTGATGACATATAGATATGAGTATTACTTAACACATAATTTGCCACAGTAATCCGTCTTGCTGATAGCTTTGCCACCTTCCACCAATTTAAGTGTTTCTGAAGGCCTAGCAGTATTTCATCCCATATTTGTGCATTAGCGATGTTAATGGCCACCAGAATTCCTAACAGATTAGAGTGCTCACCCTTAGGGATTATTTTCCATGGTAGAATTTCCAAACATCTGGGTTCTCTAAAGGCCGCTGTACTGAGCATTTTTTCCAATTTATGAGACATTTTGAAGCTATTGAGAAGGAAGCTAGTAATTTTCCTGCACATGAAAGGTTATCTTCTTCCACCTCTATAAATACAAATGAGTCATCTGCATATTGCTGACATATTTGTTGAGAGCCATCCAACATTTCTTATCTCTTAATAAGACCATCTGTAGAGCTTTGGATGAATATCGTGAAAGTGCTGCTACTGCTATATTGAAAAGGAATGAAGCCCTTGCTTGATGCCCCTTTTATGTCAAATATTAGAGAGGGTTCACCTTGGAATAAGACCGAGGCTCCCGCAGATCTCAGAAGTTTCATGCCAGGCCAAAAGGGGTTTCTTCATTATTAGAGCAGGAATGCAGGATGAGATGAGTGCCAGAGCATAGCAGATGTGATCAGAACATGGTATCGAATCTGATCAGAGAAATTGGGACGATTTTACTTGCATTTATTGCAAGTATTGGAAGACCGTATATATCATCGGGGATGTGGTTAATCTGGACTCCCGTTATCAGCCATTGTGGTTAATCCGGACATCCGTTATCAGCCATTAAGAACCGCGCAGTTTGAAGCCCAAAAACCAACTGTTTTTGCCCTTTTTTTGATCGATTCTGCTCTATTTTGCCTTAAATCTCTTCCTCTCTTCATCAATCTAGCATAAAAGGGACATACAAAGCGATTGGCATGCTTTTTAAAGCGGATCAAGCATGCGGGCGGCAAAGAGTGATCGATCAAAATTTCTGCCCGTACCGCCCAGTTCTACGCTTGTGATCCGATCAAAATTTCTGCCCCGCCCATGCCTGAGTTCTACGCTTGGTTTTTGTCCGGATTAACCACTTTTGTCCGGATTAACCATTTGGCGATATCGGATGTCCGGGATTAACCACCCTCGGCGATATCGGATGTCCCGATTAACCACCCCAGGCCGATCTGGGATGTCCCTGGATTAACCACTCTGTTTTGTCCGGATTAACCACATCCCGGATGATATATACGGAGTTCCGCAAGAATTGGTCTAGAACGAGTCAAGAACGCGTGGCGGGTCTAGAACGGTGTGATGGCTCGGAAAAATCTCTGCAGAAATTCATTCAATTTTAAGGTTTTTTCATCTGAATGTGGAAAGGGTTGGATCTGGATTTTCTTGCTCGGATCTGATGTTTGAAGAAGACCTTGAGTTGTGTAGTTTCTAGTCGAATACATGACGATTCACGACCTGGAGTCAGGTCTGTGATGGTTGACTTTTAGAAATTGTGATCGGATCTAGAAAACCAGGAGTCAGATATCTGCTAGGACATATCTGCGGATCTCAAGGTTTATTATGGCTAAGATTGGTTGCGACTATTTCTAGTGATTCAAATAAGGCGGAAGCTATTTTTGGCCCTTCTAAAAGTCCATCAAGTTGCATGTTGACAGCGGCTTCTCTGTTGGCAGAGAATGCAGAGCTGCAGAAATGTTATGGTTATCAGCGTGTGTTGTGGAGATGAAGATAATGGGATTCTCGATGGCCTTTAAATTATTCTTGGACTACTGGATTTGCATGATATGTAGCAAAGAGTAGAGTATCTTTGCTACACATCCATTTTTTATATTATGTACGACCACGCAAAGGGAAATTCGATTTTGCCCCCTGTCTAGTCATGAATGTGCACCTAAATTCTCCATTAAGAATATAGATTTGTGTGCATGGAAGTAAACAAATTGTTTGATTCTCAAATTATAATGAGCATGCAACATAGACTTTAAAATAGTGTTGTACAACAAATTTCACGTGTAGGTGAAATGTTCTCTATGCCTATTAATGGCGTGCAAAATGTCCCCTATGTTTATTAATGGCATGCCATTCCTCCAATGCTAAAGCCACAAAACATCGCTACTTCCATATATTCAGCAACGTTATTCAGTAACATTACTATTTTCTGGATAAAATGAAGTGTTGAGACACTCCTACAAATGTCAAATGCACTGCACATGCCAAATTTCAAACAAAAACAAGTAATGGATGCATTTCAACTTTGTGATAACAACAAACATATATTCGATTTTCATCTTTTCGTAGTGCTTTAAGGGCGGATTTTACAATGCGGCAAGTGTATTAATCAAATCTCATATTACCTAGGCACATACCTTCGATGATTAATGGGTTGGCCTCAGGCGAGGCTAGACCAAAGGTAGCTGCACAATTCAAAAACTAAGAAATCAACGACATGTGTTGAGAATTGATTGAGGTATCATCCACGTGGATAGGCTAGAAATCCACGGAATGTTGTAGGCCTGCTAATGAATTCAATTTTCATAGAATTGTCTGTTCTTTGAGTGTCCATTTCCTCCAATTTCACAACATCCCCTATAACAACCCTTATTCAAGTAAGGCATTCGATGCTAGAATCTTATCATATTGAGCTATGGAATCCGACCCCTTAAGAACGTTCCATGCTGACCTAACCCTAATGAAATTTTCACTGCAAGCTCCAGTATAATAATCTACATCATCCTTCTTCCCTTGAACCTTATCAAGATGCAAACTGAGAATGGCTTGATGATAATTTTTTCTGAATGTGGGCAATAGAAGCATCAAGGGACACATCTAAGACCTTATAATGGGTCCTCATTGGGATGGATAGAATAATACAAATATGAAAAAAAGAATGGTTCCTTGCCTGATAGCCAAAGTGTCTGAAATGGAGTGGTTTGGGGCGGGAAGTTACACAACCAGATGTGCCAGCAACCTAACAACTTGATCAACCATTGCAATGGATAAAGATTTGCATTATTTGGTAGTTGTGACAATTTTTGCCAGACATTCCTCCTCACATAACTCAAGAAATTACAGAGAATTCTTACAAGTAACAATTTAGTTTCCAATTTTTACAAGGTTAGTTTGAAAGTTGTAGAAATTTTCTTGCGAGCTTTCCCTAAGAGATAGCTAAGTTGAGACTTATGGAATTTTTTTGCTTCATAAATAAGTTTCCCATGACCATCCAGATTTTGAAGCTGTCATGACAAAAGATATGCCTTAGAATGTTTTGAGCAAATAAAGAGTGCATTTGATGTTTCATTCAAATAGATCTGTTCAGCTGCACTGATAAAAAGATGTAATATATCTTTTGCAGGCCAATGATTACACATACAGGCCATTAATCCAGCTTCCTATCATGGGCAGATGATGTACACAGCAGTTGACGATATGGTAATTCAGCTGCTCACTAAGCTCCTTCATTCAAGAACAAATAAGGAGGAAGACTTTATGTTTGCTTGCCATTTGGCTTGCATTTCTTAAACTGCTTACAAAGCATAGTTGCGCCTTACCCCCTATGATATATTTTTATATGATGCGGAGATAGATTAATTGATTTGTTTTCCCAGTAAACTTATCAATAAAAAGGATCTCCCGTTTAGATGTCCCTTTTATTCAATCTGAGTCTTCATTGAGAACTTGAGCTATCCACTCAGCAAGTCCTTTGAGCAGAAAAGCTTTGGGTCCAATACCTTCACTCTGGCTGTCAAACGAAATGTGTTGCATTTCAGCTCTGACTAGAGGTGACAAATCATCTAACCATGCCTTGGGATTCTGGACAATCATAAAGCCTGCACTGACACCATCACGAACAAGGGAGAGAATTGATGGTCTATCTTTTGATAACTCTACCAGTTTCACCTAATACCATCATGAACCTGTCTTAAAACAATATTACATGACAAATAATAATATCCTCATCGTAAGCTAAATGATACCTTCGTTCCTTCTGGTAAACCAGCCTTTTGTTTGGCAATAGCAACTGCTTTTGAAAGTCCTCCAATTGCATCAACTAAACCATGTTTTAAGGCAGCTTCTCCTGTCCATACTCGACCTTGTGCAACATCTTCCATTTTCTCAACCTGATTATGTATCTACAAACTTAGTAAAAGCTCGGATAAAAGCTCGGATAATCAAGATACCATGCCTCATTGCCAAAGGGAGTTATCTGACATTGATGTCTCTGCGAATTTTTTCAGCTTGAATTGAAAGGTTATCTGACATTACAATTACCTCCATAGATCTCGACAATGCAGCTTTATTTCTGAATTTCTCATACGAATTTCGAGCAGATCGTGCAAAAAGTTCCTCCTCTTCTGGTCTAAAGTGACACATTAGTTTGCAAAAAAAATCTCATGGCTAGAATAAGAATACAAAGCCAAAGAATGAAGCCCAATAACATTGCTTTTTGGCATTGATTGAGGCACTATACTCCAGTCAAATAAAGCACATTTTGCCACAAACCTGAAGGGACGTTGTTCTGCATTAAGTTCCGCAAACCTGCCCCGTGATATGGTCTCCTTTGTGAAACCAACTCTTTCATACAGCTTGCCCAAGTTGAACTTGCCTGCAATAATGGAAGAGTTACTCTAAGTGGAAGACAACTACAAACCAGCTCTTTTCCCCCGACTCATGCAAATCCCGTGATTTTACCATATAAATGCATGAAAAGATAGGAAATAAAAACAGGAAGCTCTTACATGGAGATAAGGCTAACTACAGTGCACTCCATGCCACTAGACAACGTTCCAAATATTAAGAAAATATATAGCAACAAACTGCCAAAGTTTGATATTTTTGCCAGTTACTGTACTAGCTTGTAGTTCAGCAGCATCAGCAGTCCAAACGAGTGTGTTACTTGCATTACATTTCCACGTCTATTTCTATGAAACAAGAAATGGTGCCCTGGCAGAAATCTAGAGGCCATACGACATAAAAGACAAAATATCTAATATTTTCCCTGGAGTTATTTCTAGCTAACTAGGTTTCCAATTTCTTGACTTCTTCCTTCATTAAGATGCCATCGTTGGTCTAAACATGAGGTCAAACAGAATTGAGTTCATACATGCTGGAATGATAAATGATAATCTCAAAGATGCCCAATCTATAGCACCTTAAGTAATTTCGATGATCTGTTTGATTACAAGTGGAATGTAATTAGAAGTTGGATCTATGTGGACCTCTGTTCTCTCTTTTACAACGAGGTAACATGTGTAGCGCCTTTCGACACAAGGCCAAGTCCTTAGCAGTCAAAACATGCTATATATGCATAGAACTGAAAAAAGAGATTTTCCCGGCAGAAGTCAACTATAGCCATAGCTATGGACAGAAAATTGAGACAGACCTGTTACGACACCAATGGAGCCAGTGAGCGTAAGTTTCTCAGCAACTATGACTCCAGCTGCCATTGCCATATAATAACCTCCACTTGCTGCAACATCCACCATAGATGCAATAACTGGCTTCTTGTCCGCCAATAACCGCAATTCCCTCCATATTCTTCACATTACAACAAAATGTCTTAAAAAAATATATATTAAGCAAATATGGACATTTTCTTTAGATGTGCTGCCGGGCTAGCTCCATATTAATTGTGTACTCAACTTAGCATGAAAAACCTAGTACTCCTGAATCAAAAAAAATATTGTATTTTTCCATAATGCCAGTTAAAACTTTATTAGAAGAGTCAAAACTAGAGTCTGAACTTGCTCCAGAAAGAGGTGCTTACAAATCAGAGGCAAGTGCATCACCTCCTGGGCTGTCTATCCTTATAACAACAGCTTTGAATTTCTTTGCTTCTGAAAAAACATATAAGCTCCAATTTTTAAGGTTGAATGAGATTCATTGTGGATCTGCATTTCCATCTTTTCTGCACTTCTTGTATACTCAAAAGCTAAAACTTAACACAATTAAGAAGAGCTACAAAGGTTAGGCTGAAATGAAAGACCTCGTACTTCTCGAATTTTTTTGATGAACGCATTGGCAACAATGCCATCTCCAGGAAGACTAATTCCACCACGTGTACGACTTATCCCTCCAACTGCTCTCAGGACAGCAATTTGATCTTTACCACCAGCTAAATTTAGTGTCCATTCCTTCACCCTTGAGTATCGCCTGTAAGCAAAGTATAAGAACCATCACGGAAAGCCAATTTGCCATAAACTCCTTGCATCCTTAACCACACCTGTAATCCACGTATTTCAGTGGTTTTTCATCATCCCATTCTAATCTCTTTTTCAACATTGCCTCAATCTGAAAATACAACGTTACAGAAGTTTCAGCTAAAAACTCAATCTACCAAAGCAGATTCCACATTACAAGGCCTAGTCTTTCAAGCATAAATGTGCATTTCATAAATGCAAGATGCTTGTCTGGTGCAGGAAGAGCGGACTCGGAGATTGTTCTTGGAAAATATATATTGGAGAGTGGGGGTCTGATACCCAGCCAATCCATCCTCCATTTCTAACATATACCAGGAGTAGCTCAGGAACATCATGAGATCAAAGAATTTCCAGACGTGTTGGAAAATATGTTTAATGGACATACACAGGGTTGCTAGCTTAGTGGTAGTGCTCAGCATTTTCAAACCAGGTAGTCCATCCCTCCATTTCTAAGTACTAGGACTAGTGTCACAAAACCAAATGAATGGGGCTCTTTCCCCATGCATATCTGCTTGGTGCTGTAGCCACTTCCATGATGTTATCCATTCAAATTCCCGAATCCCAATCCATATTGAACTTTATTTGTATTAACAGCTCTATGTTAAAATGTTGCATGGATACAATATCAACATTAAACTAATATTATGGTATGCATTGTCTACAACCAAGTTTGATCAATCCTAAACCAAATTCAGGGAAAATGAGAAATTTTGTAGTGTCTTTTATTTGTTTGAACATGTTACCTCATCCTCGTACTTTATGTCGGCTATCCAATTCCCTTCCTTAAGCTTTTCAACCTCAACAACACCAGCTTCAAGGAGGCTTTCAACATCTTCTTTTGTCTTCCCTGCAAACATCGTTTTTCAGATAACATGATGTCATTTGTATTTCTAATTTGCATAATAATTCATTAACTAAAATCAAAATACCTCTTGAAGCAGAGACTACTTGAAGCCAGTGATGAAATATATCATCAAGTATAGCTGTTAGCATTTCTCTGTTGGCTGCAGACATATCTTTTCGTGCAATTGTGTCTCCAAAACTCTTATACTTCCCCAGACGTTGGATTTGAGGTTCCACACCAATTTTCTCCAACACTCCTGTTAGGCAAGAACGGATCAATAACAACTTTCTTCAACTTACGACTCACGTATTGCAGGGGAGCAACAGATATGTCCAGCAACCCAAGTTGGTTATTTTAGTGTTGTCTTGTATGTGTCATGAAACTATAGTACATACAGTTGGCATAAATTATGAGTTTTGCTGCACAGCAGCATGTTCTATTATTCAGCACATGTAAACCTACTAACTAGCGGTTTATCTTAGACCAAACTAGTCTGACATATCTAGATCAGAAACATCTACGAGATGTAAGTTTCTTGCATACATATGTTACCCTAAGAGATAAAATTTGTACTTTCAAACTAAGTAAAGCTCCATATAACAAAGCAAAACGAATCATTGTATCTCGTAAAGGTCTCACTTGATTATATTACCTCCAACAAATGAAGCTTGGACTTTCAAGCCAAGTAAGGTAATATAAGCTCCAGGAGGTACATAAAGTTCTTCACATGCTGATGCTAAATAGTACTCCTTTTCTCCCCCAACTTCCATATAAGTAACTATAAACTTGCCTGTATCAATAACAATACCACTACAAGCATGAGGACCAAAAATAAAGAATCTGACAGGGAAAGAGGATGACTATTTAAGTCCTACCACACAAGCAAATTTCTTTCCAATATTCTTTGTAATGACATTAGCAGTTTCAGTCATTTCTAACTATCAGAAGGAACAATATGTATAATTTTTAGTTGCATAATTATGCATTTTCATAGATAAGATGCATTGAAAGCAGAGAACTTTTATCCCTTTGACATTGCAAGATTTGCAACTTGAATGACTATAAATATAGCGAAATATGCTCTTTAATCTGACAGGAAATGGTGGCAAGGATTTTTGATTGTGAAACATGCTTTTGTTCCGGTTTCCACATGCTACCAGATTTTTTGAAGTAGAGTATATGTCGACGAATTTCATCAATTTTGCCCCAGCCACAGGAAAGTGGCTCGATTTGTAAATAGATTCCTGCAATTCGAGGGTCATAAGCTGCTTTTACTATGTTCTGGCACAACTGTGGCAATGAGTAACCCCGCACAAACTGTCCTTGTAATTGATCTGTTATCTGGAAATGAGTTGGGTAACAAGTACAAAATACACTGTTAAGCCAGCTTCTGTAATGATTAGAAGATAAATCTTCACATGTATATAACCATAGAATATACCTCTCCTGAAAGTTTAAGCTTGAGAATGCTTCCTTTCTTAACCCTTTGCCAAGGCAAAGCAATAAGCATTTTGAGCTTCACTAAGAAAAGCCTCCATCCCTCTATTTTTTCATACTCCATGTCATCCATCGCATATATATCTTCCACAAGGGCTCCATTTCCTTCCCTGGCTCTTTCGTTTTCGATATTACTATCCACCAAGACCTCCGTCGTGTCCTTCTTGGCATTCAACTTCAAGTACCTAAACTTTTTGATAGAAAAACTGTTGAACCCTAGTAATGGTGTCCTAATTGGTAAATGTTGTGAATGTAACCATGGAATCTCACCCTGAAAGTGACCATATTTGAATGTTTAGAACAATGGAGATAGCGACTATTTAAAAAAAAGAAAAAGAATGAGCTTCCTACTGCAAAGTTTACCATCCTGAAATCCTAATGCAGTAGATAAAGTGTATTTCAGTGTATACTAATAGGTAAATTATGGTCGATCAAGCTCTCCCGACACCATTTTATGGGCAACATAGAATAGCTTACACAGTAATTCATATATGGATACACATGCAGAGCAACAAATGACATTGGTCAGAAAAAACACATTTTCGTTTCGCATGACTGAACCTTTTGTTTAAAAACATCCGACATAGGGAGCTGAACTGTAAGACATTTTTACCATTACGTTTACCGAATTCAAGTTAATTTGCATATCCAAGGGGGAAATGAAGAAGAAAAAAGATACCTGTCGGTGGAAACCAAAGGCACAGCACATAAGGGGCTGAAAAACTGGAATGACTGGCCGAGGCAATCTACTTCTGGTGGAAACTGGCAATGAAAAATCGAGGCTCCGAAATCTAGATTGCATTGCAGAACTGCCAGAATCCACAGCTCGTGAGTCTAAAGCTTGGCGTCTGGAGGGTCTCAGTTTACCACCATGCTAGTGAGCTGCTACGTGGTCTGTTTTGGGACCAGAGTGAATTAGTCTGATGTGGCATTGCCGTCATACGTAATGGTAGTGACGTCACCTAACTTGCCTCGTGTCACCTCGTTGCTTTATCACAAAATCAGCATTTGGAATTTTGGAAGAGTAATTTTTTCCAGCTGGAAATTTCGGCGAGAAATTTCCTACTGACCTGGCAGGCCACGAGCGGCGTCAGCCGCGAGTGATCCTGTCAGGTCAGCAGGAAATTTCTGTTGAAATTTCCAGCTGGAAAAAAATTCTCCGACGAAATTTTAGTTACCTTGAAATTTTTTTCCTTTTTGCCCGAAGGATCCTGCGAGTTTTTAGTAGATTAGGGCCTTAGGTGGAGATTTCACTTGTGGAAAGTGAGAGCTTGCCATTGCCATAATTTTTGTGGAGGTTTTTGAGCATTTGGATAGTTTTTACCGAGTTTAGGGTTCTTGGCGTGTTTTTGGCGACTTTTGAAGGATTTTGGATGTTATAGCGAGTCTGAAGTAACTTAGCTGCTGTTGTGCACGGCCATTTATGTAAGAAACTTCCATTTTGTGTTTTTGTGATTTTTCTGTTCTTACTGTCTTTTTCTTGCAGGTCTGCTTTTATAATCAAGGAAGGAGCCGGTTTTGAGGTTTGGATCCAAGGATATGTAAGAAAAATGGTGCAAAGAGGTCTTTCTTAATGATTTTATTCACGAAAGAGCCATCTATATACTGCAGTAATCTTAAATCTTACTGAAACCTTCCAATGAAGGCTACCTTATTATGTTTTTTCTCTGTTCTTTGTCCAGACAGTTTTAGTTCTTCATTATGTTGGTCTGACTTCATTTTCTCATTTGCATGCCGACCTTCCATCTTTGTTTGTTTGTTCTGTAGTTCTTGCATTCTGATATTTGTTTTATTGTTTCTTGGCATTCTGATATTTAATTTATTGTTTCTTGTAGATGGTCGAGGGAGACTATTGCACTGGTGACAGCAGCAAACAAGGGCATTGGGTCAGAAGTTGTGAAGCAGCTTGCAGAGCATAACCTTTTTGTGATTTTGACTGCCCGTAATCAGGAAAGAGACTTAGCTGCAAAATATGCATTAAAGAAACTAGGGCTGGAAGTGGATTTTCATGTGCTTGATGTCACTAGTGATGTTTCACTCTCTAAATTGGCCCAATGGATTAAGAAAAAATATAGTGGGCTTGATATACTGGTAGATGCATGCAGATGCGGATGCAGTTGCTTGTAATTTTCTGATGCAACTCTGTATCACTGGAACTTTGATCACTGGATCACTTATGAAACTGTGATCCGAAACTCTAATATGGAACTCTGATCAATATTTGAAACTTTCTGGATCAGTGATATGAAAGTCTGATATGAAACTTGTAATCATATGAAATTGGAAGCTTCAAATATTAAGCTGTGTTAAATATAAACTGTGTTGAAATTTAGACTTGAAATGAATAGACAATCACCTTGAAAAATCAAGGTGATTTACCTTATAATTTCAAGGTGACTAAAGTTTCGCAAATTTGTTTTTAAAGAAGGTGAAATTTCAGACTTGGAAATTTCTTGCAAGGTTTGAATTCGTTGTTCCCATGAAAAATCCAAATATGAAACCAATTTGACTATGAACAGATCCTCCAACACAGGTCTAAGCCTACGGAGACATGAATGAAAATATTAGGTCCAAAACCTGAGCAGTCAGAAATATTGATACCTTAAATCTTGTCCAAGTTCTAAACATCAGCTCCTCAAGGTGACGTATTAATGGGAACACGATAGACTGTTGGCTGGCCTCCAGGAAACCTTCTGATTTGATGTCTATAGCCGCCCAAAGGCACTATGGATTGCCCCAATGCGATGCGCAATAGTGTATCTTTAGCACAAGCTCTTGAAGAAGTGCCAACAAGTTTATGTTCCATGTGGAATTTTGCCACAAAGATATATGGTGTAAGCAAATAATGTGGTTATTTGCAAAAATAGTACCAGAATTATGAAAAAGGACATGTAAAGAGATGTTATCAATTCGAGTATTGATTGGGATTCTTGTATAAGGCCAGCATCCATGCATCGAATGCATTTTTGAGCCGCTATATCACTTAAAAGATCGCTACTTATTGCGTGTCTAAGCTCTTTTATCTTAGCCTTATTTGTTCTGCATGGGACAATCCTTTGAACTTCGCCTTGAAAATCTAGTTTGTATAAACTTGAACTTCTCTCTATGTCGGGATGTTGTTGTACCTGCAAGCCGAAGCACGAAAATGCGATTGATCCGAATAACGAATCGGGATATGCATCGCATGTCTCACATGCATGCATTGCATGCACTTTTTGGCCGCTATTTCGCTTGGGAGATTGCTACTTATTGCATGATATGCATTGCATGTGTCGCATGCATGCATTTTTTGGCCACTATTTTGCATGGGAGATCCCTATATATTGCAAGGTTCTTCATCGGCTTCTCATCGGTGTCTCATCTCTTAGCGGTACCCTTGATTCCAACCCTTCTGACCTTAGTTTTTGTATGTTCATGGTTGTTTTTTGAATTGTCAGGTGGCGTGGTGACTTCCCCCTCTATTTTGAGGAAGTTTTGTGGCATAGCACTCCTGGTCAGCCTCCCTTTTTGAAAATTTTATTTTCTTAACATCATATTTTACTGTTGGTAATGTGTACATACAGTGATGGCGTGCCCTCGACTTCCTCTTGTATCGTGACATATTCTTATGGGGGCAATTTTAGCAGTCTTGCATTTTGTCCAAGCCCCTTGCCAAGGGCCCCTTGAAAACCTTTCGAGGTAGAGGTTTTTTAATCCTAGTAGTAATGATTGTACTAGCTCATTGTATGGGTCCCATGACCTATTGGTCTCTGTGGACGTTAAAAAATCTATTCTATTCTATTCTATTCTAGGGCTTCTCCTCGACAACCCAAAAGGGCAAGGTTTTTTAATGTTGGCGATAAGCTCTCAGCAGGTACACTAGCCAACATCTGTAGAAAGTTTTTGGGACCTAGGTTGATATAACAGGATATTCCCTTTGTTTTGCATTTTTTGTGGGTAGCTTGATATAACAGGATATTCCCTTTGTTTTGCATTTTTTGTGGGTAGCTTGCAAATGTGCAGCTAACCATTGTAGAAAAACTGTTGAGATGAATGAAAAGCCTATTTATTATTCGTATGTTGTTGTGTCTTGCGAGCCAAAGCATCTGAATTGTTCTTCAAATATATTTTAATTTGAGTGCATCACTAGCCTCCATCTATCCATCCTCCCTAACTGTTTAACCATCCAAAAATGGCATATCCCAATAAATCCATCCCCTTCTCCACGGCAAATATCCCTTGGGACATTCAAAACCCGTCAGCATTCCCCCCACCCTCGCGAGACAACCCATTGCTTTAACTTGTTGAACATAGTGAACTTACCAAAGGGTTGTCATAAATAAGACATTAATTGTCGCTTAAAAAAAAAAGGGGGTACCATTGAGTTTGGATGATGGGTAAAAGCATGTTAGGGTGTGCCGCAAAGAGTATCATTTAAGAACCACAAAAGTAGTAGACAACAGCTGGGTGTGTACTATCGCAATAAGAAATACTTTTTAGAATTGTCATGTTTATTTTGGCCCTCGATAGCATTATCTTTATCTTACCTTTGAATATTAACATGTCGACTTTTCTTTAAAATCTTTTATCCTTTATTATAAAGTTTTTGTGTATGTCGTGCATAAAACCCTAACCCTAATCTGGACGGCCTAAATTTTCTCCATCACATCCAAAGGCCGAGATAATGGCACGTTTAGGGTTAGGCTGAGATATCGGGCCATGGCTGTCCCGTCTAGGGGAGGCCGTTCTTTCATGGGAGGTCGTTCTTTCATGGCATTTGCCTCTTCATTCACAACGGTTGTAGTCAACCGCTGTCTACTCAATAACATCCGAGGTTGCCATGCCTCTGTTTATACAACCACATCCATTCAAAGGTGCAGGCTGGATAAAATAGCTCAAGAAACCCATCAGATACGATAGCTGGAGGTTTGATTTTGCAAAGGGCTATGGCGCAGAATATGCTGGCTTGCACATCGATCAAAGCTAGGTAGAATTTTTCGTTGGGGAGCTATGGACTATTCTCAATTATGGCCACCAAAGGAATTCTTCAGGAGGCTGTAAAGGGTCAGTTTTGGAGGCTTTGAGAATGTAATGGTAACGCCCTGGCATGACCGGACATGCTTGGATACGTTTACATTATAAATCCATCCTGGTATTCTTTGCATTGTAAGTTTCTTTACTTCCCGGTTTTTGTTTTATACAAGGGCTTCACCTGCTGTAGTATTTCGTCCATCTCTATGATCCATTTGAGGTTAGAATGCTCTGATAATTCGTGATTTGTCTGCCAAAAAATGGCCAACCGAGCTATGTTTTTCCTTTGCAGAGATTATGTGCATTTTCCATCTTATCATTTTTTGGAACTTTTAGAACTTGCAGAAACAACAATAAAAGCCAGGTATTTCACAGTGGTAAGCTCATCTTCTCTCCTTTTATTTCTATACAGACAATGTGGAGATAATTTTTACATTTTGGATTTTCCCATGCTTGGCAAGATCAACCGAGCTGTGTTTTTCTTTTGCAGAGATTATGTGTATTTTCCATCTTACATTTTCTGGAGCTTTTAGCTTTTGACAATCTAGGCTAACTTGCAGAAACAACAATAAAAGCCAGGTATTTCACAGTGGTAAACTCATCTTCTCTCCTTTTGTTTCTATAATATAAGATTTTTTACGAGAATTTATGCTTAACAACATCATTCTTAACCATGAATAAGTGATACAAGAATGGTATGAAGAACTGAAGTCTTTTATACAGTTATTTGAAGGGCCAAATCTCTATTGCATTCTGTAGGGATTCAAGTATCTGTTCCTGTCTGGTAGTTAAATTTTCTGAAAACTCACCGCTGAAAGATGCTTTGTCTACATAGAAGGGTCCCTTTTCTCACAACAGCTTTGTCCATATATCCATTTGACCTCAGTATCATGTCCTGCAAGAGCAGTTCCGCCTTCCAAGGAAATTGTTGTAGTCCTTTGACTTAAATAGTTCAGGTATTTGTTGCAGCTACTTGAAGATGGGAAACCTTTTCGCAAGAGAGGTGGGGAGTTTAAAATTCCACAAGCAGCCTCTTATGGTTTAATCAGGCAGCCTCTTATGGTTTTAATAGCAGCATTGTCAAGCAGGCCAAATTTCTGTCATTTTAATAGACATAATTATGATTTCTATTATACATGTTATATCTACTCAAACATGGTTAGCACTTCACAATTTTCATGTGTGATGATGGAAAGTTATGTTTGTAGTCTGTTTTCCCAGAATATTATTGTTCCTTTTAAACTCTTTGTTTTTTCAAGTTTGAGATATTGCCACATATCTTCTTTTGGCCTTTGATGGTTTTATTTACGAGCATTGTGGCGATCACAATATGCCATGAACTAACATATAGGTTTTTACAGATAAGTGAAATAATTTGGAGAAACTTATATTGGCTACACTTATGCATTTGCCAACAACCATTCCTTATGCAGAATCTGAAAAATGAACAAACGAAAGTAATTTGAGTATCCTTTCTGGCTCAAGTTTAATTTGTCGATGTGTTGTTATTCCAGCTAGCACATTGATCACCTTATACTACTTTTGTTTGCATGAGACCGGCACAGAAACCTCTGTTTATAGGGGTCAAAAGTTGAAGATGCTCCAGATTGGTGTGTCAGTGTTGTTCGCAACAAGTTTCCTGCAATTTCTATAGATGTCTTTAAATGTCTTTAAATGGGAACTCTAATTTTTATTAGAGTTGTAATTTTTTGTTACATGAAGGCACAAATTCTACTTTCAAAACACCTTTTTAAATGTACCGATGCTTCATGTAAAAAAACCAAAATGTGAAAGGCCAAATATTATATCAACGTTGTATGTTTGGAAAAAAAGTAGTTAGAAAAAAAAAAGTAGATAATGGCTTGGAAAAAAAAAGGCCCTTAGCCTTTATTGCATAGCCTCTAAGAACTTTTGACCTTTTGACATGGCTTTTATGTGTACTTTTGTAGATATGGATAACATCAATACAAACATGGACACTGTCTTGGTATCATTTACAGGTCCCAACTTATGCCCAGCAACGCTGGGCACCATTACTAGTTTAGTTTTAATGAAAAGAAAAATGAGAAACTGCCCAATTCTGAAGTAGCTAGTGTAGGTACTTCTACAAGTTTTACAAGTGGTACACCTTAACACGCTTTCACCCTGATACAAAGTACATCTATTTTCTTTGACTTAGCAAATTGTTTTCTTGGGATGGTTGTATGCATTATATGGATGGTTTGATGGATCATATGCTATGTTATACTTTAGTCCTTGTTTGTTCAAGCACTATGGAGCCCAAAGTTGTACTTAAGTTTAGCTTGGTAAACATTACTTTGATGTCCTTATTTTGTTTTCCATCTAATTGAGGAAACAACTATTTATCCTTTAAGTTCATTATTTGACTATGATAATGTTTGCACTCTCTCATTAGCAAGCTTGCCTTTTCTAAGGTATAAACTTTGTTTTAAATTCTAGCATGTCTATGTTGCACTCCACCTCAGCTAGTTTTGGCCTATCGTTACTACATCTACGACCACGAAATTAAGAAAATTAACCCTCCTAAACATGCTCCTTGGCTTCTTCCTTCGTTGGGAGCCCTAGGAAATCTTTAAACCTCCTATCATACATGTTATCCCAAAGCAGCAAAGCTAAGTTGCAACTCAACGTTTTATCATCAGCTGGAGGTCCAACTTCATCTCGATAATGCTTATCCAACCTCTTGCATTTGCATTGCATTTTTCTAGGGTCTGGAGTACTAGCAAACTCAACTAGATTTTGTTAGGAAGATTGTAAAATGCTCTGACCCCCCAAGGGCGATCATTCTGGAGGTTATGCATATTATTAGTTATGTGGCCTTATTGAAGACATCTCAGACATTTTGAATAATATCTTGATATGTAAATCTAGTATTAGTATCCTATTAAATTATTACATTTGAAGTTGTAGTTTATCATCATCCATTCAGGTTAGATTTGACTATAAGATCTGGGCACGAAGAACTAACATTTACGAGCTAGTTGATTGAATGTGTGATGGCAGCACCTTTGACAGTTGTATTTATGTATGCAATTTAATTAGATGGGATGCAATTACGAAAGGGCCAACTTTGGAAGTATTCTGCATTCGCTTCATGTCTTTGATGGACCTAGTATAATATGTTATGTGATGCTTTATGTGTAAGAACATACGGTCGTATGTGGCTATGATTCTTTGCAGTTAACGAGCATTGGTTTCTTGCATCATTCTTGATTAGCTTTTTTAATTAGGAAGCATGTTGTAACAATATGATTTGGGATAACAAAGCTTAGTTCTCTAATTTTTGCTGATAGTGGTAGACGCAGCTAGATGATACCTTGTAGTTTTGTGGGTCTTCATGCAGAGCTTGGCGGCTTCTATGGCTTGTTCACATGGATAACACTTCGAACATGAAGAAGAAAATGCTGATTAGATAAGAATGGAGTAAGCTTATTGCGTCAGTGATAATAAAATCAGATTGCAATGTTCAAGACAATGAGAATGGCATGTGTGATCCTTAAAGCATTTTATACCCTTCATGATTATGAGTGTCGATTATTCACCATAAAATGCAAGTTTTGCTATTTAAAAAAGTTGTATATTAAACGGGAGTGTAGCAGCACTCGCATTTCAAAGATTCCAAAAAAAAAAAAAACACCATGCTCTTAAAATTGATCTTTTTGGGCTAATGTTGAGAATTTTCAAAGGTTAAAAACTTTTTTCGTGCAATTTGGCTACTTAGTAAATGCATGGTTTTTTTTTTCTTTTTCTTTGTATAGTTGAAAAGAGCAAAATTTACAAATCATCGTACAATCTGTCAAGGTTGCACCAAGAAAGGGAGAGAAGAGGATGCACACCAATATCCGAGAGCGCAAGCTCCCAAAACAAAGGCAAATTGAAATTGTATTAAACGTAAGTATGAATACAAGATATAAAAAGGGGCAGTAGATAATAACTGCTCCCGTTACCAACCACACATAATTATGCCGTAACTAATTAAGGCAAGTCGGTGCCGTAGCTAATTAAGGCAAGTGGGTGGGCTGGTGTAGGTGCTGATGAAGTGCTGATTCAGCACATAGTCAGCACCTCTGTGCTGAGTGCTGTCAGTGCTGTCAAGCAGCAAGATGGTGATCTCGATATCATATATCTCGACACAATCTATGAAAGCAAGACATAAAAAACATCAGATTTGAGAAGGAAAAAAATAATGATTTCAATATTTCTTGGCAGTACATCAATTTTGGAAGCTAAATTGATGTTATCAATAAATATTTATCACACAACAAGTCAAAGGTCGACATCAAGGTCTTTCTCATTTTGCCTGCTTGTAGTTGCAATGTCCTGCGCTGTCGTCTGCTCTTTTTCAGATGACTTACCAAGCTCTTTTACATTTTGTCTCCAGGATTAGTACCTAGAGCTACTTCCTTCAGATCTGCAAAGGTAGCCTCATCTTCTATAGAGCTTGTGAAAGGAGGTTGTATATCTGAAGGGGTCGGCATAATCAGATGAGGATTTGGAGCCTAACTCTTGATTCTCGTCTGATAGAGTAGGTAAGGCAGCCAATTTCATCTTGATGGAGTTCACAGCCTCCTTGTCTATGTCCACAGCCACACAATTGCGGCCCTTCTTAGGTGCACATGCTATGATAGTACCAGAGCCCAAGAAAGCATCAAGTTGTAGGCTTTGACTATATTATATTTGTCCGTATGCATCAACTAACTGTTTATGTATTTCACTCTAACCGATATGATTCATACATTATAAACTGCCCGTTGATATGTTAGACTATACTTAATACATCAGATTCCGGAATTTTATCACACCAAAAAGATTTATATTTGTATCAAAATTTTGCAGTTTTATACAAAATTAGTGTCGGTCATAGCCGAAGCACCTTTGAGCAGACATATTTCTCAGGCAATTAGTTGGAGCAGGTCATTAGAGCAGCTAGCTAGGGCGGACCATTGAAGCAGATAGTTGGAGGAGACCAGTTGGAGCATAAAGTTGGAGAGCAAACTAGTGTGGGGCATACAATTGGAGCAGATCAGTTGGGGCAGGCCAGGGGAACCCTACTATTATTTTAGCACAGATTTGAGGGTTTCCCATTCCTTTTTCTTTTTTTAGTGCCTCTAGTGAGTGTAATCTAACTGAATGGACCAAACCCCAAGCTGAGCAGAATGCAAAATATATGCATCAGGCTGCGCCACACTCTATCAGCAAGCACTCACAAGGCAAGACACTAGAATTTAAGAAAAGAATTTGAAGAATGGAACAAGAGATCAAATACACCTCAATTGCACAACCAAATCATAATCAAGATTATCTGGAGGTTCATCCTCCTCTTCATTATTTATTTCTTCCATGGAACACTCTATACAAATGGATAATCTCTTCAAAGAGCAAGAGTGAGAGAGAGAGAATGAGAAGACGTGCCCCTCCTCTTAAACTTACACAACAAATCTCCTCCATTCATCTTCAAGCAATCTTCACCATTAGATCTCCAATAACTTACATGTCTCCTAGGATTGCGCCACCTCACCCCATGCTTTAACCATTGAAAAGGACTTTTATACACCTTCAAGTCCATAAGTTCAACTTCAATACATCATAAATGCTTCATCCCCAATATTTTCACATCTTTTACATTTTCTACATATTACACCCATATTATTCTCCATTTTTGCACACGTTTCACCAATTTAGGCACATCATGCACAAATAGTCAAGATAAATCACACAACAGTGAGGAGCACTCTGATACATAATCAATTGGATTTTTTCTCACAGCAATTCATGCATACCTTGGCATAATCACCTACTAGTAGCAATGCTGCTATCTTTCCGATTTCTGAACCTCCACAATCATTTAAAGAAGATTAAAGCATTTTAGTGCTCTTTCTCTACCTCTTTGCCTGACTGTATCATTCTTGTCCTCTAAAACTCCCATTATTTCCAACATCCTCATATTGTATCGAGAATCATCCCTCATGTCCTGTGGATGATGCAACCAGTCACAATGTAGGCAATGTACTCTGCCACAAGCCATACATGAGTTCAATCTCTTCTCTAAACAGAGGCACTCTTGCTCCTTTTTATAAGGAACTGTTAGATTACCAGGAACCCTAGACTTTTTCTTCTTAGTGGCCGTTTCATCTACCTGTGCTGATCTTTCCATAATTCTTTTTCCCTTATCCATGCCTTGCTGCTTTGAGATTCAACACTGTTTGTGAAGGTCCTAATGATCCTTGAGCTAACTGCCAATGCCATTGTCTATACCTGTTGCTCATGGATTGGTTCTCACGGCATACTTGATCAAAGACCCTATTCAAAAAGTATGCCGTCTAATGAAGTCCATAGAGTTTATGCCATCTACAAATCATTGTGTTTAAAGGCTTTAACACTTACGAATCCAGGTCAAACAAGATTTGATTCGAACTACATTTGTCTTGAGAGAGTACTCAAATGTCGTGATTGGATCCGAACTAGAAGAACTCAACACAACAAAAGGTGGTGGAAGTTTATCCACAACGTGGTTAACCATCTTGAACAACTGCAAAACAATGGGAAGACGTAAGCAACTTACTTTACTGTTATACATTTGCTAATCGAGAATACAAGAACAATTAAAAAGATGAAGGCCTTCAAGTTAATGAAGGCAGAAGAAAACTAAAAGCTATTCTGAATACACTACGCCAGCCTAATTGCACAAGTCACATTCCACTTCACATAGAAGTAGTGAAGGGACCATGGGATCTGTTAAAGGAGATTTGAGCACTCTCACTTGTGTATTCTGGTTTCGCAACTCTAGTCACCAGAAAGACTCTTCTTCTGACATTTCATTCTCTGTTTTAGGGTCGAGCCAACCCTGAAGCAGAGCGGTCAGGAATTCCTGTAAATCCTGATCCGATTCTTCCACTTCTTTCTCCTCTTCATCGTCTAAATCGGAATCCAAAGATTGCTGCAAAAACGAAATCAATGGGGGGAATTGAGGGAAATCAACCCGAGATCTTTTTGAGGAGATCTCGGGTTCTTCATGAAGCTCCGCTGCTGAGGCCGAACGCTTCATGGCGGGCAGAGAAAAAAATTTAGAGGGAATGGAGGTCTTGAGAGCGTGAAGTGCATTTATATAGGGTTAATTAGAAATTAGCATGAATAAATGATTGCCTCAAATAACACGTCAGGCGTACGATCTTCCTGCCAGCTATATTATCTAGGATATATTATGGAGAATAAATTCTCACGGCTACCTTATCAGATATGTCTTTTCGTATTCTGAAGGCTAAATTTTCGATAATTAAAATTTGGATATATTTAAATGTCATTTCCTTGTTGTTGCCGCAAAAATTCTTGTTTTAAATGATTTCGTTTATATCAATTGTTATTATTATATTAAACATATTTCCAAGGAATTTCTTGCTTTTAAAAAAAATTGATTTACCTCTATATATTCCATAAATGTACGTACTTTTCTTATCTTATGGTGTATAAATATTTCCTACTCATTGACTAAAAAGGGTGCAATTTGCCTAGGTCAATGGTGCCTCTCCAACTGAAGATGGTGTGGAAAATATTGAAAAGAGCAATTTCAATGAAAAAGCACCTCCTAGCAAGAATGTTGAAAAACAATTAGTCCTCCATAGTAGGGTGCAATGGAGGAACAAGAAGGTGAGAATCATGCACAAGTGCAACAAGGAAATAGTAGGCCAAGGAGTCATTGTGCTGGCAGATCCTGGTCAAGCTGTTAATGATGAAAGGCTAGGCGGAGACAATATTAGTATTGCAATTTCTATGTTGGAAGACAACTTGAGGGTTTGGGTGACAAGGAATGTTTTGGTTGTGTCAAGCAATTGGAGGTTCCTTGCATCATGGCATGGCCTATAAGTAGTGTTCAATTTGTGGAGGATTATCTTTTTCCAGAGTCTAAGGTTGTTGGGGATAATGATTGTCTTCATATTGATCCATTAGCAGTTGGAACTCTAAACCTAGGCAAAAGGGGAGAAGTATAAGTTGCCAGACATTATCCTAGCAAAAGAGCCAACTTGATTAGCGACACCAAACGTGAGACAATGGTGAAGGTTAGGGGCTCATATTGTTGTTGGAGTGGTTGTATGCAATTCTTTACAATAGAACAATTGGTGGAAGCAAGAGCCACTTTTCAAGAGTATGCTGTTGATGAGAGGAGGACCTACATGTACACACTCTTCGAGCATGCACTTCAGGATGAAAAAAACCCAAACAGAAAAAGATACCCTTTGCTAGGCAAATGGATATGTAAAAACGCATGGCAGAATATCCATGCAATTCCAACTCCTTCATGGCATAATTGGCAAAAAAAAGCAGGCATAAGGGAACATGATTGCTTTGCATGGAAATAATGGCTTGTTGAGACCAACTGCTAGGATCTTGGCTGCCAGGGAGATATTTGAAAAATATATTGATTTCAATGCAGAGTCTATGCCACACAAAAGCAGAAGGGATGAAAAGGGAAGAGCAGTTATTGAGAAAAGGTTACCATCACATTGTACTCAAAAGAGTATTTTGGAAGAAGTGAGTTCCCTACTTCGAGAATTGGAAATTCTTCCAATATCCCAACCTAGCTTTAGTAGGCTATGGAAGAAGCATTTCAATCATGTCACCATAGCAACTTCAAACAACTTTGCAAAGTGCAATTTATGTGCTAAGTTGAAGGAGACTCTTGATAAGATTGTGCAACCGAGTCAAAGGGTTAGGATAAGGGAGCATATGAAGGACCATATGACTGATCAACTATCATGTAGATCAGATCATGTTATTGGATGTGGAGGACTTTATTTGCATTGGAACCTAATAACTATTTATGTTTTATACATGACAAGATGGACCAGCAAAAGACTTGTTTTCCACAATTCAAGTACATACCAAAGTACCCTTTACAGATCTCAATGACTAGGGCAATCTTGCATGGGCAGACTCAAACCTACTATGCCCATTTTAGTTTGGAGTTGTGGAGTGATGGTCATGAGGTGTTAGCAGTTCACATTTTTGGGTGAGAAATGGGATTCCAATCTTCCAATGGAAGATGAGACCTTCAGAGGAGGAGTGGAGAGGAGGGGAGGAAATATGGCGTACAGATGAGAATGGCAAGCCTATGATACCTCCAGGTCAACCAAAAGCTCTAAAACCTACTAAAGAAGTGAAGCAATTGGGATTGACTAAGGAAGGAATCCATGACTATATAAAGCATTGGCAAACCAATCCCGATGATACCAACCATGTCTTGGTGGCTTACTGGAAGAAGGTGATTAACCTGTTGGGGGAGATAGACACATCCTCAGATGAATTGAAAGAAGGGTGGTTGCCTTCCACTGACTTGGAATGCCACCAATTTGTGGTAGTAAAGCCAGCAGATTTAGATACCTATCCAGTGTGGTTGGGGTTCACTATCTCTGATATTTGCAAAGAAGAAGGTAATATTAACTTCAACCATGTGTGGGTAGAATGGTGGTGTCCAGCGCATCACTTGACCAACGTATCAGATAAAGAAAGGTACTCAGATTGTTGGACAAAGAGATGGAGGAGAAATCCGAGTGATCCTGATCTTTGGCTAGACTATGAAAGTGTATTGTACTCATGGACTCCAAACACTATTCCAGCTAGAAATGCGAGAATTACAATACCTCAGGATGTCAGAAAGAAGGCTATGATATCATTGGGGGTGCTTGAAGAAAAGTGAATAACTATGTAAATTTTCTTCATCACGTTTTTATAATATGGTGCTATATTGTGAAATATTCACTATTTTGTAAATAATATGAGGTGGTTTGTGTGAATTTGAATATGCTATAAAAAACATACAATATGAAATTTGTCCCAAAATTAAGACATAATCCCAATTTAATTGAATGATGGTTTTGGATCAGAGGAATCCACATCAACAACCAACAATCCATCTCACTTTGATAAAATCGCATCATCTTCGGCAACCTCCTAAATTCTTTCATCCCTTCTGCAGCTGTGCTAATATAATAAAGCGACGGACAACTTGAAAATTATGGACATTATATCTTAAAATCTTATAATTAAGACCGAAGCTTAATGTACTTGAAAATTAAGAGCGGCTTGCAATCCAGGTCATATGGGCAAAACAAGGGAGTAGGATGTCACACTATAGGCTATCAGTCAATCAGATGGAACATTATGGTGACCAAAGGTATCTCTCCACAAACATGCCGAAGAGGCTCAGGCAAATTATAGCAAGATATCGGGTCAGTTCTCACGGGTTAGAGTGTGAAACAGTAGGTGGTCCAAGATTCCAAATCGAGAAAATCGGCTTTGTAAACTCGCAAACACAAACAAAGATTGAGGATGAAGATCATGTTTTTCTCCCTTCACACCGCATATAAGGTTATCAGGGATAATTTCGGTATCCATGTGGAGAATTTTCGATATCTATTTACTTTAGATTTGGTTAAAATAGGTTCATATATAAAAGCAGTAGAAGAGCATCGTACATTCATATTGAAATTGTAAAAGATAACAGTGTATTCAGGCTCCATGGCCTTCAAGGCCCCAGAGGGCATTGAATTTATTATTATTATTATTATTATTATTATTATTATTATTATTATTATTATTATTATTATTATTATTATTATTATTATTATTATTATTATTATTATTATTATTATTATTATTTATTATTATTATTATATGTAAATCAAAATAATAAAAACAAAGGCATAGCAAGGAATACATAAAAAGTTATTGTCAAATAAATATGTTCATAGATTTTTGAATTCTTCGGGTATTGAAGGTTCTAGTTCTCCTCGCTCACTGTAGATGTCTTTGCAAACATCTTGCACTGTTGTTTTCTTGGGCGCTGGTGGTGTTGGTCTTGCCTCTAAGGCATCATACCAAAAAAGAAACGAGTAAGATCTCTATTATTTGGAATGGCATAAAATCTCCTCTCCTTTTTAAGTTGCAGAAATAGGACAAAGAAGAAATGGACTCCTCTGTCATTTGCCTCAGCATATAACTGTTCCCAAAAGCCCAATATTCCTGCTCAGCTCTGCTGCAATTTCATATAACAGTCGTGTTCTCAGTCTTGCTTCAAAGGCCCTTTTGCTGTCCTTAAGCTTGCCTCTTGTCCAGAGAGCCCAGATCTCAGTCCATTTTCCCCAGCACCTCACTGCACAGAATGAGGTCATATTGGTCCGATAGGGACTCCCTGCCCTTTCTTGTTGTTTTCTTCTTTTTCTCATCTTCATCATCCCCCTTATCATCTTGCTGGCCTTCCAGAAGAACATATCTGCACAGTTTCTCGAAGGTCTTCCACTTGTCCGAGGGAGCCCTGTTTCCTTTAGGCTGCTGAGGACAACCTAATGCCTTTCACTGTTGTCGAGCGAGTATGATCTGGTCAGGATACAGGCTGCAATAAATAAATGATTCTATGTCAGAACAGTTATTTTAATAATCCATAGGAAGAAAACATACAGAGGGTTTTGGGCTTTCTTAACTCGCAAGTCGAAAAAGTCCCCAATTACAAGAAAGCCCCTGAATAATAGTAAATTAATAATTCTGAGTATTCTTGACTCGCGAGTCGAGAATACCCATAGTAATACAAAAAACGGAGGGTGCGGGCTTTCTCGACTCGCGAGTCGAGAAAGTCCCCAATTACAAGAAAGCCCCTGAATAGCAGTAAATTAATAATTCTGGGTATTCTCCACTCGCGAGTCGAGAATACCCATAGTAATACAAAAAATAGAGGGTGCGAGGCTTTCTCGACTCGCAAGTCGAGAAAGTTCCCAATTACAAGGAAGCCCCTGAATAGCATTATATTAAAAATTGTGGGTATTCTCGACTTGAGTCGAGAATACCCATTGGAATACAAAAAACAGAGGGTGCGGAGCTTTCTCGACTCACGAGTCAAGAAAGTCCCCAATTGCAGGGAAGCACCTAAATGGCAATAAATAGAAAATTGTGGGTATTCTCGACTCCCAAGTTGGGAAAATCCATGGGAAGACAAAAAAAAAGAAGATGCATGGGCATTCTCGACTCGCAAGAGGAGAATGGCCCTGGTGCAGGCTGAGTAAAATACCTTATGTAGCTGGCACTTGCTGCTATTATATTCTAACAGTGGCTAATGCTGGCAAGCTCGGTGGGTGGTTTAGAATACCGATCCTTAATCCTCTGTGGGACCTCCTTTTCTGTTTGCAACACTTATGCTGTCCTCACGGAATGCTGACCATCAATGACCCAGAACCTCACATCTTTACCCTTCAGGTCTTCCTCAGTGCTCCACCTGAACAACTCACATGTAGCTCTGCTGAATGGAATGACGTCCACAGGCATTAGATTCGCAACAAGATGACGCACCATTAGAATCAATATCTCTAGCATGTGAGCTGGATTGAATTTCCTGTGGTTGAAGAGGACTGCATCACCAGTGCAAACCTTCAAGCGTCTTATATCCAGTAGCAACTTGTGGCTAATCCCCAGTGGATAAAACTGAGTCAGGCGCTCCATCTTTTGAGCCCCCCTCTGCGACTTCTTTATTTGGTCGTCTGGATCCAAGAACTGGGAGTCCACCATTTTGTCATCTTCTGCATCGGAATCCTCTGGAGTGCTTTCAGTTTCCACACTTGCACTCTTCTCTGGACTTTTCTCCTTCTCAACAACATCCTTCGTGACTGTTGAGTGCTTTAAACTCTTAAGCACGTTGGATATGAACATCCCTATGTTAAAGAGCTTCTCCCTCACCCTGAAAATTTCCATTCCGAGCTCTTTTGAAATGAGTGTCCCAGCCTCCTTCATCCCTTCCAAATCCTTCTAGCCCAACTGGCAATTTAGAGGCGTCGGCCTTTTGTTAGTCCCCTTCGCCTTGCTCATCGACGTAGAAGAATAATTCGAGACTGACCCTTGAACATATCTTCTACATACAAAATGACATATCTCATGGATCTGGGGCAGCAACAGATAGGACCACACCGACCTTCTTATACTTGTCGCCGGAACTTCTTTTGTCCTTGTGCCAGAAAAACAAATCTTTTTCTTTTCCACAAGATGTTAACTTCCACATACCACCAGCAATCCGTTGGGGTTTCTAGCAGCTCTGTCTCCAGTCCTTCAAGGATGAAGAATGGAGTCCTACCAGTGATGACGAGAGACTCTGCCATAAATGCTGCAAGGCTAAAATATCGTTAGCACAGTTAGACGAATTGAATCAAAATTGAGTGCTTACCGGGTGGGATGGTCTTCCATTTCTTCGTGCCACTAGAACCCGCCTCTGATACGACGCCATGCTTCTTTGTTGGAGTCGCCATGTCTTGATGCTGGCGCTGTCTCTTGCTGTTCGAATTTCCTTCTGAACTTCATCTCTTCCGGGACCTTGTGATTTTGAGACTGCACGGGGCGTGTTCTTAAATTTGAAATTAAGGACATACACTCATTCATGGGAAAAAAGCGGACTAAGGTTATAGCATGGCCATCTTTAGCCTGCCCAAACACTAATTCGAACTTTCACATTTCGAGAGACTAAGTGTATCGGGCGCAGAGGAGTGTATCGGGTCTTAGTAGGCGGAGGCAGATAGAAATTCCGAATGACTTCTCCGCATGGGGCCACGACGCTGTAAGCTCCTAACAGCGGTTTAGTCTGTAGCTCTGTCTAACTGAGGGTTTTGTTGAAACTAGATGATTTGATCAATGTACGTGGGACTAAGGTAGCAGGGTAAGATGAGCTAGAGGACACGAGCACTCTTCACTGCAGCGCCTGGAGAAGGGTTACACAATTATCACTTTCTTTGATGGAGATGCCTTATTGATGCGGCTGACAGAAGAAGCAAAGACCCTCAGAGAGGTTGCGGGATCTGTGATACAATCCCAAAGAATACTTGCAAGAAGAGGTGAGTGCTTACCACTGTTTTATTAGGATACTTGTTTCAGATATCCTATTAGGCATGTTAGACTTGTTTAGAATGTGGAGCTGCTCGAAAGCTCGCTCAATTGGTTGTTTCCTTGTTGAGCATATTTCGGTGTCGAGATATGAGAGATGCAGAGCAAGGGAGCAACCAATCGGAGTGACTCGCGAACAACTGCATGTTTTGGTTAGTCGCAGAGGTTTGCATTCCCCTGTGGTTAGTCGCAGAGGCCTCTACCCAGTCTGAGCCCCTCCCCTTCGCAATATTCGAGGAAGATGGTTCGAAGGAGAGTGGCTCAGACTGGCTAGAGGCCTTTGCGACTCGACACTGGAGAATGCACTAGAGCTTGGGCAGGTCAAGGGAGGATATGAGATAAGTAGTATGCATTGCCCTGTGTAAGGCTCGAGGGCCTTCTCGACCCGCGAGTCGAAAAAACCCCCCAGCCCTCCTTAGATATGAAGCTCAAATGTAATCGCAGAGGCTTCCACCCAGTCTGAGCCCCTTCCCTTCCCAATATTCGAGGAAGATGGTTCGAATGAGAGTGGCTCTGACTGGGTAGAGGCACCTGCGACTCGACACTGGAAAATGCATTAGAGCTTGGGCAGGTCAAGGGAGGATGTGAGATAAATAGTATGCATTGGTGTGTGTAAGGCCTGAGGGCCTTCCCGACTCGCGAGTCGAGAAAGCCCCCCCAGCCCTCCTTAGAGATGAAGTTCAAATGCATCCCCCCGGGTTAGTCGCAGAGGCCTCCACCCAGTCTGAGCCCCTCCGCTTCGCAATATTCGAGGAAGATGGTTCGAAGGAGAGTGGCTCTGACTGTGTAGAGGCACATGCGACTCTACACTAGAGAATGCACTAGAGCATGGGCAGGTCAAGGGTGGATGTGTAATAAGTAGTATGCATTGCTGTATGTAAGGCTTGAGGGCCTTCTCGACTCGCGAGTCGAGAAAGCACCCCAGCCCTCCTTAGAGATGAAGTTCAAATGCATTCCCCCGTGGTTAGTTGCAGAGGCCTCCACCCAGTCCGAGCCCCTCCCCTTTGCAATATTCGAGGTTCGTAGGAGAGTGGCTCTGACTAGGTAGAGGCACCTGCGATTCGACACTGGAGAGTGCACTAGAGCTTGGGCAGGTATAGGGAGGATGTGGGATACATAGTCTGCATTGCTGTATATTGGACTAAAGGACTTCTCGACTCGTGAGTCAAGAAAGCTCCTCTCGACTCGTGTATCTAGTATGCAACACCAAGACTGAGCCCCTATCCTCAAAGATCCTGGAGTAGGGATCCAGGCTGGATGGCCGCATTCTCGAATCGAGGGACGAGAGTGGGTGACTAGGGCATTTTTTGTTATATGTTGTATTCTCGAAACCCAAATATACAGAAAAGGAAGCTTTAAAAAATGTATACACTATCTGATTCTGCTCTGTTTCCGATCAATTAAGTTTTCTATCAAAGGGCCTCTGTTCTCTTAAAGATGATTGGGCTCAGAGTTGCAGGAATTTGAGAAGCTGATAGGTAAAGCTAAACGATAGAGATTAAAGAAAAGTAAAGCAGAGTGTATTATCAGTTTTTTTTACCGCAGTTTTTAATCTGCTGGAGGTCTAATGACTCGCTTAGCTCCCGCCGGACTTTTATGACAAAATACAAAGCCCAAAAACAAAGAAATCCAAATCAACTCAACTCAATTTGAGGCTAAGGATCAAATCTGCCATTCATTGGTGAAACAAATTTGTGCCCAAAACTAGAATTCCATGGTGATGAGCGGATCCAAAATTGGAATTTGCCGGATAAGCAGCGGCTCTAGCTCCTGCAGAAGATTCGACAAAGGGCTCTCAAAGGCCATCTCCGGCAGTGTAGAAAGAAGCTGGACACGCCCAAAAAGCTCCAATGGAATTTTTGTACCCAAGAAAAAGCAATCTAAAAAAATGCTACGTGTTGTTTAAATGAGAAGGAATAAAAGAATCGAATCGTGGGAGAAAGAATTATCTTATCTTAATCCTATATTATAAAACCGTGGCGTCGGTCTGTGCGCCCGATCGACGGCCGAGATCGCGCCAATGTCCCTGCCCCCCGCCGGACGGCCCAGATTTGTCCCGGTCACATGAACGGCCTAAATCATGCCACGTGGCTAAATGACTCATGAGGCGTATACAGATTTTTAAACACCGCTTCTTGGTGACTTTTGCACGCCAGGGCAGATTTTAAAACGTCGTTTCTTCGTGGTTTTTCCATGCCAGAGTAGAATGGGAGTAGGAGAACCGAACATACTGTGGCAGTGTCGAATTTTTCTACTGAAGCCTCAAACTGTAGCTGAAATCTGGCGAGTCTGCCTCCATAGCCATGGCACAGAACATCTTATTCTTTTTCTTGCTTTTTTTCCCCTTTGTTTTCTTTTTTTCGGCTTCCTCCCGCTTGCTTCATCCTCCTTTTTTCTTCTCCCGGGAATGCAAAACTTGAGCACGTCAAATGGGGCTTCTCTAAATTTTGTTTTGAGTTTTAACGGCAGTTTTAACCACATCTAATGCATGCCCTTTGCAAGCAGCATGTCTTTTTCGTATGTGCCTATGGAACGGTGGAGAGGAGTGCTTCAATCTACACCAAGCTTTGTTCATGCACAAACAGAGATCAACGTTTGAGCTTTTGCATCCAACCGGGTTCGTGGCATACCTCTTTCTGATATTACATCAAACTTCATGCCAGGCCCGATTTCTATGGCATTTCTTAGCCAAACGGCTAGCGATATGGCAAGACTAGGAGGAGCTGTCTCCTTCTCCTCCGGTATTTTTCAAGCATTAAGTTTTTTGAATTCATGTTTGGCAATTTGGCGAGGTCTGCTTCTTAATAGGTATAGGTATACCCTAATATTTTTTCTCAGGGATGTCTGATGGAGCAAGGAACCAGCCATTTTCAGAGGTGGGAGCTTCGTTGAAGCAGCTTATAGCCATACTTTAATGGACCTACAACAGATCAACATAATTTGCTTGGGTTGAAAACATAAATGCAAATTTGTTATGAGATGCTTCATAAATCTGCAAATATGTGGTTGTTGTTTAAAAATACAGGCCATTTTTGTGAATGCAATGCAGCACACTTACTTTAACAGAAGAATGTACTCGATACACGAGAGCATTGATTTTACACCCATTCTATGATCTGGAAGAGGCCACAGGTCAGCACGCAGTAGTTTTGGCAGAAATGCTTACAAGTACACTACACTAACTATCGAGATATGAGTGGCCTCTCTAATTCTAGCTCTCGCCAAGTTTATCTCATCTTTCTAGCAGAAAGCACCTTCACTATGTTAGTGCTCATTTCAGGTGCCTTAGAATGCTCAGAAATCCCCCTTTTTCTTCCATCTTTATAAAGCTTTTAATGCTTAACTTTAAAAAGTCTTTTGCTCTTTTGGGCTTTTTTCAGAGCTTATTGCCCAGTTCAGGACGTGAGGATTCCTTACCAGCAAAAGCGTATGTTTGGCTCTCAAGTCTACAGGTAATGCTTACAATATGGCCAACAGAGATTTATTTAGAGATCTATTTACGTACTTTTTGTTTCCTCTTCTCAATGCTTATGCAGTAGGTTTGGTTACTTTTGGTGCAATGGGTTTGGTTACTTTTGCTGCGGAAACAGTCTCTTTGCTTGGGTTTTGGTTATGCGTATGGGTTCATGGCACTCATTTGAAGATATATCTATTGACCTGTAGATATTTGATACCATATGCTTTTTTTTACGTTCAAAGATCTATTAGCTCTGTATGGAACCAGAGATAAGCAAGCGTACTTTTTTATTATGGCGGACATGTAAATGCTTTTCTTTTTTATAACTAACTTGGTCAGTGTCTACTATTTATCCAGGCCTAAGGGGACAAATATGCCCACATAGTACTGCGAATCTGTATGATAAAAAGTCTTGGGTGCCACATTTGGTTACCGGGTTCGTGGCATACCTCTTTCTGATATTACATCAAACTTCATGCCAGGCCCGATTTCTATGGCATTTCTTAGCCAAACGGCTAGCGATATGGCAAGACTAGGAGGAGCTGTCTCCTTCTCCTCCGGTATTTTTCAAGCATTAAGTTTTTTGAATTCATGTTTGGCAATTTGGCGAGGTCTGCTTCTTAATAGGTATAGGTATACCCTAATATTTTTTCTCAGGGATGTCTGATGGAGCAAGGAACCAGCCATTTTCAGAGGTGGGAGCTTCGTTGAAGCAGCTTATAGCCATACTTTAATGGACCTACAACAGATCAACATAATTTGCTTGGGTTGAAAACATAAATGCAAATTTGTTATGAGATGCTTCATAAATCTGCAAATATGTGGTTGTTGTTTAAAAATACAGGCCATTTTGTGAATGCAATGCAGCACACTTACTTTAACAGAAGAATGTACTTTCGATACACGAGAGCATTGATTTTACACCCATTCTATGATCTGGAAGAGGCCACAGGTCAGCACGCAGTAGTTTTGGCAGAAATGCTTACAAGTACACTACACTAACTATCGAGATATGAGTGGCCTCTCTAATTCTAGCTCTCGCCAAGTTTATCTCATCTTTCTAGCAGAAAGCACCTTCACTATGTTAGTGCTCATTTCAGGTGCCTTAGAATGCTCAGAAATCCCCCTTTTTCTTCCATCTTTATAAAGCTTTTAATGCTTAACTTTAAAAAGTCTTTTGCTCTTTTGGGCTTTTTTCAGAGCTTATTGCCCAGTTCAGGACGTGAGGATTCCTTACCAGCAAAAGCGTATGTTTGGCTCTCAAGTCTACAGGTAATGCTTACAATATGGCCAACAGAGATTTATTTAGAGATCTATTTACGTACTTTTTGTTTCCTCTTCTCAATGCTTATGCAGTAGGTTTGGTTACTTTTGGTGCAATGGGTTTGGTTACTTTTGCTGCGGAAACAGTCTCTTTGCTTGGGTTTTGGTTATGCGTATGGGTTCATGGCACTCATTTGAAGATATATCTATTGACCTGTAGATATTTGATACCATATGCTTTTTTTACGTTCAAAGATCTATTAGCTCTGTATGGAACCAGAGATAAGCAAGCGTACTTTTTTATTATGGCGGACATGTAAATGCTTTTCTTTTTTATAACTAACTTGGTTAGTGTCTACTATTTATCCAGGCCTAAGGGGACAAATATGCCCACATAGTACTGCGAATCTGTATGATAAAAAGTCTTGGGTGCCACATTTGGTTACTAAGCAAGAAAACATGATTACACAAAATACATTATTGACATGTTCAAAATGGAGGTCAAGCTTACTTTCCAAAGATTATTGCAAAATGATGATGAAACAACTCTAGACAATGCATTTTTTTTTTTTTTTCCATGAATCAACAAGCTAGGATAGTCTTTACCCCATAGGCCAATTGGTCTCCGTGGATGCTAAAAACCTATTCTATTTATTAGAGCATTGTCTTCATGGAACTAACGCTCTTGGAGTGGGAAGTGTATTAGGTTTCACACATTTAATTTTGTTTATTAATTTTGAAAGTTTGTTATTTCCACATTTTTTAAACATTAAAAGGAAGCAGAAGATGGGCAATATGATTGAGCAATGATTGCAAAATGGAGTGTTGAAAAGGAACGACGATTTTCATTATGCTTTCAAATGGTATCCTTTGGCTTGATCTACATCAGCCATCTAAAAGGTATTCTTTCAATACAAGTCTTTACATCTCATTTTTCAGTTTTGGATCTTGAATATCGGATCTTTTTATCACAGAGGTTTCGTGTTCATAATTCAAAATGTTGTCTATCCTCGCATACACTTATGAAGCATTTTCAGAGAATATACATGTTCCATTGAGCTTGTAGCATGCATTTTGCAGATATGTCATGTTTGCCTGCACTGCACTTCCTGGGAAGGCCTAAATTCATATTGTGGCATTCTAATGAACATTGACACAACATGAAAAATCCTTATCATTGCAAACAAGACACACAGATGGTGCGATCTGTGACTTTGATTCGATTTTTAGAGTTCTCAATAATGAGGAACTAAACATTTGATTACGTTAAACAAGGAAATTTTATCCACTGATGTCCCCAACATTACAAGTTCCAACATATATAGGCACTGCTCTGAAAAGGCGCCAGTATGTTCAAAAGCAGCGTGGGGAAGATATGCGAAGGCCAGAAGGGTTCAGAAATCTGATGCAGGAATTAACCGGAGCAAGGTTTTCTTCGTCTTCGGTAGAAAATAGGGCTCATCCTGCTATAGCCGCTTCTTCAACAAGAACCCCTAATCTTCGTCTTCAGAAAATAGTGCCTCCGCCGCTGCTACCTTCGCAGCCCATGCGTCCAGGATTCTCATATAGGTTAAATAATTCACAAGCAGAGGTATCGGCTTCCCCATCACGACCATAGCTCCCGTGCCATTGTCGCCCCTGCTTTCACCTGCAAATCCAAACCCTATTTCGCAGCAAAGGATTTCTTCTGTGCCCGCCTTTCCATTTTCGAATTTGGGTGGGAATAATATGTGGACTAATGGGCTGGAATCGCCTGCCAGTGCAAATATGACGCGGTTCGCACAATTTGTTGCTATCGGAGAAGTATCAGGCAGTGTTTTAAGCTCCAGACCAGAATCATCGTTGCCTCTTTCACCAACCTTTAGTACCAGATTTGGATTCTCAAGCATAATGCAGGCTTATGTGTCAGCAGCTTTGGCAAATGCACAACATTTTTCTTTTCCAGAACCTAGGTCCTGATTTTCTTCCTGGTTACTAGAAATGTTTCAGCAGCTTCGGCAGATGCACAGGATTTTTCTTTTCCAGATCCTGATTTTCTTCCTGGTTACTAGAACCTCCATTTTTTCTCTTTGTATATACACACACTTTGCAGTTTAGAGCTGGCCAAGCGATCCGAGACATCAAAGCAAAAATCAATTTTGTCTATGCATCTCAGGGCGAGGCAATTCTCAACAATATTCCCTGCTTTTCTGAATTTCCTTCTTCTGAATTTCATATACAATCACATAGAAAGCCCACCAACGGTGGGCAATTTTCTAGTATGTATATAGAAACTCATGGGGGTGGTTACAAAATGGCATGGGGTGGTTACAAAATGGCATATCAGATATAAATCTTTGATCTTGGCCCTTGAATAAAAAAAGTTGGTGAGGTGGCGTAGCTTAAGCCCTTGGATTTTGATGGAGGCATGCATGAGTCATGCATGGGGGCATACACCCCATCTGTGAACCGTTGGATCAAAGGGGAAGGCAAAATCCTAGCCCTTGATTTTTATGGGGAAGGTGCAAGGAAGGTGCCAAAAAATGAATTTGGTGTAGCAGATCTTAACCGTTAAATCAAAAGGTGAGCATAAATCCTAGCCATTAACTTTTTAATATTAAATTAGTTTTTTTTAAGGAGTGAGGTGGCACCCTCATTAATTAAAAAAAGTAATGAGGTGTCAAAGCATTTATTAGTGGACATTCTAGGAAGCTTCCTTTTGTTTAATCACCTTCAAGAGCACGTAACTTGTGGTAGAGGGGTCGGGTGGGGCCCATGCCATTGGATTCCTCTCGTCGAGAGCTTTCCAATGAGTGGTGCTTTGACACTATTTTGTCGCAGTTGGAGCCAACATGATCGAACATTAAGAATCTTTTTGGAATGTTCGAGTTTCAAGGAATCTATGGTAAGTTGAGGGAATCTAGGAGAATCTTTATAGGATCATAGGGAATCCAGAGGAATATCATGAGAATCTTAGAGAATCTATGGGAATCTCAAGAGAGCATCTTTGAGAATGTAAGGGAATCTTGATAAAATCTCTAAGAACCTAGAGGAAACTTGATGGAATCTTGGGGAATTAGGGGAATCTTCATAGAATCTATGGGAATTAGAGGAATCTCAAGAGAATCTATAGGAATCTCAAGCGCTTCTTTGGGAATCTAGTGGAATCTTGATAAAATCTTTAAGAACCTAGAAAAATCTTAATGGAATCTTAGAGAATCTAGAAGAATCTATGAAAATCTTGATAAAATCTTAGAGAATCTAGTGGAATCTTGGGGTATTCTTTTGGAATCTAGGGGAATCTTTAGAGAATCTTAATGAGTCTCAAATGAATCTTTGGGAATCTAGGAGAATCTAAAGGAATCTTCATAAAATCTTTAAGAATCTGTGGGAATCTTAATGAAATCTCGGAGAATCTTGATAGAAGCTTGGAGAATCTAGAGGAATCTTGGGGTGTTTTTTTTGGAATGTAGGGGAATCTTTAGAGAATCTTTGGGAATCTTAATAAAATCTAGGTGAATCTCCATAGAAACTTAAGAATCTAGGGGTATCTTCCTAAAAGTTTAGAGAATCTAAGGGAATCTTGATGGAATTTTAGAGAATCTAAGAGAATCTTCATAGGATCTTCAGGCTTTATGTAGTCCCTCATATTACAAACACTTGTATATATTTGTAGATATGGTTGTATTGATTATATATATGGTTATCCCTATCCCTAACATATAATTGTATTACGGAAGGCAAGAGGGCAGCTTAAAAAAGAGTGCATGTGCGTTTAACATTACTTTAGTAATGTACACGTGTAAGTCCTCAAAATTCTACGAACAGTACAGAGCTTTCTAGAAGCCGTTTTCACAGGGCGCCCGTAAATCGAGTCCGGGATCCGGTGTTTCTGGACAATTTGCCTATGGTGTTTCTGGACGTCCAGAAACACCCAATGCTTCTGGAAGTGGTGAATCTGCCAAAAAGTGGTATTTCTGGCCAAAAACCAAGCGCGAAACTGCGCGGCGGAGTCAAAATCTTTGGTCGGATCCTTCTTGCAGCTCCCTGGACGGCTTGAAATGCTTCAAAAGCCCTTCCAATCGCTTTGTCTTCCTCTTTAACACTAGTTTGATGAAGAGAGGAAGTGATTTGAGCTCAGATAGAGCCGGATCAAGCAAAAAATGACCTAAAACAGTTGATTCTGGGCTTAAAACTGTGAAGTGCACAGTGGCTGATAACGGTGGCCAGAAACGTCCGGAAACACCGGATCCCGGACTCGATTTACGGGCGCCCGTTTTCACATGTCTGGCTACGTCTGGAGAGTTCCAGACCAGTGTGGAGACCTGGTGATTATTCTCTTTGTGAATATAAAGGGAGAGGACTGGACGTAGAAGAACCCAAAGTGGGTGCGAAACCTAGTCTGACGGATACAGCAGGATGAGTTGAGGGAGGCAAGAGAAATGGTGGTGCGTTGTTTCTATCGCGGGGCAACAGCGGGTTACGGAGCGTCTCTTATGAGGAGATAACTATAGTAGCGGAATTGATTTTGTCTGGGGTAAGGCAGCAAGCAGTTCTAGAAACGACTGAACCTATTGCTTAGTGGTTTTCCCAGGTCAGCGCTTCAAGAATCGAGATATGTTGGTTTGCATGCAGTAAAGGGTTCGGCAGTGATAAGGTAATTTTCGTGTCAGTTAGCATGTAGTAGTGATTTTTAGCATCTAGATTAGCATCCACAAATTCTATTGCTACTAGAAGGATGAAAATTCATGTGCTAAAAACCTGTTATATGGCACCCAAAGCTCCATTTGTACAGCTGGATTAGATTTCTCAAACTCCAAAATTGAATCAAAATTGAATTAGAATGATGTGTTACATGGCATACCACTGTGAAGGCAGCATGGTCTTGGAGTTTTGTTGCATTTGTAAATGGCACCTAATTTCAAAGCATGAGATCCAATTTTTTAAGCAAGCCTCCATGAATAGCCGATTCTAAGGCGGCCAGATTCTCTTTTAAGAACTAAGATGGCCATGAATCCATTTGCTCAAAATTGGCTTACCAATGAAAAGCAGATTTTCTTTTAAGAACTAAGATGGCCATGAATCCATTTGCTGAAAATCGGCTTACCAATAAAAAGCAGATTCTCTTTTAAGAACTAAGATGGCCATGAATCCATTTGCTGAATCAAAAGCGGCCATGCAAAACCTGAATAACATAAATAGCATGGTGTATATACAATTATGTTCTTTCTTACCCCAAATTAAAGCCTACTAGCACATTGAAGCTCTAAGGGATACGAATCCAAGAATTTCGTAGTTTTCTCAAAGCAACAAAAGGTAAAATTCTAAACTCGTTCATGGTCTTAGTAAAAAAAGAAATCTACCAAGCCCGCCCTAAAGTGGCACGTTACTCTTCTTGTTGTGCCCTAAGATTGTATTGCCATATATTTCAAAAAGTTGCATGCATATCAAATCTACATGTTTGCCACTTGTTATTTTTTTAAATCTTCATTTGCATGCACATGACTTACAATTATGTTTTTTCTTACCCCAAATTAAAGTCCACTAGCACGTTGAAGCTCTACGAGATATGAATCCAAGAATTTCATAGTTTTAACAAAGGAATAAAAGGTCAATTTTTAAACTCGTTCATGGTTTTTGCAAAAGAAAAAAAAATCAATCTACCAAGCTGGCCCTAAAGTGGCATGTCACTCTTCTTGTTGTGCCCTAAGATTTTTGTGCTCTACCGCTTAAAAATGCCGCGCATGATCTCTTTTCTTCCACAGGTGTATGCAAATTAAGTTTTAAAAAAATAACAAGTGGCAAACATATAGATTTCACATGCATGCAACTTCTTGAAATATATGACAATTATAAATCTCTACATTCATTTGATGAATAAGAGCATGTAAATCAATTTTCTACACATATATAATTGATTTACCGAAAATTCAATTCTTTTGTGCTTTGATATTTTGGCGACACCTGTGCATCTTTTTCCTGGGTACAAGTTTTGGATAGAATTTTCCGGTGAAGTTTTTGCACGGGATTGCACAGGACTCCAGTTTTCTCTATTTGGGATTTGGGACAGGAAGCAACACATGCCGGCAAATTTGACCAAAAATTGACAGTAGCAAATGTGCTTCGTTCCTGATCGAATAGCCAAGCCTAATTTGAAAATGTTATTGCAAAAGAAACCCATTTGCAGATTCAGCAAAAGCAGCATTGCAGCATCCATGCTACTGAGTATTTTCACCTGCCGGCCAAACTGGGTCTATCAAATGCAAGCCTCAATCTAGAATGTGCACCACTGCACCATTCCGCTGTTGCAGTAGCTGGATGAACCCAATATGTGCTCAGTAAGCTCATACTAATCGCCATGCCTGCAATACTTATTGAGAGGCATTGTTGAAACCAAAGTACCAGTTGCAAATCTGGAGCTAAATGGACTTATGTGATGAAATTACAATGGATTGAAGCAAAACCAGATTAATGGGGTGATTGGGCGGATAAATTTGTGGCTGATGGGACGGATTTGGGGATGGGAGAGGAGAGCAGAGGGAATACACACATAACATCCATACCGTCAATCCAATTGGTTTTACTCATGCCCTGCCAGTTGGTTTTCTGATGAGCCTTGCTTCTGCCTTCCTCCTTGTGATCTTATCTGTAATCACCTGCATATGCAAAAGTGTTAGAAGTGTTTTATCATTCTGCCTACTGCAAAATCATTTCTGCAGTCCATGCTCATTTCTGATGGCTTATACCATCGTTGATGGGTATCCCCACTTATAGGTGCTCACATATTTAGTGGGAACGGTTTTGAGCACAAGCATTTCTGTGCAAAGAATCTAAAATAAAAAATAAAGTTCCTACAGTACTTTTTGCTTTTCCCATTCTAACTAGATGCAAAGAGCGAAAATAAAAAATTCTCAAACGATGCTAGAAAAGGCTATGACAGAGCCAGCTATGGCGGATTCAGCATAACAGTGGAAATGATTACCGGGTTAATTCTAACTAGATGCAAAGAGCGAAAACAAAAAATTCTCAAACGATGCTAGAAAAGGCTATGACAGAGTCAGCTATAAAGGATTGAGCATAACAGTAGAAATGATTACCGGGTCAAGCCGTCGGTTGGGCCGCTGGATGAAGCGAGTACTCTGGCATTTTTCGTGAGCTTTCTGTCCAAGCCTTCAATTGACCATTTCGGCCCGTCATGAAGAAGTCCTAAGAGGCGCCTCACATGTAAATTTTTAGGTATTCACATGTAGTTCATCTGAGACGGCCGATTGGACGTCTGAGCCGTTCGTCCCCGAACTGCTGGAGCAGTTTACACCTGAGCATCTCGAACGGCTTGACGTCCGGCAAAAACTTGCCGGTGACATGTGAGGCGTCCCTAAGAAAGCCATCCAACTGCTGACGTGCGAATAGGATATCGCTGACATTTCGAGCCCTAAGCTTATAACTGTCCAGGTGAGCAAAGTGATATCTTGCCTACGTGTACCTGCCTACATGTCTAGAAATTTCGCTGATCATATAATTTGAGAAAGTGAGAAATCCTCAACATATCAAACGAAATTTGATTTGGATTATTGTGAATAAGAGATCAAGTATAAATGTGAGGGCAAAACATATAAGTGGCTAGGGGAGATATTCACACCGCACTGGACAGTCCAATAGCAACTCAACCCCTAATGACCTTTGAGCCATTGTAATTGCATGTTGGTTTGCTTAAATTTTGGGCATAATGTGAAATTGTGTTCTAAAGATCCTAGTAGTGCTGGTCAAAATTAGGTCTATTCAAAGGTGTATTTGTGCAAGTATACAAACTTTAATATTATATGGAATTTGATATTCTCAAGATTTAATGTATGTTACATGCCTACAAAGCACATGAGATTTACACATTAATAAAAAAATGGTGCATTATTCAACAAACCACTAATTGATGATCAAGGGAGAGTCTAGCTTGTGAGAGATAATTGAATGTATAATAGAATTGGGTTGATTGTAGTTGTTACTACTTTGTAGTGGGACGTGGTTGTCTTTCTTCTTGAAGAGAAATGTTCCCGCGATAAATTTCTTGTAAAGATAAATGATAAGTTGCTTAGAAGCAATTTGTTGCCATTTTTTCATATCTCCCAAGGCATTCCAATTAGTTGTAATGGATTGTACATATCCGGTCAATATGAGGTTAATATAATGTATTGGATTAGCTGGCTATTATCTTGGAGCCAGCTTTGGCCAAAGCTAGTGACGTTAGCATCAAAAAGATAAATGTTCTATCATCGTTGAAGCATATTTACACTACTACAGTAGAACTTTTGGTCATGAATGGTATCCGTATTGCCATTTGCTATCTGACTGGGATATCTTGGGACTATGGTACTGTTTTTACGATAACTACTATACCATGCCAGACGTCTAAATTCTCTTTTGTACATGTTTCCATTAAATTGTGGATCGGATTGATGACATATTCTCTTTTGTACATTCGTCCAATTTGCTATTAGATTGTTGATTTGATTGAAACTAAACTCTCCTTCGTAGGTGTTCCCAAATGAATTATAATAATAGTTTCTTATTATTATAGACAACGATCCTGTAGGTAGAGCAAGTTTGAAGTTAATGAGCTGTGACATTGTGTATACATTAAATCAAAGATTAAGCGAGGTTGGATGATCCTGTCAAAGACTTAACGACTTTGCAACATGCTGCCACATTTGAGTGCATATCCACAAGGAAATTTGCAATAAAAATCTCAATTTGTCTTTGTTTATGAAATGGATAACTATTCCCTTCTCCAAAAACTCAGCTCTCACAAATTTCCCATCTACTTGCTAAGCTTCTTCCTTAGCTGCATACGTAGCACAAATCTTTTTGTTAGATATTTGCCAAGGTTTGCATGCGTTTCATTTATTAACAATGTTCATTCTAGAATGGAGCTCGCATGAAAACAACAAAAACCTAGATAGGCTTCTCGTTCATCTCAGCATATTTTCTACAATGGTGGATAGTGGGTAGCTGTGCACATGCGAACTACCCACGAAGAAAAATAAAGGGAACGTCCAATTAAACAATGTTGGTGGGTATCAAAAGCATGCGTCCGGACGTATGCTTATAGCAGGGTTTTATCCCGCTTAAAGCACCCCTGCTTTTGCTTAATTTGGGTGCTGGTGGGTGTAACTGCCTGTCCTTTTTTCCACGCCCTTCATGTACTCACATGTCTACCTCAACAACGAACAGTTAGGAAATGATTGTGGGATTTTGGCTGGATTTTCACGCGAGTGGTTGTACATTGCAAATTCGAGCCCAGAACTACTTCGATCTCATGGCCCGCGCAAATTCTTTCTCCAATTCACACATTCTCCCTCTGTCAAGAAATTCATGGCGCTCCCTGATACCGGCCTGGAGGCAATCACACGTTTAGCATTAGATTTTCGGCCTCATAAATTCCAATACACTGTTCCAGATTTGTTGGATCTCAATGGAACACAGGAAATATCGCGTGAAGATCCAGTTTCCTCTACAATTTACAAGAAATTGGATGCATACAAATTACGGAATAAGATGAGAAAAGCAGTGGTTGAACGGGAAGATCTGAGCATGAGATGCAGGCAAGAAATAGCCAAGCTTGTAGTTGATTACTTCAACAATCTCATCAAAAAGCATTCACCTGAACTCAAGGCCGATGTCATGAAGAGGGTGGTTCATCACCACAAAATGGAAATCTCAGAACCTGGAATTTTGACAAATCCAAAGGAGTGCAAGGCCGGGGATGCTGCTCAACAACTTGAAACATACAATGGTAGCCACAAAGAGGCAAAGGAACCATGATATTCGGAGAGCCAGAACCTCGACACTGGTGATGGCTTCTTTCCACAAAATCGAGATGCAATTCCAATTTCCACTATGGCAGGGCTGTTAGGCACATCTAATTCTTGATTTCATGCCTGTGCTTCTTTATGCTTTTAAGTGCTTGTATCTGCTGAGTGCACGAAATCAAGTCTGTGCTTCTTTATGCTTTAAGGTGCTTATATCTGCTGAGTGCTGCTGGCTGGGAGAGGTTCATTGAATAATGTGCATTGTTACTGAACCCAACACGTATTTTTGTAAAGACTAACAATGGCTTTTATTGCGAAGAAGTGGAGACTTGGTAAGCTCTATGTACATTTATATATGCTCTATCCCTGGAAAAGATAAACAATTGTTGAAAGAATTCAAGAGCTGTGGTTGTCTTCTTTATGTGGAGTTGTATGGAATGTGCCACATGAAGTGCACCACAGTTGCTCATAAAAAGCAGAGTACATTTTTCGTTGATGTTGGATACTTCAAATTGACACTGTCTTCTCCTGAGAACCTCCAGTAGTACATTTTCCTTTAATATGAAGACATTAAGAAAAGTGAGTATTTTGCATTGCATGATTTCATAGCCTTCATACTTCATAAATTAGTTATGCAGTACATATTTCATTACTAGCAGGTATTTAATCCTTCTGGGAGTAAAGACACAAACCCCATATCCTATCATGTTAGCGGAAGCGGGTCTATTACCCTTAGAAGTGGAGGCACTTATCCAGACCATTACATTTATCAATAGACTTCATGGACTAGACGACCATCGGTTCTCTAAGAACGCCATGGAGATCTCGGGACATCGATGGTATAGGGATGTTACGGTATGGGCTGAACGATGGGGATAAGTGAGGAAAATTGGCGGATATCACGGATATTGGGGTTAGAGATCTAGTCCGGACTATCGCATTAAGGAAGATATGGGCACAAACCGGTTCCGGATCTTTGGTATACATGGCGGATATTAATCCAATGATAGTTTACTCTGACCAATCCTATCTTCGAGCAAGATTACCACGGTACATGAAGCAAACCATTGCCAGATATCGAACAAGTTCCCATAGGCTGAAAATAGAAACAGGAAGATGGTTTAAGATCCCAAAGGAAGAACGAACTTGCCAATTATGTGATCAAGGGAAGATAGAAGATGAGCAACATGTTTTCCTGAATTGCCCTGCTTACTTGGATATTAGATGTACATATCATGTGGAATATTCAAGTTTTCACGATTTGCTGGATATGGAGCCAAAAGCTCTAGGTAGCTATTTGAAAAAGGTTGAGATGCACAGATTGTTGTTGCTGAAAATAAAAACAGTTATGTAATTTGTCGCTCCATGACCTCAAGGTCCTATGAGGGCGTGATTAATATATTATTATTATTATTATTATTATATAAGGCTTAATTTTGCAGGACCTGTTTTCTTTCTAAAGATGTTCCTCTTGATATTTGATGATGTTGTTGACATTTTGCCATCCTAAGAGTGTTGTTTTTTAAGTTGAAACAAAATATTTATTTCCCTTTTTTTGCAATTGTGGCTCAATTGTTTTTTTTTTTTTTTTTGGGATGCATGTTACTTTTATTGGTTATCTTTCTAGAAATGCTTGTTTTAAATTGCAACCTATTAGGTTCACAAAAATTTAAAAACGTAACCCCAAAACAGGCTAAAATCTCGTTTTAAAAAAAAAAGAATATGCAATTGCACCACTAGTCATTAGTGCATTTGCTAGGTCACCTTGTTAATTTTATTTTTGAATTGAAACAACAACAGATATAAGGTGGATTAAAGTGAAACGAAAGCCTCCAAGCATATGAGACAAAAAAAACAAATAGGTAGCACATGCTCAAGTCTTGTAGCACATGCTCAAGTTGTTGGAGCAACTAAAGATTATCAAGACCATCATCCCAAGGGATATAATCATATCGAGAGCCCAATATATATGCAGGCTCAACAACAGAGGGAGAACCACCATGAGCTTCCTCTTCATCAGTCTGGTTAGAAAGCAAAGGGAGCAAAGGGCTGTCCTGAGAAGGCACGTTTAACTGCTTGACGTCTGAAAAAGCAGCGTACAAACGACCAAACACTTGTACCCCATCCTCCCCCTGTACGCGTAGGAGGCACCACGTTGGGGCCTCCGTTTCGAATGTGGCGTACAAACTTGAACATGAAAAACAAACAGGGAGATTGCCCAACATCCACATTGAGTATTTAAACGCCGAAGGTGGCCATGCAACAGATCCTGCTATAAACGCCACTAGAACAAAGAAGATGGAGACAACGAGCAGGATCGCAGCGTTCTTCAAGGCCTCTCGGATACTGCTGACAGCCTTGGTTATGTCAGAGTCTGGCACAGGCAATATGGCGCAGGCACCTGCAAGCACAGTTGCCATTGCAGAAAAAAAGGCTGCACTGTTGAATGTCCAAAATGCCCATGCCCATCCGTCATCCTTCGGTGGGTGAAGCCATCTCTCAAACGTAATGCCGGCAATCAATGCAGCACCTGCCAGAATTGCATTGGAGACATCCACATAAACCTGGCGGTCCCTATACAGATTATCCACATAAGCTGCCACTTCGGGCCGCCTCCTCAACTCTGTCATAATCTCTACATCAGTGGCGTAATCCAATGGAGTTTTGGAAGGAGTAATTTGCACGAGGAGAAAATTTCGCGATGAAATTTTAAAGCTGCCGCCACCGACACAGCGGGCAAGCGAAAGCGGAAACCACAAGGCCGCCAAAGCCAGTCGGTGGCAGCGCCGCCAAATTTCGCGAATTTTTTCTCGTGCAAATTACCCGACGAAATTTCAATCAACTTGAAATTTTGCCCTTTCGTGAGGCATTCGTTCCGATCTGTATGAGTTTTTCTCTATCTTTGCTTTAGGAGGATTTTGATGAAGCTTGGCCAGTAGAGGTTTGGTGCGGTAAGCTTTTGAGTGCATCGGCTCAACGAATCGGCTCAAGAAATAGAGATCAACGAAGATCAATGAATCGGCTCAAGAAACAATTCGTCAAGATCAATGAATTGGCTCAAGAAATAGAGATCGGCTAAAGAAAGAAATAGAAATGGGCTAAAGAAGAAATCGGCTGAAGAAATAGAGATGGAAGCGGCGCCGCCCAAAAATTCAGCATGCAATCAACAGGGCATTTCGGTTTATAAAAACAGGATGAAAAGGGCTATAATTTCAAGGTGATTGAAATTTCGTTGTCAAAATCCACTGCATCTGCTACCACATCCTCTGACAGCCCTTTGCTAGTGCATAGAAATGACACTATCTTTTTTTGCTTCAATATCGTTGCCCAATGTAACGCAGTCTTCCCAGTCAGCTTCCCCTTACTGTTCACAAACTGGAACACTCCTTTGCTTTGTTTGTGAATAAATTTCACAACATTTTGTTTGCGTGCGCACAATGCTTTGTATATCGGTGGCACTTCTGCCATTATATCTTCAACTGAGAAATTGCGCATCATTTGCTTATCAATTGCTTGAAATTTTATGAGCAATTGCTGATCAACAACTTTCTCAATTTCACCTATCCAAATGTTGATCACATTTTTCAATTCCTCAGCACGAATGTTCTCTGATTCTCCTAAGCACTCCAGAAGCGCCTCTGCAAAGACAAGCTTTTCGCCAATGATAGCAAGGCATAGAGGAGTTCTTGTTGGAATATGGAATCTCTCATGATCACCACTAACGTCCGTCTTGTCTCAAACTGTATTTGGAGAAGACCGTTGCAACTCCACCCACTCGAGATACTATATAAAGAAGCATCCGGTATCATACAGATAACTTCTTCCTCCATTCTTGCTATTCTGAGTTCTTCAATCTGCAGAGAAGGGTGTGGTCCCGAGCCCTATTCGGGACATGACGATGCATGAGGCATCTTCCTTGTTTCCTATTCTCCTGATTTGTGTTGTCAATCCTAAGATCTATCTCCTCCATTTTTTTTTTTGTTTCCAACAGTTCTACCTTCTCTATCTTTGAGCAAAGGATTAACATTATTTTTTTTAAGTGGCTGTATAACACCATTAGCATTGCCCTCCATTGCAGCCCAATGGAAGGCATTTTGTCCCTTGTTATCCGTCCTGTTGACATTTTCTTTGTAATTCTTCTCCTTGCCACCCTTGTTCTTTGCAAGTGTTGAGACGTATTTGGTTCAAAACCCATTCCACATCTTTTTCGGTGCCATAAGCGGCCGCATAATGAAGCAAAGTGCCACTCTCATGACGTGACATAAATACTCTACATGCTATCATACTCTTGCAAATAATTGTGACAGCATCCTTATGGTGGAAGTCATGAGCTAGGTCCACACAAAGTTTACCATCAACGTTTTTAAACGATAACGATAATACACAACAAAAAAGGTGCTCGTATCCCCCGGAAAATCCCCCCTTAATGAACCGGGGAACTTGAGAACAATGGGTTATTTTCTTTGCAATGGGGAATTCTTGAAGAAAAGGGGTATATTGTACGGGGTATTTTCAAGCAACGGGGAATTCTTGAACAAAAGGTGTATATCATACAAGGGGAAATTAGTAGAAACGGGAGATTCTTGAACAAAAGGGTATATCCTAATGGGGGGAATTAGTAGAAATAGGAGACTGCAAATGCACATCAGGGTATTTACAAGAAAGGGGGATTGGTCAAAAGGGAATTTGCAAATGTATTGAGGTATTTTCAAGGAAAGGGGACTGGTTCAAAAGGGAATTTCTGCGAATGGATTGGGGTATTTTCAAGAATGGGGACCGTTCAAAAAAGGAAATTTATGAATGGATTGGGGTACCTTTAAACAAAAGAGGATTCGGAGGAAGGCGAATTACTAGAAAAACAAAGAATTGCAATAATTACCAGGTTTTTTCAAGCAAAATGGTAGTTTCAAGGAAAAGGGTATTCAATTAAAAGTAAATTTAAAGGCAAAGACTCGTTGAATTTTTGAAGTATTTTGAAGTATATTGTGTTTGTGTTGTTAAAAAGGGGATCGCGATGCGATCGTCTCGATGGTCTACGCATGGTAGAGGAAGAATCATTGATGGCTTTGGCTTTTAATGGATTATTGTCTTTGGTCTACCCAAGAAGCATGCAATCGCTAGAACACGACATGTAGATACACTTGTTGCTTCTACCTTCCGAGGAGATTTTAGCGCCCGTTTTGCCATTGCCTCTTTATGTGCTTTCACAATCCCATCTTATTGTCTTTGCTACTGCTTTGCTGCTTCATATATCGGCATTCTTGTTTAATGGCTCCACCAAAGCGTTTCTCTTCATGTGACTCGTTATTTACAACATCACGTATGGGGCATTTGTATGCTTAGTTTGTGGATGTTTTAATTACTAGTACGTCGCGAGAATATGTCCCTTATGCTTTATGGTTAGCTTGTGCTTTGCTTCGAGATCGTCACGGTGGGCATATAGTACCTGTGCAACTTGGATGTTGCTAGAAGTGTTGGTAACCGGCCTCTCCTTGTGTGTTAATCGAGGTCGCTACATAGTTCTGAGACTAGTTAAGTCCGTTGCTAGTTAGTAGATGTAGCACATTGATGTAGGGATTAAAGTTCATGGATCTTGTAATCATGCCTCTGCATGCTATGAATAAATGCCAAAGTTCAGGGAAATGGGCAAATAAGGTGTAGCTATGATGTTACATTTAAAATATTTAAGCTGCTTGCTTGGTGATTTTGGCAGGCATGGGTATGGATTGCTGCCTCAAGTTATGCACAACAAGGTTGCCGGAATGGGAAGGAATGCTTATGTTGAAGGTTTGATTTGAAGGTTTAGGGGTTATTCACATGTTTGGAAGTGTTGTGGTTCTGCCTAGTCTGTCAAGGGGCATAGCTACCAGAACTTGTCCGTTCCCAAGGGTCAAGATTTTCGGGAACTTCCAACAAAGTTCCCAATATAGGTGCTACCGGTAACTACGTTTCGGACGAAGTTCCCATTGACGGGAACTCCCGTTCCAGGTAGCAAAAGTCAGGGGGCTCACATTTCTTATTGTCCACTTTCTTATTGTCCACTGTTGGTCATACCATTTCTAAGACTAACTGCGGCATATAGGCATATATGGGCACCCTCCCCTAGTATGGTTCCACGATGTATGCATTTCCCTTAAACTGTATTTTCGTATGCTTGACATGCAGCCAACGAGCAAGTCTACTTTAGGGTTTGATTGTGTAGGTTTCCCTCTGATGCTTACTCCGGCGGAAGTCGAGTATTCAAGTCATTTAGACCAAGTTGCAAGAGGCTATGGCGGAGAGTACCAAACGTTTTTAACCTTAAACGGCTGTGGCAAGTGTCGGCAGACAGATAGTTGTCTTGAATCGGCTTAGGTTCTATCAAGGGATCGGCTTGGGTCAAAAATGGTCTGGCTCTGCTACAAGACAGCATTGCGGCACCTTATGATTAATATTTGCATATAACAGGTGCATAGAACGGTGGCTCTTCATAGGACGAGTTATATTCTGGATTGGTGCACAACTGAATGCTTATGGATCATCTATAGGATCTAGCGAAACTAAACATGGATCCATGGGAAGATAAGAAACGGCCTATTCAATGGTGAAAGGATCTGGAAGAAAAAATCATGGTGGAAGCATGGAGTTTAGAACTAGTGGGCTCTTTAAATCAGGTGTGATTTGTTGATGATTTGATATAATTTCTTGTTCTTATTCCAGCCTCAAAAAATCTCCATGCGAATGCTCTGATGTGGTTACATGTCACTAATAGAATGGAAACAAGGCCGGCTATTAGCTTAAATCTATTGGCTGTTTGTCTTTAAGAAATGGGATACCACTAAAGCACAACCACAAACTTGCAGATTTGGAGAAGAAGGGGACTAACAAGGGAGGCAAATGAATCTGAGTACATGTGGGTGCTAGACCCCATTGATGGAACAAAAAAGCTTTATTACAGGTGCCTCTGTGGCCTTTAACTAGCTCATCTTTCTTCCTGATTTGTAATTCATATGAACCAGCTTTGGGCGTTTGCAGGGAAGCCAGTCTTTGGGACTCTAATTGCCTTGCTGCATAAAGTTGTTCCATAAGTCTCAATCACCCTCCAGAAGCCACTCCAGGCTGTTGTCAGAAGAGCAAGGCCAAGTGCTAGAAATATCCAGAATTTGGTCGTGGAGATGTTCCAAAGGCCTGCACAAATGCCTTTATAGACATAATGTGCGTCAAAATTTATGCATTGTTCATGGATCAGTTGGGCATAATTTTATGCTTTCTAGGAAGACAACACCTCATATTCCAAGCTCACTAGTGTATGAGATAATATCTCATATTCAAGCTAACTAGTATATGATGGAAAGTACATATTTGCCTTGCATGCAGCAGGTCTCAGCTGGTTAGAATAGATAGGAACATGCTGTATGGGCCAGCCATACATATTAGAATTCTTCCAGTTTCTACTGCAAATTTACAAATCTTCTGAGGCAAACACGAAATTGTACTCATTTTGACTTAGCACATAGTTTCTTTACAGGTTCTTGGGATCATTGACCAGCCGGTTCTTGGGATCATTGACCAGCCGGTTTTGCATGAACGTTGGGTTGGGAAAAGAGGCCATTGTACAACTTTAAACCGTCAACCAATTGCGACACGCTCTTGCGGCTCTCTTGCGGGTGCATATTTCTATCCAAATGTGATTTTCTTTTTAACTGTTGGATATGTTGAGTTTGCATTTTTTATCGTTAGGTATACTACAGGTCCTCATTTGTTCAACGGAGATGCCATGGAATCATTTAATCGAATCCGGGACAAGGTATCTATGCACCTAGGTTTCACCTATTAAGTTTGCAGTGTATAGATGGCTGTCTTTTCTCTTTAAGTTGAAAGAAAGAAAGATTATTAATGTCTGTATGGTTTTGAGGCCAAGTCTTACTTTATTTCGTGCACGGCTATGGAGAAATTCTTATTTTCTTGAACTTCTTGTAGTGCCGATTTTGGGAATTTTGTCAGCCTTCTTTCTTCTTTGAAGGTTTGCTTGTGTGAGATGCTCATTTTAGGTGCGTATATAAATTCTACGTAGATGAAGTGGCATTAACTAATTAAAGTTTGGACACATGCTTGAATTGGAGGTTTACGTAACCTTTGAACACGTCAAGATAGATTAGGATAAATTCATTCCGTTGTGGCTGGACTTACATTTCTCGGAGAGTCATGAATATTTCTGTGGCATGGGCAGCCTGCATAACCCATTTCTAATTGTAATTTTCAGTCAGAAGATCAGTCACAAAGGCAAATTGTCTGGGTGAAGCCATGAGTTGGAGAATTTGTGGTATCGAATTATAAATGGGCACACCACTGAATCCTCACTGAAATGGCACACCACTGGACCTGCTGTGTAACTTCTAGTGCACTCAATAAAGTACCATCAGTTCGCTTGCTCTTTCTCAAGAATTCTCAGTAGGAAACAGCCTGGTCAAGCAGAATTTTTGTGTATCAAATTTGTTTCTTGAAATCTAATTAGTTTGTTACTGTTGTTTTTGAAATAATAAAATATTTCATCAATTTGTTACTGATTAACTCTGCTCAAGTTGTTACTTATCAACTTGTTTTTGAAATGGGGTATAACAAGGTATGTATTTGAAACAGGGTATGTTATTTGGAATGGGGTATTATTTGGGTATTATTTGAAACAGGGTATGTTATTTGGAATGGGGTATTATTTGAAACAGGGAATTATTTGGAATGGGGTATCATTTGAAACAGGGAATTATTTGGAATGGGGTTTTATTTGAAACGGGGAATTATTTGGAATGGGGTATTATTTTGCAAATGATAATAGGGTATGATTTGTAATAAGGTATTACCTGAATAGGGTATTATCTTACGAATTATAACAGGGTATGAATTCACATTTTTTGATTGGGGGATTGCGACACCAGCGTAACGGGGTATTATCATATAAATGAGGGAAAGGGGGATTGTGGCCAAATACCCCGATTCCAAAAATATATTTTATCCCCTGTTCTTTAATAGAAAAGGGGGATTTTATAGGCATTTTTGCGGGGTATTTTATAGGGTATTGGAGCACCTTTTTCGTTGTGATACATCAGCATTGCAATCAGCCTTTTCTTTTTTTCTCCTCCTTTTCTTCAGAGAGGGAGCAGCAGTCTTTTCTATGTGATCACAGATGAGCTTTGTAGACTCTGGGGACTCATTGATTGCAGCCCAATGCAGAGAAGTATTTCTCTTTCTCAGGTCACTTGCAGAAACAGAAGCTCCCTTATCAAGCAACCACTGCACAACGTGGGTGCGCCCATTCCTTGCAGCATAATGCAGGGCGGTTAATCCATCATTGTTTGTCTCATCAACATCATTCATCAGCCTCTCCAGCACAGATACATCACTTCCGCTTCTTGCAGCAAAATGGAAAGGGGTTGCTCCTTTGTGGTCTCTGGCAGTTTTGAGATCTCCATTTATTTCAAGCAGAAATTCTACTACCTCCAGGCTATTCTTTCCTGCTGCATAATGCAAAAGAGTTTGTTCCTTACCATTGAGCACCTTACTAATATGTGGATTTTTCTCGAACATGAGCTTGAAGATTTCGAATTTTGCTGCAGCTGTGTGTAGTGGGGTGTCCCCTTCGTGATCTTCTTCCAGCAAAGCTGAAGCTGGTAGTTTCTTCAGCAGTATAACCACCACTTCCGTTTCCCCTTTTTCTGCAGCAATGTGCAAGGGTGTGCTCTTCCGATCCCCAGCCAATTTATGAAATTCGGCTCCACCTTCAAGCAACGTATCTGCTAATAATTTATCATCTTCATCAACCTGTGCCTCTGTTGATGGATTACCCTCCTCCATGGGTTCAGCCACTCTGTTACAATTTCTGAATCATGAAGGATTCTCTTGCTACTTATTCAAGGCCCCTATACAAGGTCAACACGTCATATAACATCATGCATCTGCATCACACAACCAGAATTGAGATTAGATTACATAATAATAATGGCACATCATGTGCATCCGGAGTTTGCAACTGTTATATAATTGTTCCAATTTGTCAGAGGTTCGTCCAATTGACATCCTGCACGTTAATTCTTTCTCATCTCGCCTTCACACACAAATTGGTGTCGGCACATCATGTGCGTTATGATAAACAAATTGGTGTTGAGAGATACTTATTGAAAAATAGATTATGGTATAGAAATAATATTTAAAAAAAAGTAGAAAGTAAACAATTAGACATATGCATCATGCATGTCTCTACACTTCGAGATGATACTGCCACGAATGTGGAGAAGTCCTAGCCAGTCCTAAAAAAAAAATGGAAGCTGACGATGTTTCAATCATGATCATTAGCAACCATATTTTAAAACTAGTGAAATAGTTGTCCCTTCATTAGAATACCTAAAAAGTGGTTTTTTTTTTTTTTCTAATTAACTTCACATTTCACGTGTATTGTTGTGGCACAAAGGATTGTTCCCTATAGGAAGGATTTGTTCAATAATTTCCTTTGGTATGTGCAAGTCATTTTAGCTGGCAACATCACCTCCGTACAATCTAAGCTTTAAAAAATATATATAGAATATATGCCAACCCAACAAAAAAACATGAGATGCCCACAACTCCAGCCTCTGCCCCCTAGTTATGGTTGACCCTTCAAGCAACCTAAAGAAATAGCTGACTATTTGAAGCATAGTTTCATTATATATGTATTTTGCACTTGTCCATTTTAATCCCAAATGACAACCATCACTAGAAAATGGAGTGTATTATGCGCAATAAGATGAAATAGAACAACTTTAGGGCAGTAAAAGTTTACATAAATTCCATACTTTTAAAGAGTTCATATATAGCATTTGAAAGTAAAGTAATGCTTTGACAATGTTTTAGTCCCAAATGTCCACAAGGCCAGGCCCAAATCCAGAATTTTTGAGTTCTTGCCATCGCCATTATATCTCTAATATATAATTGTAATATGGAATGGTTAATGATAGCTAATTGTTTAAATATTATTGGTTAGACTTATGCACGTGTAAGCTCTTAAAATTTTTAGAAGGAAGTAGTTTGTTCTAGAAGTTTCTTTGTACGGTGCAGAAGATGCTAGAAGCTTCCAAAACAAGTTCCAGAATCCTCCAGGATTCTCCATGGCTTCGTATAAAAGAGAGAGGGCGCCTTATTGAAAGTAAGGTTGAAGTTTGTTGGCGCTGTTTCTGGTGCAGCTTTTGGGAGCTTTTAATGAGGCAGCATGTGCCGATTATGAGCTGTAACTGGAAGGCTTGCGATGATTTGGAGCAAGAGGTGCTAAGATTTTTTCAGCGTATGTATAGGTCTGGTTGCACCTCCTCTCATCAAAACGGCCAGTTTGAACATCGAAGTTTTCTGCTGTAGAAGGCATGCCTGCGTCCATGTTAGTTTTGCAGGGCAACAAGCGGGAAAGAAAATGAGAGTTCTGAGTTTCTTGGTTTAAGAGTTGAAGTGCAGAGGATTTCAAAGGTTTAGGTTTTTGCAGGTCGTTGGATTTTGCCGTTGAAGGCAGCGAGGATTAGCAGCCGATGAGTGGGCGGCAATCGGGCGGCATCATAACCACCAGTTTAGAAGATTACTTCTGATATTGCAGTGATTCTAGGCTGTCTTTGGGTTTCAGTTTTGATTGGTTTTCAAAATTTCGGCAGGATTCAAGTGTCATCGGACCTGTGGTTTGCTTTTTCTGCAGATATTTTGGTTCCGGCATCCTGTGGCTGTGGGTTTTCAAAATTTCGGCTGGATGCAGGTGTCACAAAATAGAGCTGGGGTTGCGAAAAGCGCAAAATAACTCTGAAATCGGTGGGCTTCATCTTTTTGATGATATAAAAGGAAAGAGTAGACGTCCATCAGCAGCTTGAACTAGCGCGATTTGTCTCCTGAGCTGGGTCAGTAGCGTCCAATCTTGGGAGATTTTTGGGTTTTGAACAGGCACAAGGGAATGGGAGACAGAATTCCAACTGCTGAAATCTGGCAATGTAATCTCAGGAGCTACAGGTGTATTTGGCACTATTGATGCTATTCTTGCATAAAATTTTGAAATATCATGTTACTGTAGAGTCTTTGAAGGTATCGCCCTTAGACTGGCATCTGCTCATGAAAGTTGCACTTGAATCACCCGAATATTATGATAATCGACTCTATGATAATCTGAGATCCAAAGGAACATAAATTAATGCTGGGTTTGGTATGCTTCACTAGGCAAGAATGAAGATCAGGCTTTTTGGCTTTTTGGCTTTGTACATTTGGATCGATTTAATCCTTTTCATCACTCTTTGATCCTACTATCTATGGGTTAGCTATTAGCAAATGACCTCAAAGATGGTCTTTGTGCCATTTTTTTCTGCAGGATCGATTTGATTCCCCTGTAAGGCTGGAGTTCAAACATGAAGTTTCTTCTCAATCAGCTAATTGCTTCAATCTATTTGCAGGCACAGATAAAATCTACGTGTTATAATTGCCAATTGGAAAAGGGATTTTAAGTTTCTGTGAGTCTATTCTATAGTAGTATATCTAGGAAATTTTGGAAAACTAGAGTAACAGATGTGTATGTTGATTGCACCAGCGAGCTTCTATCTTGAGCCAACCTTGGCGAATTTGTTTAGAGAGTTAAATTTTTGCTATTTTTGAAGCGGGCTTGCCCCCTGCTTCAAAGAAAACTTCGGCTATGAATAATCTCTAGTCTTCACATTTATTATTTCTGTGCTGCGTTCTGCAAGTATGATATTGCTCTTACAATGACTACTTTACTGTGCCAAACATGCAGAGCTGACAAACGATCCGGAGTCCTCCAACTTGCCATTATATTATTAATTAGATGAAGTGAAACTCACTTCTGTACATGTTTATGATGAATTGTAGTAGCAATTTCTTTGTTGATATACATATAGGTAACATGGTCGAAGCGTGTTTATACATTAGTCTACGAATTAAAATCAAAGCGCTAGCGCCATGTGGAGCTCATGGAGTTATTTTCAACGGAGTTATTTTCAACACTGATCCATTTGGCTCTGAATGGAACCACATGCTGAACAATGATCTGGCGTCCAGTGGCATGTCTTCCTCCATGTAAGGAAGGATTGAATGCCCATTTCCAGGCTTTGTTGTACTTTGGAGCCTGGCCATGACCAAATTTGCGAAGCTTGTGTTTATTCACTGTCTGTTTGTTTCTGTACTTCTCCTATGTAGGATAAAAATGGCTTTGATAAGTCTAATTTCTTACAATTTTATTTTCTTTTACAATTTGATGATACTTAGATGCAGCTCACTCATTTGTCAAAAAATTAAAACATGTGGACCAGCAAATCTGTAAATAACGGTATCTCAAATAACAGTTTCATGCCTAATAACAATTTCATGCCTATGAGACGTAAGTTAAGCCACCAAATTCTGTAAGATTGCCTATATATGGGAAAGAATACTCATGCATAACCAAGCTTAGAGTTGACTCTTGCTAGTTGTTAGTCTTTCAAATAAAAAACATCTCTTTAGGTAGCTGCTCAGAGAGTGAAAAATTATAATTTTTAAGTCTTTCAAATAAAAAACATCTCTTTAGGTAGCTGCCCAGAGTAAAAAAATACAATTTTTAGATGTGAGAGACATCTGAAAAATGGAAATGCATCCAGGGGTAATGGAGCACTAACCATTCAATACTCATGCATAACCAAGCTTAGAGTTGACTCTTGCTAGTTCTTAGCCTTTCAAATAAAAAACATCTCTCTAGGTAGTTGCTTAGAGAGTGAAAAATTACAATTTTTAAGTCTTTCAAATAAAAAACATCTCTCTAGGTAGCTGAGTAAAAAAATACAATTTTTAGATGTGAAAGACATCTGAAAAATGGAAATGCATCCAGGGATAATGGAGCACTAACCATTCTAACGAATGGGGTATCAATCATGTTTGAGAACTGGAATGCATTTCAAAAGAGATGCACTACTGTAAAACTCTAAATTTTGCATTGTTATATCTTGCAAAGAGTCATCTTGAGCACGCAATATACAAAAGTCATGTTTGGTTTATTTTGAAAAGATGCATTTTTCCCAAAGCATTAACAACTCTATTGGAATGTCCATATTTGTGCATGATGAAATGATGACATCCTATGTAACTACATCAATCTGTCAAATGTCAACTCTAAAGTTGCCTGTAGAAGCTCCTTAACACCCTGCTCCTTGGGTGTTATGAGCCTTTGTGATAATGCCCTAGGGCAAAATGAGCCTTCGTGATAACGCGCTAGGGCGTTATGACTATTTTAGGCATTGTTAAGGGAGATAACCTCGGGCGTTAATGGGAGTAAAATTCTCAGGCAATATGTACCAGGAATGATGATGATGCTCAAGACCAGTATACATTGCATGTCCAAGTAATGGAAAATGTAGCAAAATAGAGAGGTTGAAGGATTTGGCTAGGAAATTGGTCAATTGAATGCAAAACCCCATCCCACAAAATAGTGGAGATAGTACAATCTAACATTGTCCAACTAATAGAAAATGTAGCAAAATGGGGAGGTTGAAAAAATTGGTCAACGAAATGCAAAACCCTACTGGACAAAATAGTTAGTTTAAAATCGTCATAAACTGCTTCTAAGCATGTATTTATTTACTACTTTTCTATTATAAAATACTATATACTCATATAGCTACTCGAAAATCATCTTCCAAATATGCAATACCTATTTCAAACAACATAGCGGCGGTGACAACCGCCGCGACAAATTCTTGTAAAATGTAATTCACGTTGTAAATACAATTTCAAAATGCGCTACTCTAACTACATGTATACTTCCACAAGGCCAGGCCCAAATCCAGAATTTTTGAGTTCTTGCCATCGCCATTATATAAAATGTAATTCACGTTGTCAATACAATTTCAAAATGCGCTACTCTAACTACATGTATACTTGTTGTCTCAAATTGGACATCCACCCTATTTGAGGGAATCTTTCCGCAAGAGATGACCTCAGGCAAAGTCACTAACAAGTGGTAAAGTCCCTAATCTGATCTCCCTACACACATGGGCACTGCCTGCTCAAGTTGAGGCACTAAACTTGGGGCATCTAATCTACTCTTTATACAAATGGAGCTCCAAATTGGGCAAATTTGAGGGGCTTCATGGTGGAAATCTATAGGGTTTTCAATCCCTTGCACAAGGCACCCAAAATTAAAACCAATATGGGTTTTTACCCTAGTTATATATATAAAACCGCTTAATAAAACCAATACATCTTTGTGGGTTGATATCATTAAAAACCTTATATGAATTTTATATGGTGTTCACCAAGATAGTTTTCTAACATGTTTAAAAGCAATAATTAAATATAATGCTTTATATGCATGGTTTGTGAATGTGGTGTGGTATGGTGGTAATAAGACGTGGTTTAATATATTGCTATATATACGTGGTTTTTAGAATGCTAAAACAGCATGACTTATTGATGTGGTAAATTTATATGGTTTTCCTTGTGTTTACATGTCATAGGTAATGATTATTTAATGGCCTAAAGCTTTGCATGTTTATGCATAAAACCCGTAATGCTTTTAGTATGGGACGATGGTTTAGTAAGTTTTTTATGGAGTGGTTAAAGGTCATAAATCACTAGTATTTTGTTTTCGAAAGCAGATTAAGATACTTTATAACACCATATAATTTTATTTTCTTAACTTGTAGTGGTTTCTTTGTTCAAACCCTTCATAATTGGTGTGTTATCTGAAGCATATATCACTACCGTCTTGTTTTCCAAAGCCTAGGTGTATATGACTAGTGGTTTCTAAAAGATCGTCCCAAATTCCATAAGCTTGCAAGATCAGAAAATAATAAAAACAAATAAATCAAAGCTATGAGGATTTGAACCCCATTTTAACCATATATTGTGCATTATACCCAAAGTGGATACTTTAGTCATGCACTAAATCACTTTCTTCATATCTGACTTATCCTCCGCACATTTTATTCAAAAAAAATGATCTACGATAATTTATTAAATAAAAAACTACTTGTATATGTATACAAGGGATAGTTGATATACTTAGCCATTCACCTGTTCTCAAGGGTTGAGTCCAACATTCTTTTGCCGGATGAATGGCTTGGTTAAGAAGGGCCTGTTTCAGAACACCAGATAGCTAGTGGCTCACCATCTCATCTGTAAGCAACGCCATCTGAACTGACAGGTCTCCAAAAAAAAAAATGCAATGTTTCATTCCTTGCTGATGCAACCTCCACTTTGACCTGTTTCAATTGCACAATTATACAAGCACACAAGTATTAAAGAGAAAAATAAAATTTAGGGAGATGTTTGAATACTAATTTACGTAGAAGTTTTTTCTTCTGACTACTCAAATTCATGAACAATTTATGAGCTTTGACGGACGTCCATAAGTACAGGATTCACCATTTCTGGTAGTTGATTGCACAGAAGCAATATTTTTGTACTTCTTCGGATCTGTAGCAAGTTTACAAAGAATTTAAACTTTGCCAATGCTGATAATCATCTGCATGCATCTTGTGAAGACCACATTCTTCTGAACATTTCTATGAAGACCTGCTGAGCGTCCTTCAATCTCCTGTGCCAGCCTGCATAACAGCAAATAAAAGGTTTTGTCCAACATGTCCCCAACAAGCTAGCAGTTTTAGCTTTCACTGCCATAAAACCACAACTTGTGGCCCTCAACCAGAGTGGTAGATCTTCAAATCCCCAAACTGTGCAATTCCTGTAATCAAGCCATGACTTCTAAACATATAAATGCATTGGATTGTAAAACGTTTTGTCCCGCGTGTTACCTTCAAGTTGTACACATCATTCACGACACCCTTCTATGTACGCATTTTCCATATATTGGATGCAACACCTCAATCCCACCGTCAAGTAGCACTAACTGCAAAACCACCTTCAAATTGTAACTCCTTTTGTACATTGGCTAAGTTCTAGAAAATGGTAATGTGCAACGAATCAGATCAGAACAAATAGCGTCTGAATCATTACAGCGTGCAGAAGAATGAGCACCGCATAACTGAAAATATGGCATTGCAGAATTGAGAAAAAACACCTTATTCGAGGCTGGCATTCTGGTAATAACAGACCAGAAGCTATCTACTTGGTCATGGAAGCTTGAAAAAGATCCTCCAACAATTATCTTCTCAAATAAGGGATAAGGCATCCAATAGGTTTAACTGTACGCAGACCTCCAAATAATTGCATAAAAAACTAAGAAAAGGAAGGACCACAAAGAGCCAATGGATGGTATCAGCGAAAGCTTCTTAAATAGCACGTGATGGCTTTACCGGGCTCTATCGGCTTTGTGCAAAATTATAGCAATGCAATTTCCAAGTTGAAGAGTTCAGTTGAACAATCTTAAAGTTTAAGGTGAGAGATTGCTGCACAACATACAGATAACATAATAGAGAAGAAGTAACAATTGCACTTACACTTCAAGAGCTTCTGATTGCCAATGAATAAAATATAGCCATTCATCTCAATATGCTCAGGCGATCACTTACTTCTACAGACAAAATGACCTCAAGATGAGAAATGAAACTGGATGGGCATCGAACTTTAAAGCAATTATCAAGCAAAATGCATAGATGATGAAAGGCATCTGTGACGCTCCCTGAACATATACGACCCTCGGACGTATACATACAGGGACTTTCCCCTCCCATGGCGACCAATCCGCCACGAGCAGGGCCCTCCGTCTAACTCGGGCCATCTATAATAAGACGCTCAAGTGAAGGACACAGAGGGGTCATTCGGCCCACGCCTTCAATGGGCTCCTACGGCGCGGAAGCATGAATACAAGGGTTAGCACACAGCATAAATCACATATAAATAACCACCACGAAGGGTGGCGCATCCATCCCAATACCAACGGCAAAGAATATACATCTAAACCTAAGAAAACACCCCAAACCTCAGGTTCTAACCCGGCTCAGACTCCAGTGAGGATCGACTGACGGTTGGGCCTCAAGAGATCAGCAGACCGAGTCTTGGCATGGCGTTGGTGGCGGCATAGAACATCGGCTAGGGTTGTCCACTCCATCCGCCCCTCACATGCACACTTTGCGGATGGGTCAATTCACGCTATGGCCGCTATAGCCTTCCGGAGACCTTGAGGCTCGAGGCATCACCCTGCCGAGCCTACTCCGGGTTCATGAAGCCCCGGTCCAGATGAGGCAGGTCGGGAGCGTCCCCTTCCGAGAATCCACGAGTGGTTCCATGGGTGAGCTAGAGAATACGTGCGCGCTCAGCGACCCCCGCATCCGTACCCGACTTACTCACCCTAAATCTACTCAAAGTGCAAGGTGCCCCATACGGGTCACACCACTACACCCAGGGAGTGTCAGACCCATACCCGGCCCTCTCGTGGCCAGGCTATCGGGCTAGCTCAGCGTAGGAGTCTCGGGAGCCTTTTATGTTCGTGCAAGACCCCACCTCCACTTCACCAACGTGTTCCTTATCGGGTGCTAAGCCGGTCCATAGCATCTATGACCCGTGTGGGCTCTTGTGCCGAGCGCCGCATTTAACGGGATAATCACGGGGGCTCTATCTAGGAGCATACTACAATAAATGGGCTCAAAGGTCTCTACCCCCCCTTAATTCCCCCATTTCCAGAATAATACTAGGCAAAGAACCATCAATCCATCCTTTGGAAGCAATCCCAGAGTCAGAATATAAAGAGAACGAACTTACCTTTACAATCAAGGGTTAGTTCCTACGAGTATAAACACAGAGAGAACAGACAACCAACCCAACATGTGCCCAACAGGGGCGCTATCCTAGAATTTACAACTACACTAGCCACCCACCTGTGTTTCTGCTGGACCCGTTATCATTGGGGATTTCCATCTTCTCGGTCTTGGTGTTCAGCTCTTGGTCACAAGGGTGGCGTCCAACTGCTCAAGGTGGCGCTCAGTTCTGGTCACAAGGGTGGCGCTCAACTGCTCAAGGTGGCGCTCAGTTCTGGTCACAAGGGTGGCGCTCCACTGCTCAAGGTGAATAGTGGCTGATATGGGGGGGTGATCCACCTTATGGGTCTCAATTAGCATTACCATGTTAGCCAATCGATGGTGACCACGTGGCGCCTTCCCAAACCATAATTAACTTAATTATGCCTTTTAAATATGAGTTCCTTAATTATAGGGTATTATCCTTAATGATTAATCCCTTTTAAGTCAACCCCCTAGGTTACCATACCCCATGGTGGCGTATCTATACTGGGTGACGTGTCAATGTATTTATACGTATACCGTATAAATACTTGGAACGTCACATTCTCCCCCCTCCTTAGAATTAATCTTTGTCCTCGGCATTAGGGTTAGATACAAATGTAGTAAATGACGTTATGAAGGAAGGAAATTCCTTATTTCAGAAGGTAATATATTAAAACTTCAAAGTTTAGAACAATTTAAGCACTAAAGTGCAGTTCACATGATTATCATAATTAAAAAAAAGTTCAAGGACCAAAATCCAATAGCAACATCAGTGGAACAATAAACAAAACATGTAGACAACATAAAGTGAAGAATTCGGGCCATCAGCAACCTTTTAACATGGGCGGGTCACGTACTGCTCACTGGCCTGCACATGTCAATATATCAGTCTGTATAGATAAAATGATTAGGTTGTGGTTGAAGGGTCCACCCCCTAGAAGAAAATAAAAGAAAATGTATCTACAAGGAACCTACCATGCCTATGGTTCGCAATTCATTGCGGCGTAAGGAATGGTCAAGTTCCTATTATAGCCAAGATGAATGCGGCTATGAACTACATGCTTTACAAGCAATTCGTGGTCGTGTCCACATTGACAGTACACCATGTCATAAGGAACACGAAGGTGATCCCATCATCGGTAACTGTTGTTAACTACGATGCATCTACCCCTCTACTGATTCTCGGCGAATCAAGTCTTCAAGCTTCTGCCGGGGCGGGGTTGATAGCATCGTTGATGGTCTTGACCTTGAGATTCGCGCATGAAATCCGGATAGTGCTTCTCAAGATCTGTTTGCATCACCCACGTAGCATCCTCCACTGGCAAGTGTTTCCACTTGACCAAGTATTGCAACATTTGAGTCCTCCTGGTCTGTTTATAAGCTCGATCAAGAAGAGCTTCAGGCACTATCTCTAGCTGCTCCTCTGTCATTTCCAAAGGGTTGGGGTTTCCAAAACCTCCTCTGGATCAGGGGTGTGCTGCTTTAGAAGACTCACATGAAAAACCTTGTGGATCTTTAAGCGGGGTGGCAAGTCCAGGCGATATGCTTGCTCCCCAATACGTTCAGTGATCTTGAACGGTCCAGCCCATCTGGGTGCCAACTTCTTGCAGTTACCAATCTTAAGCTTGGCTTGTTTTACCTTAATCTTAAGCCAAACCGAACATATACTCACGATACCATTTGTGGCTCCCTCGAACATATCGACCCTCGGGACGTATACATCGAGGACTTTCCCCCCATGGCGACCAATCCGCCCGCGGCGGGGCCCCTCCGTCCTAACTTCGGGGCCATCTATAATAAGACGCTCAAGTGAAGGACACAGAGGGGTCATTCGGCCCACGCCTTCAATGGGCTCCTACGGCGCGGAAGCATGAATACAAGGGTTAGCACACAGCATAAATCACATATAAATAACCACCACGAAGGGTGGCGCATCCATCCCAATACCAACGGCAAAGAATATACATCTAAACCTAAGAAAACACCCCAAACCTCAGGTTCTACCCCGGCTCAGACTCCAGTGAGGATCGACTGACGGTTGGGCCTCAAGAGATCAGCAGACCGAGTCTTGGCATGGCGTTGGCTGGCATAGAACATCGGCTAGGGTTGTCCACTCCATCCGCCCCTCCTGTGCACACTTTGCAGATGGGTCAATTCACGCTATGGCTTCGCTATAGCCTTCCGGAGACGCAGGCTCGAGGCATCACCCTGCTGAGCCTACTCCAGGGTTCATGAAGCCCCGGTCCGATGAGGCAGGTCAGGGAAGCGTCCCCTTCCAGAATCACAGTGGTTCCATGGGTGAGCTAGAGAATACGTGCCGCATCAGCGACCCCCCATCCGCATCAGAGCTTACTCACCCTAAATCTACTCAAAGTGCAAAGGTGCCCCATACGGGTCACACCACTACACCCAGGGGAGTGTTAGACCCATACCCGGCCCTCTTGTGGCCGCTATCAGGCCCTAGCTCACTTGTAGGAGTCTCAGAGCCTTTTATGTTAGGTGCAAGACCCCACCTCCACTTCACCACTTTGTGTTCCTTATCGGTGCTAAGCCACCCATAGCATCTATGACCGGTGGGCTCTTGTGCACAGGCCGCATTTAACGGATAATCTGAGGGCTCTATCTAGGAGCATACTACAATAAATGGGCTCAGAGGTCTCTACCCCCTTAATTCCCCCATTTCCAGAATAATACTAGGCAAAGAACCATCAATCCATCCTTTGGAAGCAATCCCAAAGAGAACGAACTTACCTTTACAATCAAGGGTTAGTTCCTACGAGTATAAACACAGAGAGAACAGACAACCAACCCAACATGTGCCCAACAGGGGCGCTATCCTAGAATTTACAACTACACTAGCCACCCACCTGTGTTTCTGCTGGACCCGTTATCATTGGGGATTTCCATCTTCTCGGTCTTGGTGTTCAGCTCTTGGTCACAAGGGTGGCGTCCAACTGCTCAAGGTGGCGCTCAGTTCTGGTCACAAGGGTGGCGCTCAACTGCTCAAGGTGGCGCTCGGTTCTGTCACAAGGGTGGCTCCCCACTCAAAGGTGAATAGTGGCTGATATGGGGGGTGATCCACCTTATGGGTCTCAATTAGCATTACCATGTTAGCCAATCGATGGTGACCACGTGGCGCCTTCCCAAACCATAATTAACTTAATTATGCCTTTTAAATATCCGATAGGACGCTGCCTTGTGGCGTGACGTTAAAATCTCTTCTTCTTCTTCTTCTTCTTAATTATAGGGTATTATCCTTAATGATTAAATTAGCATAGCTAATTTAATCCCTTTTAAGTCAACCCCCTAGGTTACCATACCCCATGGTGGCGTATCTATACTGGGTGACGTGTCAATGTATTTATACGTATACCGTATAAATACTTGGAACGTCACATTCTCCCCTCCTTAGAATTAATGCTGTCCTCAGCATTAGGGTTAGATACAAATGTAGTAAATGACGTTATGAAGGAAGGAAATTCCTTATTTCAGAAGGTAATATATTAAAACTTCAAAGTTTAGAACAATTTAAGCACTAAAGTGCAGTTCACATGATTATCATAATTAAAAAAAAAGTTCAAGGACCAAAATCCAATAGCAACATCAGTGGAACAATAAACAAAACATGTAGACAACATAAAGTGAAGAATTCGGGCCATCAGCAACCTTTTAACATGGGCGGGTCACGTACAGCTCACTGGCCTGCACATGTCAATATATCAGTCTGTATAGATAAAATGATTAGGTTGTGGTTGAAGGGTCCACCCCCCTAGAAGAAAATAAAAGAAAATGTATCTACAAGGAACCTACCATGCCTATGGTTCGCAATTCATTGCGGCGTAAGGAATGGTCAAGTTCCTATTATAGCCAAGATGAATGCGGCTATGAACTACATGCTTTACAAGCAATTCGTGGTCGTGTCCACATTGACAGTACACCATGTCCTAAGGAACACGAAGGTGATCCCATCATCGGTAACTGTTGTTAACTACGATGCATCTACCCCTCTACTGATTCTCGGCGAATCAAGTCTTCAAGCTTACCGCCGGGAGCGGGGTTGATAGCATCGTTGATGGTGCGGCCTTGAGATTCGCGCATGAAATCCGGATAGTGCTTCTCAAGATCTGTTTGCATCACCCACGTAGCATCCTCCACTGGCAAGTGTTTCCACTTGACCAAGTATTGCAACATTTGAGTCCTCCCCGGTGCGTTTTATAAGCTCGATCAAGAAGAGCTTCGTGCACTATCTCTAGCTGCTCCTCTGTCATTTCCAAAAGGGTTGGGGTTTCCAAAACCTCCTCCTCGATCGGGGTGTGCTGCTTTAGAAGACTCACATGAAAAACCTTGTGGATCTTTAAGCGGGGTGGCAAGTCCAGGCGATATGCTTGCTCCCCAATACGTTCAGTGATCTTGAACGGTCCAGCCCATCTGGGTGCCAACTTCTTGCAGTTACCAATCTTAAGCTTGGCTTGTTTTACCTTAATCTTAAGCCAAACCGAACATATACTCTGATACCACTGTGACGCTCCCTGAACATATACGACCCTCGGACGTATACATACAGGGACTTTCCCCTCCCATGGCGACCAATCCGCCACGAGCAGGGCCCTCCGTCTAACTCGGGCCATCTATAATAAGACGCTCAAGTGAAGGACACAGAGGGGTCATTCGGCCCACGCCTTCAATGGGCTCCTACGGCGCGGAAGCATGAATACAAGGGTTAGCACACAGCATAAATCACATATAAATAACCACCACGAAGGGTGGCGCATCCATCCCAATACCAACGGCAAAGAATATACATCTAAACCTAAGAAAACACCCCAAACCTCAGGTTCTAACCCGGCTCAGACTCCAGTGAGGATCGACTGACGGTTGGGCCTCAAGAGATCAGCAGACCGAGTCTTGGCATGGCGTTGGCTGGCATAGAACATCGGCTAGGGTTGTCCACTCCATCCGCCCCTGGGTCAATTCACGCTATGGCTTCGCTATAGCCTTCCGGAGACGCAGGCTCGAGGCATCACCCTGCTGAGCCTACTCCAGGGTTCATGAAGCCCCGGTCCGATGAGGCAGGTCAGGGAAGCGTCCCCTTCCAGAATCACAGTGGTTCCATGGGTGAGCTAGAGAATACGTGCCGCATCAGCGACCCCCGCATCCGTACCCGACTTACTCACCCTAAATCTACTCAAAGTGCAAGGTGCCCCATACGGGTCACACCACTACACCCAGGGAGTGTCAGACCCATACCCGGCCCTCTACGTGACCGGCTATCAGGCCTAGCTCACTGTAGGAGTCTCAGGAGCCTTTTATGTTCGTGCAAGACCCCACCTCCACTTCACCACTGTGTTCCTTATCAGGTGCTAAGCCAGTCCATAGCATCTATGACCCGGTGGGCTCTTGTGCACAGGCCGCATTTAACGGGATAATACAGGGCTCTATCTAGGAGCATACTACAATAAATGGGCTCAGAGGTCTCTACCCCCTTAATTCCCCCATTTCGAAATAATACTAGGCAAAGAACCATCAATCCATCCTTTGGAAGCAATCCCAAAGAGAACTTACCTTTACAATCAAGGGTTAGTTCCTCGCAGTATAAACACGTAGAGAATGGACAACCAACCCAACATGTGCCCAACAGGGGGCACTATCCTAGAATTTACAACTACACTAGCCACCCACCCCTGTGTTTACTTTGGACCCGTTATCATTGGGGATTTCCATCTTCTCGGTCTTGGTGTTCAGCTCTTGGTCACAAGGGTGGCGTCCAACTGCTCAAGGTGGCGCTCAGTTCTGGTCACAAGGGTGGCGCTCAACTGCTCAAGGTGGCGCTCAGTTCTGGTCACAAGGGTGGCGCTCCACTGCTCAAGGTGAATAGTGGCTGATATGGGGGTGATCCACCTTATGGGTCTCAATTAGCATTACCATGTTAGCCAATCGATGGTGACCACGTGGCGCCTTCCCAAACCATAATTAACTTAATTATGCCTTTTAAATATCCGATAGGACGCTGCCTTGTGGCGTGACGTTAAAATCTCTTCTTCTTCTTCTTCTTCTTCTTCTTCTTCTTCTTCTTCTTCTTCTTAATTATAGGGTATTATCCTTAATGATTAAATTAGCATAGCTAATTTAATCCCTTTTAAGTCAACCCCCTAGGTTACCATACCCCATGGTGGCGTATCTATACTGGGTGACGTGTCAATGTATTTATATGTATACCGTATAAATACTTGGAACGTCACATTCTCCCCTCCTTAGAATTAATGCTGTCCTCAGCATTAGGGTTAGATACAAATGTAGTAAATGACGTTATGAAGGAAGGAAATTCCTTATTTCAGAAGGTAATATATTAAAACTTCAAAGTTTAGAACAATTTAAGCACTAAAGTGCAGTTCACATGATTATCATAATTAAAAAAAAAAAGTTCAAGGACCAAAATCCAATAGGAACATCAGTGGAACAATAAACAAAACATGTAGACAACATAAAGTGAAGAATTCGGGCCATCAGCAACCTTTTAACATGGGCGGTCACGTACCAGCTCACTGGCCTGCACATGTCAATATATCAGTCTGTATAGATAAAATGATTAGGTTGTGGTTGAAGGGTCCACCCCCTAGAAGAAAATAAAAGAAAATGTATCTACAAGGAACCTACCATGCCTATGGTTCGCAATTCATTGCGGCGTAAGGAATGGTCAAGTTCCTATTATAGCCAAGATGAATGCGGCTATGAACTACATGCTTTACAAGCAATTCGTGGTCGTGTCCACATTGACAGTACACCACGTCCTAAGGAACACGAAGGTGATCCCATCATCGGTAACTGTTGTTAACTACGATGCATCTACCCCTCTACTGATTCTCGGCGAATCAAGTCTTCAAGCTTACCGCCGGGAGCGGGGTTGATAGCATCGTTGATGGTGCGGCCTTGAGATTCGTGCATGAAATCCGGATAGTGCTTCTCAAGATCTGTTTGCATCACCCACGTAGCATCCTCCACTGGCAAGTGTTTCCACTTGACCAAGTATTGCAACATTTGAGTCCTCCTGGTCTGTTTATAAGCTCGATCAAGAAGAGCTTCAGGCACTATCTCTAGCTGCTCCTCTGTCATTTCCAAAAGGGTTGGGGTTTCCAAAACCTCCTCTGGATCAGGGGTGTGCTGCTTTAGAAGACTCACATGAAAAACCTTGTGGATCTTTAAGCGGGGTGGCAAGTCCAGGCGATATGCTTGCTCCCCAATATGTTCAGTGATCTTGAATGGTCCAGCCCATCTGGGTGCCAACTTCTTGCAGTTACCAATCTTAAGCTTGGCTTGTTTTACCTTAATCTTAAGCCAAACCGATTCACCCACCTGGAAGACTCGTGGGGTTCTGTGCTTATCTGCTACACTCTTTTGACGACTGCGTGCAGCTAACAAGTAACCACGTACTTCTTCGACCAAAGCTTGCATCTCCAGGAGGAGTTGTTGAGAAACCTCCACTTTCGACACGGGGTTGTGCCATGTGTCAGGAGTAAGGCATTGATAACCATAATTTATCATGAAAGGAGACATTCGAAGACTCTCGCTTCATACCAAGTATAGGCAAACTCTACCAGATAAATATAGTCAGCCCATTGGGATTGCTTACTCCACACATAACTTCGTAGCATATCCTCTATAATACGATTGGTACGCTCTGTCTGACCATCTGTCTGAGGATGATATGCTGTACTCATAGCAAGCTTGGTCTGGATGGTGGCGAAGAAATCTTTCCAGAATGCACTTACAAATTTGGGATCTCTGTCAGATACAATAACCCGTGGCATTCCGTGCAACCCAAGATCTCCTTTGGCGAAGAGCAAGGCGGTGTCGAAGGCGGTGTTTGGTACGAAAATGGCAAGAAGTGAGCCATTTTTGACAATTTGTCGACGACCACCATTAGTGCATCATAGCCACGGAGAGTTCGTGGAAGGCCCACAATGAAATCCATGGTTATCACTTCCCACTTTGCGTTGGGCACATCTAGAGGCTGTAGCTCTCCTGGAACTCTTAGTTGCTCCGCCTTGGTTTGCTGACACACTTGACACTGCTTAATGTATCTAGCAATATCCTTCTTCATCGAAGGCCAAAAGTAACTAGAGCGGATTTTAAAATAGGTCTTCATAAACCCTGCATGTCCAGCTATAGGGCTGTTGTGTGTGTCATGGAGGATTAACTTACGCACTCCGGAAGTCTGAGGTACACACAACTTATCTTTGTGATATAACAGCTTGCCGTCTTTCTTATATGAACGGAAATCTTCGCGTTCTTTATCTGTGCGTGCCTCCTTACTCAAACTAGCCCAAATTTCACAGAACTCGGGATCCGTGGCCAAGGTCTGTTCTATCTGTTTCCCAAACTCACTTGTGAGTGTAGAAATTGCATTACAATGGGTTCGGGTTACCAAGGGATGGCGTGACAATGCATCCGCAACCACATTGTGCTTTCCAGGCTTATACATGATCTCAAAATCATATTCTTCAAGAAATTCCATCCATCTCCTCTGACGGAGGTTGAGATTCGGTTGGGTGGATAAATAACGGAGACTTTGGTGATCCGTGTCCAACTGGAATCTTCTACCAAGGAGGTAGTGTCTCCATATTCGCAAGGCGCGAACAACAGCTAACAATTCCTGATCATGGGTAGGATATCGCTGTTCTGTCTCGTTCATCTTCTTTGAATCATAGGCAATAACCCTCCCCTCTTGCATTAGGACCCCACCAGTGGCAATTTGACTGGCATCTGTGGCCACTAGTTTATCCTTGTCAGGATCGGGCAACGTGAGAACGGGTGCTGACGTTAAGGCATCTTTAAGCTGGTGGAAACTTCCCTGAACCTTAGTCTTCCAGTGCTCCATCCAATCCTTCACCTTCTCATGCTTTGTAAGATTTGTAAGAGGTGCTGCAATCCTTGCAAAATCCTTTACAAACTTTCGATAGTATCCTGCTAATCCCAAGAAACTTCGGACCTCGGAGACATTTGCTGGAATAGGCCATTCCCTTACGGCCTCTATTTTTGCCGGATCTGTAGCAATTCCCTCTGCAGAAATGATATGGCCCAAATAATCAACCTTTGGAGTGGCAAACTTGCACTTAGAGAACTTGGCAAAAAGCTGATGACGTCTTAACTTTTGTAGGGCCAATTTAAGATGTTTCTCATGCTCTTCTAGAGTCTTACTGTAGATGAGAATGTCGTCAAAGAAAATAACAACAAAATCATCCAAGTATTGTCGGAAAACATCATTCATTAACCGCATAAACGTTGCGGGGGCATTAGTTAATCCGAAAGGCATAACGGTAAACTCATAATGCCCATATCTAGTGCGAAAAGCAGATTTATGGATGTCCTCCTCTTTAATCCTTATCTGATGATATCCCGAGCGAAGATCAATCTTTGAAAAATACTTGGCCCCTTGCAACTGATCCATTAGATCATCTGCCCTCGGCAAAGCATAGCGATTTTTGATGGTATGCTTGTTGAGTTGGCGATAATCAATACACATTCTCAAGGAGCCGTCCTTTTTCTTTACAAAAAGAATAGGGGCTCCAAAAGGCGAAACGCTAGGTCGAATAAAACCTAGGTTTAGTAGCTCTTGAAGTTGCTTTTTGAGCTCTGCCAACTCTGGGGGACTCATACGGTACGGGGCCTTGCTGGTAGGCTTAGTACCTGGCTCTAAAGCTATTTCACATTCTACCCCTCTAAAAGGAGGAAGCTTCTGGATCTCGTCTGGGAAAAGATCGCTAAATTCATGGAGAATACTGGCAATCCCCCGTGGCAAGGTGTTGATTACTTGGTTTTGCTTAGCTTCGGACTCAATGGAAGCAAGTCTGATAACGCAGAGGAGCTTTTGCTTGCGTATAGCTTTATCTAACTGTCGGATGGACATAGACTGCATGATAGGGTTGAATGGTTCACCTTTTATAGTTACGCGGGCTCCATTAGCTGCGTTGAAGGTAACTTCTCTCTTCTCGCAGTCTATGTTGGCTTTTGCAGATGCCAAGAATTCCATTCCAACAATGAGGTCGTATTTGCCAATATCCATTAACTCGGCACCCATAGCAACTGGTGCGCCCGGCAACCGTGATCTTAAGATTGATGCGACGACCATGAGTATGTCTAACCTTACCACCGGGCAAAGTGACAGGCCTCGGTCGTGACCTCAGGGTTTCCAGTTGTAGGACCTGGGCCATTCTAGGAGAAGCAAAATTATGTGTACTCCCCGTATCCATAAGAATTACAAAAGGCTTACTGTCTACTTGGCCTATAGTGGAAATGACAAAGAGTGACTTTCAAATCGCCGTTTCTATAGTCGCAAGGATATGAGACGACCGTGAATGTACTCGAGCCGCCCTCATCCAGAGGTAATGTTGACTCAAGATCGCCCCAATCGAGGTCGGCCATGGCCAGCTGGGCAGTCTGGGTAACATATGGACAATTCTGCATGAAGTGTCTAGGCCTCATACACCTGTAGCATGCCTTATCTCGGCGGAGCTGTTCTCTGGCCTCTTTAGGAATGGATCAGAAGAGGCTCCAACTTCCTTATCGCATTGTTCTCGCTTATCCGGGCGTAAAAGGCGACTTTCTTCTCCGAACGGCCGACGAGTTCTCGCCGAGAGGGCCCCTGACTTGGCGAACGGGTTTATAAGGTGTGGACGGCCGGGGGTCGCTAATAAGGAGCAGACGCTAATATCTCCATTCTTTGGTGTGTCCTCCTCGAGGCTCAATGCTTTAGCCTCGCCTGCCAGAATCGATTTCGGTCGATGGCCTTAACCATCCGCTTGATCGATGGTGCCAAACCCTCAATATAGCCTTCCACCGCCCTCTTCTCATTCATACCAGGTACATATGCCTCAAAGCATAAACTCATCCGTAAGCCTCAGACACATATTTTTTCTCGCCCAATCAGAAAGTCCGATCTGTTGGCATTTGTGTGCACGCGGGCACATAATGCGATTTGAAGGCCTTGCAAACTTTCTCGGTTGCATCTACTCCCCGTCCGATGTTTGGCTCGCATAGCCCTTCCACCAAATCCGGGCAGCTTCGGTAAGGTTTGTGGTGGCAACCTTTCCTCGTGATCCTTTCTCATCATGCCATAGGACCTCCCGAACTCCTTCATTTCGTCCAACCAGATTTGGCATTCAATCCGCCTAGATTTCCCATCAATCGGGCCAATTTCCTATTCTTCCATATACTAGTTATATAGTCAGATCAACCGCCTTACGGCGGTTCTTTATCTCGGCGCTTTGCATGGCCACCGATGATGCGACGATTCGTGATGACACCGGTTGCAGATTTTGAAGAGGTGGTACTGCTCTCTCGAGGAGCTCCCGGCGTTTAGAGAGGGTTCCTCTTCGCCAGTACGTGGCTGGTTCGGGGGGACGGACTGGCCGCCGTAGGTGGACTAGGGCGGCAACGGAGGTGGCTCCGTCCGGCCCTCTTGTACATGCCGTGGGTTAGCATGCAACACATAAGCCCTCAGAATTTAGTCGCCTTTTCATCAACATCAATTCTTGTTCGGGTGTCAACCGACCGGCGCTTGAGGGTGTTCCGCCAAAGGCGCTATGCAGCACCGCCTATATTAACCATAAAATGATATAAGAAAAATTACAGTAACAATAAGTGTCACAGGAAGATCATTTTAGGTAAAGTCGAGAAATCAAAGTGAACACGCAAAACGACGGAAGATTTTAATTACAAGCGAAGTAACGGTTACATCAAAGAGCTTCACACTGGAAATTTATAAACTTATAGCTATATAATACATAAGTGGACCTGATACAGGTCATTTTCTTAGTCATACTGAAGCATAAGAACACAAAACTAGAAGATCCGGCTTAGGGGTTTGCAAAGGGATACATGACGGAATAGCGCACACTCTCACGTACAGCTCTGACGAGCTTGTAACGTGCCCAAGCCTGGATGATCACGGGTTGATAATCCCAAGTGGGGCTAATGATGAGAAGGTTGAAAAGCCTCCGTAGCGCGTAGAAGATTTGCCAGAGATGGTCATTGGCATCCTCGAAAGCTTCATGTCTGGACATATTCCAGTAGTCCCATGTGCGGCAGAGGGTCCATTTCAGATCATCAAAAGCCCGCTTCCTGAGGAGGGTAACTATCGCCATCCCCTTGTCCGGATCATATAGTTCTTCCGCCTTCAGCCATCATCTCTTCTCCACTTTCCCCGCCCGGATACCGCCGCATCCTTTGCCCGTAATCTTGTTCAGAGGTCCTTGATCATCCCTCAATATCCTGCTCGATCCTCTCCTCGCACTCCTCTAGTGTTTCTTCCGCAAAACGGGCGCAATGAGCATATAATCCCAAAGAATTCCAAGAGATATAATGACGCATCATGGAAAAGATCCATTCAAAATTATATTGGCATTACGTATTGATTGATACAATAGACAGTAATCATAAAGGATAACACATCACGAGTGATAACCTTAGCTTAAGACATTGCCAATGAAAATTTTACAGTGATTTCAGAATGCAAAATACATAATACAATCGCCTAGGAGTTGGGTCCCTGCCTTCGGCCCATTGGCCGAGGAGGTGGACGATAACGATCAAAGTGGCGCTTAGGGGCTGGCGTAGAGGGCGCTCGAAAGTTGCCGCCTCGTGGCAAGCAAGTAGCCGAGGTGCCGCCACAAGGAGGCGCATGTTGGCGCAGCCCGCCACGCCCCCAATGCTGCTATAGCCAAATCCCTACGGACCAAAGTAATGGTGGTGACGTGATAGTCAATCTTCTTATGGCCCGCTGAAGTGGATATGGCTCGGAGCGCCCACCAAGAAGCTTCAGAGGAAGGCCCTAGGTTCTTGGAGAAAAATAGCACCTCCCCTTGGCGGAAGGCCGAGAGAAAAATCGGGCCACATGGTTCCCCATTGCCCTAACCCGGGGGGCTCTTGGAGGTCTCCGCTTCTTTCCAAGTTGATGGGAAGCTTCTCCTCTTCTTCTTCTTCCCTGTCATCCTTAAGGCTGACCTTGGTGTCCCAAAGGTCTTCCTCGTCTTGATCCACCTCTTCCATGGTGATTTGCAGAGGCGGGTCCGAAGGAGTAGGCCGTGTCTGGGCCGCAAAATGCTCTTCTAGAGGCTGGGGTGTGTCACTTAAGAAGAACCGACGGGCGACAAAGAGTCTCAACGGGCTCTCTTGCTCTCCTCGGGCTGATATGCCAATAGGCTCTCTATCGGGCGCGGGTTGCACAACCGGTGTGGTGAAGTCGATGAAGTCATCTTGGCAATACTCCGCAAGGTCATAGAGAATCTCTATTTTCTTGCAAAATGATTCCAAAGAAGAACACCAGTAGGCCCACATGATATACTCAAAGATCGGTACTCTTGGTCATTCAAGAGTACCGCAGGAGAATGTTTAACCCTTCGAGCTTAAGGCCTTTTGCCGGCCAAGTGGGCTTCGTGGGCAAGCTCCTTCCACCTTACAAAATCCTCGCTCGATCGACTTCGCCATCTTCCTCGGTCGAGGTAGAGGCGAGAAGAATGCTCAGCAGGAATCTCCTCATCCTCTATGTACTGGTCCATAATGACGGCCAGTGCAAATCGGGCCTCAAAACAGGTTTCCCGATCTATTGTAGCAATAGGGAGGTCGGTCCCTCGTCTTCTGATGCCTTTGATGACGTTGCGGGCATGCTCATCACCCCCTAACATCTGGTGCAGGGTGTGAGAGTCAAGGTAGAGCTGCTCATCGTCGTCGTTGTAAACGCATGCCGGTATAATCTCCTCACAATAAAACTGAAGAAAAGCGGCATAATCTGGATGACGCTGCATGTTGGAGATAAGATTTACCTGCTGGAGCAGGTAGGGGTGAAGAAGATCAAAGGGAACCGTAGAGTCCCAATGCTCTCCGTCTAAGTACCACTGCTGCAGGGTTGGGCGAGCCATGAGGAGTGAAGGCACAAAGGAGGAGAAAGGAGGCGCTGAAGCAAGAAGGGAAAATGAAACCCTAATGGCCAAAAAGGGGTTTTATACTTTTTGGCACATTTCCCAAAATTATTATTAAAATTTTTATTTACTTAATAATATATTTCCAAAAAATATTTTTATTTTCACAACCCCAAAAATGGGACTAGTACATGGATAAGTTACAAAAAATTTTTTCAAATGTAAAAAGATCTGGTCGTTTCATCACCTAAAATCCCCTCGGATCCTTCGTGCCAGCTGGAGGTCCTTGGGCATGATGGTGACCCGCTTTGCGTGTATGGCGCAAAGGTTGGCGTCACTGAAAAGCTCGACGAGGTAAGCCTCGGTAGCCTCCTGGAGAGCGAGGATCGCAAAAGCTTGGAACCTTAGGTCGGTTTTAAATTCTGAAGCGATCTCCCCGCATGCGGCTGGAAGGGGAGCCGACGAATCAATGGCTCTGTGACTTCGATACTTACGTATCTCCCGGCGCTACTGCGTCCTACCGAAACCTATGGGGTTTCAAGGCTTAAGGGTCGCCTTAAGCCGACGGAATGGATTTGCCGCTGTGTTAGGATGCTTTGTCCGCCAACGATGTGCTCCCGCCTCCGAGCCGATGTCTTCTTGGCGATTGTTGCATCCCCGCTGCGATTCGGGTCTTATAGTGCACCCCCACTCTTAATAGGCCGGACTTCGTTCTCTTTAGTCTCCGACATTACCACTGGGCGGCGGCCGGCCAGGTCTGGCTGACCGGTTAACGCCGATGGGGTTTTCACAAGGGTTAACATTCAGCCCGCACTTAAGTCTTGCTTTGGTCAACCCTCTTTGGTGATCTTGCTGGCCCCCTCTTGATTCCCCTCTCACTGGCTATGAAGGTCCTCCCTTCCTCTTGAGCCGCTCTCGCTCTTCATCCCCGGCCTCTTTGTCCAGACGATTTCTATCTACCGAGCAATCTCAAGATGGTACCTGTCCCCCATGCTTTCGCATGTCCTCCTCTGCACGGATTCCAGTGGCCTTGACTAAACCTTTTGGACATTCTCAAAGATGAAGTCATTAAGGCCTTCATTCCAAGAGAAGGTAGGAAGATTAAAGTACTCTGATGCGTAAGTATACCACCTTTCCCCAAGTAATAAAAAACGCCCATTCTTATGTCTGGTGGAGCACCGCTATCTGGTGCAAGTCTTCCACTCTCGCAGAAGATGCATGATCCTCCTGGGCTTCATTCCGACTAAGCTCTGCAGGGTCGCTATCCGGTCCCGGCGAGGGATAAAACTTAACCATTGACCATGCACGGTCCGGGTGCTCCACGAGAGTGTAGTCCCGACCGCTTCATTCAACTTGAGGAGGAAGCGCTCGTTGAAGTGGAAGATAGGGTAGGGGACTCGTCGGCCCTCGACAAAGTGCTTGACAAAAAGGTTAAGAATGGTATCTATCATAGGGTCTTCCTCGGCAAGATGCTCGACTAGGGCGCAAATAACCGAATACGCCAACTTCTTCAAGTCCACGGTTAGCTTGAAGCGTGGCATGGCTATACTAACAAAGAACAGCAAGGAAGGAGGAAGGTGAGGCGCTCAGGCAAGGCGGGACGGCGCTAAGGAGTAAGTAAAGGCACCTACATGTAGGGCAGATGCAAGGGAGGCGTGGAGGTCAGCTATGGCAAATTTGGAGCTTAAGTCCGGCGGCTATGGCGGAAAAGGGCGCTCAGAGGAAGCACACGTCCGAAAATATAGTTCAAAATTCAAATTTTAACTTTTAACTTTTTATTAAAATTTTCAAAAAAATATTTATTTTTTTTTTTTTATAAAAATTTTTAAACGGCGCCAGATAAAAATACGCTACGATCAGAGGGCGGCCAAGTTGTTTATACGCTTTTATTTTGAAAAGAAACACCTCCGGGTAAGGCAGCAGCCTTTTTCATTTTTCTACGTCTGTTGTCCTTTTAACCTCGGAGACGTGCCCCTAGGGGTAATTGAGAGGTGCCCATCCATTGAGCCATTTTCGCCTTCATCCGAGCTACCTACAAAAAGTTATAGCTCTTCGAAACTTGGGCCTTCCAGTCGGCCTAAACTTCTTAAAACTTATATCCTATTTCCTTAACCTAACACAAAACCAAACATCAGAGAGCCAAACAATCACTCTAGCTTAAACTCTCTCTCCTGACTACCGGACTAGCGAGTTAGGGTTTGGTCAGTGCTATGATTTCGAGTAACCAAATCACGGCTCTGATACCATCAGGACGCCTCAACATATACGACCCTGGACGATACATACTGTGGACTTTTCCCTCCCATGGCGAGCAATCCGCCATTTGAGCAGTGGCCTCCCGCCTAACTCGGGCCATCTATAATAAGACGCTCAAGTGAAGGACACAGAGGGGTCATTCGGCCCACGCCTTCAATGGGCTCCTACGGCGCGGAAGCATGAATACAAGGGTTAGCACACAACATAAATCACATATAAATAACCACCACGAAGGGTGGCGCATCCATCCCAATACCAACGGCAAAGAATATACATCTAAACCTAAGAAAACACCCCAAACCTCAGGTTCTAACCCTACTCGCACTCCAAGGAGGATCGACCGACGGTTGGGCCTCAAGAGATCAGCAGACCGAGTCTTGGCATGGCGCTATCGGGCATAGAACATCGGCTAGGGTTGTCCACTCCATCCGCCCCTCCTGTGCACACTTTGCAGATGGGTCAATTCACGCTATGGCTTCGCTATAGCCTTCCGGAGACGCAGGCTCGAGGCATCACCCTGCTGAGCCTACTCCAGGGTTCATGAAGCCCCGGTCCGATGAGGCAGGTCAGGGAAGCGTCCCCTTCCAGAATCACAGTGGTTCCATGGGTGAGCTAGAGAATACGTGCCGCATCAGCGACCCCCGCATCCGTACCCGACTTACTCACCCTAAATCTACTCAAAGTGCAAGGTGCCCCATACGGGTCACACCACTACACCCAGGGAGTGTCAGACCCATACCCTAGCCTCACGTGGACCGGGCTATCGCCCTAGCTCACCGTAGGAGTCTCGTGAGCCTTTTATGTTAGGTGCAAGACCCCACCTCCACTTCACCACCGTGTTCCTTATCGGTGCTAAGCCACCCATAGCATCTATGACCCGTGGGCTCTTGTGCACAGGCCGCATTTAACGGATAATACAGGGCTCTATCTAGGAGCATACTACAATAAATGGGCTCAGAGGTCTCTACCCCCCCTTAATTCCCCCATTTCCAGAATAATACTAGGCAAAGAACCATCAATCCATCCTTTGGAAGCAATCCCAGAGTCAGAATATAAAGAGAACGAACTTACCTTTACAATCAAGGGTTAGTTCCTACGAGTATAAACACGAGAGAGAATGTACAACCAACCCAACATGTGCCCAACAGGGCTATCCTAGAATTTACAACTACACTAGCCACCCACCGTGTTTCTCTTTGGACCCGTTATCATTGGGGATTTCCATCTTCTCGGCCTTGGTGTTCAGCTCTTGGTCACAAGGGTGGCGCCCAACTGCCAAGGTGGCGCTCGGTTAAGTCACAAGGGTGGCGCCAACCGCTCAAGGTGGCGCTTCGGTTCTGGTCACAAGGGTGGCGCCCACCGCCAAGGTGAATAGTGGGCGATATGGGGGTGATCCACCTTATGGGTCTCAATTAGCATTACCATGTTAGCCAATCGATGGTGACCACGCATTTCCTTCCCAAACCATAATTAACTTAATTATGCCTTTTAAATATCCGATAGGGACGCCTTGTGGCGGACGTTAAAATCTCTTCTTCTTCTTCTTCTTCTTCTTAATTATAGGGTATTATCCTTAATGATTAAATTAGCATAGCTAATTTAATCCCTTTTAAGTCAACCCTCTAGGTTACCATACCCCATGGTGGCGTATCTATACTGGGTGACGTGTCAATGTATTTATATGTATACCGTATAAATACTTGGAACGTCACATTCTTCCCTCCTTAGAATTAATGCTTGTCCTCGATTAGGGTTAGATACAAATGTAGTAAATGACGTTATGAAGGAAGGAAATTCCTTATTTCAGAAGGTAATATATTAAAACTTCAAAGTTTAGAACAATTTAAGCACTAAAGTGCAGTTCACATGATTATCATAATTAAAAAAAAAGTTCAAGGACCAAAATCCAATAGCAACATCAGTGGAACAATAAACAAAACATGTAGACAACATAAAGTGAAGAATTCGGGCCATCAGCAACCTTTTAACATGGGCGGGTCACGCTTCAATCGGGCCCGCACATGTCAATATATCACCAGATAGATAAAATGATTAGGTTGTGGTTGAAGGGTCCACCCCTAGAAGAAAAATAAAAGAAAATGTATCTACAAGGAACCTACCATGCCTATGGTTCGCAATTCATTCGCGGCGTAAGGAATGGTCAAGTTCCTATTATAGCCAAGATGAATGCGCTATGAACTACATGCTTTACAAGCAATTCGTGGTCGTGTGTCCACATTGACAAGACACCACGCCCTAAGGAACACGGTGATCCCATCATCGTAATCGTTGTTAACTACGATGCATCTACCCTCTACCGATTCTCTACGAATCAAGTCTTCAAGCTTACCGGAGGAGCGGGTTGATAGCATCGTTGATGGTGCGGGCCTTGAGATTCGCGATGAAATCCGGATAGTGCTTCTCAAGATCTGCTTGCATCACCCACGTAGCATCCTCCACCGGCAAGTGTTTCCACTTGACCAAGTATTGCAACATTTGAGTCCTCCCCGTCCTGTTTTATAAGCTCGATCAAGAAGAGCTTCAGCACTATCTCTAGCTGCTCCTCCGTCATTTTACAAAGGGTTGGGGTTTCCAAAACGCCCTCGATCAGGGGTGTCTTTTGCTTTAGAAGACTCACATGAAAAACCTTGTGGATCTTTAAGCGGGTGGCAAGTCCAGCGATATGCTTGCTCCCCAATACGCTCAAAGATCTTGAACGTCCAGCCCATCCGGGTGCCAACTTCTTGCGCTTACCAATCTTAAGCTTGGCTTGTTTTACCTTAATCTTAAGCCAAACCGATTCACCCACCGAAGACTCGTGGGGTTCTCAGGTTTATCTCTACACTCTTTTTGACGATCGTCATTAACAAGTAACCACGCATTTCTTCGACCAAAGCTTGCATCTCCGTGAGGAGTTGTTGAGAAACCTCCACTTTCGACATGGGGTTGTGCCATGTGTCGAGTAAGGCATTGATAACCATAATTTATCATGAAAGGAGACATTCGAAGACTCGTTTCATATCAATATAGGCAAACTCTACCGTGATAAATATAGTCAGCCCATTGGGATTGCTTTTTTCCACACATAACTTCGTAGCATATCCTCTATAATACGATTGGTAATGCCTCTGTCTGACCATCTTGTCTCGAGGATGATATGTTGTACTCATAGCAAGCTTGGTCCGATGGTGGCGAAGAAATCTTTCCGTAATGCACTTACAAATTTGGGATCTCTGCCAAATACAATAACCCGTGGCATTCCGCAGGTAACCTGAAGATCTCCTTTCCAAGAGCAAGGCGGTGTCGAGTGCGTGTTTGTGGTAATGACATGGCAAGAAGTGAGCCATTTTTGACAATTTGTCGACGCACCACCATTAGTGCACCATAGCCACGAGAGTTCGTGGAAGGCCCACAATGAAATCCATGGTTATCACTTCCCACTTTATGCTAGCACATCTAGAGGTCAGTAGCTCTCCTCGAACTCTTAGTTGCTCCGCGCTTGGTTTGTCGACACACTTGACACGCTTAATGTATCTAGCAATATCCTTCTTCATCAAGGCCAAAAGTAACTAGAGCGGATTTTAAAATAGGTCTTCATAAACCCTGCATGTCCAGCTATAGGGCTGTTGTGTGTGTCATGGAGGATTAACTTACGACTCGAAGTCCGAGGTACACACAACTTATCTTTGTGATATAACAAATTGTCGCCTTTCTTATATGAACGGAAATTTCGCGTTTTTATCCGTGGCGCGTGCTCCTTACTCAAACTAGCCCAAATTTCACGTAACTCGATCCGTGGGCCAAGGTCTGTTCTATCTGCTTCCCAAACTCACTTGTGAGTGTAGAAATTGCATTACAATGGGTTCGGGTTACCAAGGGATGGCGTGACAATGCATCCGCAACCACATTGTGCTTTCCAGCTTATACATGATCTCAAAATCATATTCTTCAAGAAATTCCATCCATCCATCTCCTCTGACGGAGGTTGAGATTCTCGTTGGGTGGATAAATAACGGAAGACTTTGGTGATCCGTATCCAATCGAATCTTCTACCAAGGAGGTAGTGTTCCATATTCGCAAGGCGCCAACAACTGCTAACAATTCCCTCGATCATGGGTAGGATATCGCTGTTTCGCCTCGCTTCATCTTCTTTGAATCATAGGCAATAACCCTCCCTCTTGCATTAGGACCCACCAAAGGGCAATTTGACTGCATCTCAGGGCTACTAGTTTATCCTTGTCGATCGGGCAACGGAGAACGGGTGCCGACGTTAAGGCATCTTTAAGCTGGTGGAAACTTCCCTGAACCTTAGTCTTCCAAAGGCTCCATCCAATCCTTCACCTTCTCATGCTTTGTAAGATTTGTAAGAGGTGCCGCAATCCTTGCAAAATCCTTTACAAACTTTCGATAGTATCCTCGCTAATCCCAAGAAACTTCGGACCTCTGAGACATTTGCTTTGGAATAGGCCATTCCCTTTACGGCCTCTATTTTTGCCGGATCTGTAGCAATTCCCTCTCGCAGAAATGATATGGCCCAAATAATCAACCTTTGGAGTGGCAAACTTGCACTTAGAGAACTTGGCAAAAGCTGATGACGCCTTAACTTTTGTAGGGCCAATTTAAGATGTTTCTCATGCTCTTCTAGAGTCTTACTCAGAGATGAGAATGTCACAAAGAAAATAACAACAAAATCATCCAAGTATTGCTCTGAAAACATCATTCATTAACCGATAAACGCTATGGGGGCATTAGTTAATCCGAAGGCATAACGGTAAACTCATAATGCCCATATCTAGTGCGAAAAGCAGATTTATGGATGTCCTCCTCTTTAATCCTTATCCGATGATATCCCGAGCGAAGATCAATCTTTGAAAATACTTGGCCCCTTGCAACCGATCCATTAGATCATCTCGCCTCCGGAAAGCATAGCGATTTTTGATGGTATGCTTGTTGAGTTGGCGATAATCAATACACATTCTCAAGGAGCCGCCCTTTTCTTTACAAAAGAATAGGGGCTCCAAAAGGCTAAACGCTAGGTCGAATAAAACCTAGGTTTAGTAGCTTTTTTTTGAGCTCGCCAACTCGGGGGACTCATACGGTGGTACGGGCCTTGTCGGTAGGCTTAGTACCGCTCTAAAGCTATTTCACATTCTACCCTCTAAAAGGAGGAAGCTTCGATCTCGTCCTGGGAAAAGATCGCTAAATTCATGGAGAATACCGGCAATCCCCGTGGCAAGGTGTTGATTACTTGGTTTTGCTTAGCTTCGACTCAATGGAAGCAAGTCCGATAACGCAGAGGGAGCTTTTGCTTATGATAGCTTTATCTAACCGTTTGGATGGACATAGACCGCATGATAGGGTTGAATGGTTCACCTTTTATAGTTACGCGGGCTCCATTAGTCGCATTGAAGGTAACTTCTCTCTTCTCGCAGCCTATGTTGGCTTTTGCGTATGCCAAGAATTCCATTCCAACAATGAGGTCGATTTGCCAATATCCATTAACTCTAAGACCCATAGCAACCGGTGCGCCGGCAACCGTGATCTTAAGATTGATGCGACGACCATGAGTATGTCTAACCTTACCACCGGGCTAAAGTGATAGGCCTCGTCGTGACCTCGTAGTTTTCCAGCTTGTAGGACCTGGGCCATTCTAGGAGAAGCAAAATTATGTGTACTCCCCGTATCCATAAGAATTACAAAAGGCTTACTGTCTACTTGGCCTATGGTGGAAATGACAACAGTCGACTTTCAAAGATTGCCGGTTTCTATAGCTGCAAGGATATGAGACGCACCGTGAATGTACTCGGGAGCGTCCTCATCCGTAGGTAATGTTGACTCAAGATCGTCCCAATCGAGGTCGGCCATGGCCAGCTGGGCAGTCTGGGTAACATATGGACAATTCTGCATGAAGTGTCTAGGCCTCATACACCTGTAGCATGCCTTATCTCGGCGGAGCTGTTCTCTGGCCTCTTTAGGAATGGACTGTAAGAGGCTCCGAACTTCCTTACCGGCATTGTTCTGCTTATCTGGCGTGCTAAAGGCGACTTTCTTCTCCGAACGGCCGTACGAGTTCTGCTGAGAGGGCCCCGGACTTGGCGAACGGGGTTTATAAGGTGTGGACGGCCGTGGCTGCGAATAAGGAGCAGGACGCGAATACTGATTCTTTGGTGTGTCCTCCTCGAGGCTCAATGCTTTAGCCTCGGCTTCTACAACTGATTTCGGGTCGATGGCCTTAACCATCCGTTTGATCGATGGTGCCAAACCCTCAATATAGCCTTCCACTGCCCTCTTCTCATTCATACCAGGTACATACAGCCTCAGGCGCATAAACTCATCCGTGTAAGCCTGTACAGACATATTTTTCTGCTCCAATCTGTAGAAAGTCTGGATCTGTTGGCATTTGTGTGCACGGGGCACATAATGCGATTTGAAGGCCTTGGCAAACTTTCTGAAGTTGCATCTACTCCTGTCCAGATGTTTGGCTCTGGCATAGCCCTTCCACCAAATCCGGGCAGCTTCGGTAAGGTTTGTGGTGGCAACCTTTCCTGTATCCTTCTCTGTCATGCCATAGGACCTCCCGAACTCCTTCATTTCGTCCAACCAGGATTCGGCATTCAATCCGCCTCTAGATTTCCCATCAAACTGGGCCAATTTCCTATTCTTCCATATACTAGTTATATAGCTGTATCAACCGTCTTACGGTACTCCTTATCTCGGCGCTTTGCATGGCCACCGATGATGCGACGATTCGGATGACACCGGTTGCAGATTTTGAAGAGGTGGTACTGTCCCTGGAGGAGCTCCGTCGGCGTTTAGAGTGGTTCCTCTTTCGCGCAGGTACAGGGCTGGTTCGCGGTGGGGATGGCTGCTGTGTAGGTGGACTAGGAGGCAACGGAGGTGGCTCCGGTCTGTCCTCTTGTACATGCTGTGGTGGGTTAGCATGCAACACATAAGCCCTCAGAATTCGCCTAGTCAGTCTTTTCATCAACATCAATTCTTGTTCGGTGTCAACCGACCGGGCGCTTGAGGGTGTTCGCAGCGGCGCTATGCACTGCCTATATTAACCATAAAATGATATAAGAAAAATTACAGTAACAATAAGTGTCACAGGAAGATCATTTTAGGTAAAGTCGAGAAATCAAAGTGAACACGCAAAACGACGGAAGATTTTAATTACAAGCGAAGTAACGGTTACATCAAAGAGCTTCACACTGGAAATTTATAAACTTATAGTTATATAATACATAAGTGGACCTGATATAGGTCATTTTCTTAGTCATACTGAAGCATAAGAACACAAAACTAGAAGATCCGGCTTAGGGGTTTGCAAAGGGATACATGACGGAATAGCGCACACTCTCACGTACAGCTCTGACGAGCTTGTAACGTGCCCAAGCCTGGATGATCACGGGTTGATAATCCCAAGTGGGGCTAATGATGAGAAGGTTGAAAAGCCTCCGTGAAGCGCCGTAGAAGATTTGCCGAGATGGTCATTGGCATCCTCGAAAAGCTTCATGTCCGGACATATTCCAAAGAGTCCCATGTGCGTGAGGGGTCCATTTCAGATCATCAAAAGCCCGTTCTCGGAGGAGGGTAACTATCGCCATCCCCTTGTCCGGATCATATAGTTCTTCCGGCTCTTCAGCTTCCGCCATCTCTTCTCCACTTTCCCGCTCTGGATACTCGCCGTACCTTTGCCCGTAATCTTGTTCAGGAGGTCCTTGATCATCCCTCAATATCTGTTCTGTGATCCTCTCCTCGTACTCCTCTAGTGTTTCTTCTGCAAAACGGCGCAATGAGCATATAATCCCAAAGAATTCCAAGAGATATAATGACGCATCATGGAAAAGATCCATTCAAAATTATATTGGCATTACGTATTGATTGATACAATAGACAGTAATCATAAAGGATAACACATCACGAGTGATAACCCTGGCTTAAGACATTGCCAATGAAAATTTTACAGTGATTTCAGAATGCAAAATACATAATACAATCGTCTAGGAGCTGGGTCCCTCGTCTTCGTCCATTGGCTGAGGAGGTGGACGATAACGCATCAAAGTGGCGCTAGGGCTGGCAGAAAGGGCGGCTCGAGCTGCTGCCTCTGGTGGCAAGCAAGTAGCCAGAGGTGCCGCCACAAGGAGGCGCATGTTGGCGCAGCCCGCCACGTCCCCCAATGCTGCTATAGCCAAATCCCTACGGACCAAAGTAATGGTGGTGACGTGATAGTCAATCTTCTTATGGCCCGCTGAAGTGGATATGGCTCGGAGTGCCCACCAAGAAGCTTCAGAGGAAGGCCCTAGGTTCTTGGATAAAAATAGCACCTCCCCTTGGCGGAAGGCCGAGAGAAAGAATCGGGCCACATGGTTCCCCATTGCCCTAATCTGAGGGTCGGTGGAGGTCTCCGCTTCTTTCTCCAAGTTGATGGGAAGCTTCTCCTCTTCTTCTTCTTCCCTGTCATCCTTAAGGCTGACCTTGGTGTCCCAAAGGTCTTCCTCGTCTTGATCCACCTCTCCCATGGTGATTTGCAGAGGCGGGTCCGAAGGAGTAGGCCGTGTCTGGGCCGCAAAATGCTCTTCTAGAGGCTGGGGTGTGTCACTCAGTAAGAAGTGACGAAGTGACAGAAGAGTCTCAACGGGCTCTCTCTCCTCGGGCTGATATGCCAATAGGCTCTCTACTGGTGCGGGTTGCACAACCGGTGTGGTGAAGTCGATGAAGTCATCTTGGCAATACTCCGCAAGGTCATAGAGAATCTCTATTTTCTTTAAAATAATTCCATAAGAACACGGTAGGCCCACATGATATCCTCAAAGATCAGGTACTCTTGGTCATTCAAGAGTACTGCAGGGAGAATGTTTAACCCTTCGAGCTTAAGGCCTTTCTGTCGGCTGGCAGGGGCTTCTGTGGCAAGTTCCTTCCACCTTACAAAATCCTCGCCGCTGACGACTTCGCCATCTTCCTCGGGTCGAGGTAGAGGCGTGAAGAATGCTCAGAATCTCCTCATCCTCTATGTAATCGGGTCCATAATGACGGCCAAAGGCAAATCGGGCCTCAAAACAGGTTTCCGATCTATTGTAGCAATAGGGAGGTCGGTCCCTCGCCTTCCGATGCCTTTGATGACGTTATGATGCCCATCACCCCCAACATCCGGTGCGTGGTGTGAGAGTCAAGGTAGAGCTGCTCATCGTCGTCGTTGTAAACGCATGCCGGTATAATCTCCTCACAATAAACCTGAAGAAAAGCGGCATAATCTGGATGACACTGCATGTTGGAGATAATATTTACCTGCTGGAGCAGGTAGGGGTGAAGAAGATCAAAGGGAACCGTAGGGTCCCAATGCTCTCCGTCTAAGTACCATCACTGCGTGGTGGTTAGGCGAGCCATGAGGAGTGAAGGCGCAAAGGAGGAGAAAGGAGGCGCTGAAGCAAGAAGGGAAAATGAAACCCTAATGGCCAAAAAGGGGTTTTATACTTTTTGGCACGTTTCCCAAAATTATTATTAAAATTTTTATTTACTTAATAATATATTTCCAAAAAATATTTTTATTTTCACAACCCCAAAAATGGGACTAGTACATGGATAAGTTACAAAAAATTTTTTCAACAGAAAAAGACGGTCGTTTCATCACCTAAAATCCCCTCGGATCCTTCGTGCCAGCTGGAGGTCCTTGGGCATGATGGTGACCCGCTTTGCGTGTATGGCGCAAAGGTTGGCGTCACTGAAAAGCTCGACGAGGTAAGCCTCGGTAGCCTCCTGGAGAGCGAGGATCGCAAAAGCTTGGAACCTTAGGGTCGGTTTTTAAATTCCCCGGGCGATCTCCGCATAAAGCCGGAAGGGGAGCCGACGAATCAATGGCTCGGTAGACTTCTGATACTTACGTATCTCCCCGGCGCTACTGCGTCTCTGGCCGAAACCTGGGGTTTCCGCGGCTTAAGGGTCGCCTTAAGCGACGGAATGGATTTGCCGCCTGTGTTAGGATGCTTTGTCCACTCAACGATGTGCTCCCGTCTCTGAGCCGATGTCTTCTTGGCGATTGTTGCATCCTGCTGCAGTCGGGTCTTATAGTGCACCCCACTCTTAATAGGCCGGGACTTCGTTCTCTTTAGTCTCCGACACCCCCGCCGCCTATTGCCGTGGGTCCGCCCGACGGCTTAACGCCGGCGAGGGGTTTTCCCCGGGGGGTTAACATTCTGGCCCGCACCTAAGTCTTGCTGGTCAACCTGCTGGTGATCTTGCTGGCCCCCCTCTTGATTCCCGCTCTGCTGGCTATGAAGGTCCTCCCCTTCCTCTTGGAGCCGCTCTCGCTCTTCATCCTCGGGCCTTTTGTCCGGGCGCATTTCTATGCGCCCGAAAGCAATCTCAGTATGGTACCTGTCCGGCCGTGCTCGCATGTCCTCCTGTACGGATTCCAGGTGGCCTTGACTAAACCTTGGCGGGACATTCTCAAAGATGAAGCTGTTAAGGCCTTCATTCCAAGAGAAGGTAGGAAGATTAAAGTACTCTCGGTACGTAAGTATACGACCTTTCCCCAAGTAATAAAAACGTTCCATTCTTATGTCTGGTGGAGCACTGGCTATCTGGTGCAAGTCTTCCACTCTCGCAAGATGCATGATCCTCTGGGCTTCATTCCGACTAAGCTCTGCAGGGTCGTCATCTGGTCCTGGCGAGGGATAAAACTTAACCACAGCCCATGCACGGTCCGGCTGCTCCACGAGAGTGTAGTCCTGACCGGCTTCATTCAACTTGAGGAGGAAGCGCTCGTTGAAGTGGAAGATAGGGTAGGGGACTCGTCGGCCCTCGACAAAGTGCTTGACAAAAAGGTTAAGAATGGTATCTATCATAGGGTCTTCCTCGGCAAGATGCTCGACTAGGGCGGCAAATAACTGGAATACGCTCAACTTCTTCAAGTCCACGGTTAGCTTGAAGCACGGCATGGCTATACTAACAAAGAACAGCAAGGAAGGAGGAAGGTGAGGTGCTCAGGCAAGGCGGGACGGCGCTAAGGAGTAAGTAAAGGCACCTACATGTAGGAAGGAAGGAAGGAAGGAAGGTACTTTTATCGTCCACGGAGACCAATCGGTCTATGGGACCCAATACAAAAACGCAGCAAGCGGATTACTGCCCGGATTAAAAACCCCTCCCCGGCTGGGTTTTCGAGGAAAAACCGTGGCAAAGAATCAGCCGGCCGACAAACTACGCTAATCATATAAAATGCGAAACATCCCAATATATACAATCATGCACCACCCCCAGTGCCTAGTCACGGACAAAACCGGTGGGGGCAAATGTGACCTCGCAGGTCCAATTACCTCCCCGGATGTATGACCCTGGGCACGATCGACGGGTGTTCATCGGCAAATGCAAGGGCACGTCCCGGCCGCACTAAGGGAGCGATCCCGCCCGGATCCGACCAACACCGGGCAACTCCGAAAGTGTGAGACTCCATCCTCAATGGCACCCGCTTGACAAAGAGATCGACGTCCGGGCCAGAGGGGCGATGCAAGGGAGGCGTGGAGGTCAGCTATGGCGAATTTGGAGCTTAAGTCCGGCGGCTATGGCGGAAAAGGGCACTCAGAGGAAGCACACGTCCGAAAATATAGTTCAAAATTCAAATTTTAACTTTTAACTTTTTATTAAAATTTTCAAAAAAATATTTATTTTTATTTTTTTTATAAAAATTTTTAAACGGGCGCCAGATAAAAAATACGCTAGCGATCAGAGTATAAGGCTGCGTTGCTTGCTTATAATTTTTATTTTTGAAAAGAAACACCTCTGGGTAAGGCAGCGCCCCTTTTCATTTTTCGGCGGCCTGTTGTCCTTTTAACCTCGGGAGACGTGCCCCCTAGGGTAATTGAGAGGTGCCCGATCCATTGGAGCCATTTTCGCCTTCATCCGAGCTACCTACAAAAAGTTATAGCTCTTCGAAACTTGGGCCTTCCAGTCGGCCTAAACTTCTTAAAACTTATATCCGATTTCCTTAACCTAACACAAAACCAAACATCAGAGAGCCAAACAATCACTCTAGCTTAAACTCTCTCTCGACTACCGGGACTAGCGAAGTTAGGGTTTGTTGATGCTATGATTTCGAAAATAACCGAAATCACGGCTCGACTACCATCAGTGACGCCTCCCGAACATATACTGCACCCTGACGATACATACAGGGACTTTCCCCTCCCATGGCGACCAATCCGCCCACGAGCGGGGGGCCTCCGCCTAACTCCGGACCATCTATAATAAGGCGGCTCAAGTGAAGGACCGCGAGAGGGTCATTCGCCCACGCCTTCAAATGGGCTCCTACGGCTTAAGCATGAATACAAGGGTTAGCACACGGCATAAATCACATATAAATAACCACCACGAAGGGTGGCGCATCCATCCCAATACCAACGGCAAAGAATATACATCTAAACCTAAGAAAACACCCCAAACCTCAGGTTCTAACCCGCCCAGACTCGGTGAGAGGATCGACCGATGGTTGGGCCTCAAGAGATCAGCAGAGGCCAGGAGTCTTGGCATGGCGTTAGGCGGCATAGAACATCGGCTAGGGTTGTCCACTCCATCCGCCCCTCCTGTGCACACTTTGCAGATGGGTCAATTCACGCTATGGCTTCGCTATAGCCTTCCGGAGACGCAGGCTCGAGGCATCACCCTGCTGAGCCTACTCCGGGGTTCATGAAGCCCCGGTCCGATGAGGCAGGTCAGGGAAGCGTCCCCTTCCAGAATCACAGTGGTTCCATGGGTGAGCTAGAGAATACGTGCCGCATCAGCGACCCCCGCATCCGTACCCGACTTACTCACCCTAAATCTACTCAAAGTGCAAGGTGCCCCATACGGGTCACACCACTACACCCAGGGAGTGTCAGACCCATACCCGGCCCTCTACGTGACCGGCTATCAGGCCTAGCTCACTGTAGGAGTCTCAGGAGCCTTTTATGTTCGTGCAAGACCCCACCTCCACTTCACCACTGTGTTCCTTATCAGGTGCTAAGCCAGTCCATAGCATCTATGACCCGGTGGGCTCTTGTGCACAGGCCGCATTTAACGGGATAATACAGGGCTCTATCTAGGAGCATACTACAATAAATGGGCTCAGAGGTCTCTACCCCCCCTTAATTCCCCCATTTCCAGAATAATACTAGGCAAAGAACCATCAATCCATCCTTTGGAAGCAATCCCAGAGTCAGAATATAAAGAGAACGAACTTACCTTTACAATCAAGGGTTAGTTCCTACGAGTATAAACACAGAGAGAACAGACAACCAACCCAACATGTGCCCAACAGGGGCGCTATCCTAGAATTTACAACTACACTAGCCACCCACCTGTTTCTGGACCCGTTATCATTGGGGATTTCCATCTTCTCGGTCTTGGTGTTCAGCTCTTGGTCACAAGGGTGGCGCCCAACTGCTCAAGGTGGCGCCGCTTCGTCACAAGGGTGGCGCAAACCGCTCAAGGTGGCGCCTCGCCTAAGTCACAAGGGTGGCGCCCACCGCTCAAAGGTGAATAGTGGCTGATATGGGGGTGATCCACCTTATGGGTCTCAATTAGCATTACCATGTTAGCCAATCGATGGTGACCACGTGGCGCCTTCCCAAACCATAATTAACTTAATTATGCCTTTTAAATATGAGTTCCTTAATTATAGGGTATTATCCTTAATGATTCTAATTTAATCCCTTTTAAGTCAACCCCCTAGGTTACCATACCCCATGGTGGCGTATCTATACTGGGTGACGTGTCAATGTATTTATATGTGTACCGTATAAATACTTGGAACGTCACAGCATCTTAATTTATCACCTGCTAAATCTGGAAAGCAAGAAATAGACAACAGACATACATGAGCCTTTTTGGGTCCTAAAATTTAGTTATTTGATATCCATTGAACATGCCACACAAACATCAAAAAATATTACCTGTTGCCAGAGTATAATTGCCACTCTTTCTGTTCGCACCTTCAAAGCTGTGGCCATAGTCAACTTCGGACGACCCTGCAACATGTAGGCACTGTTAGGCAACATGTAGGCACTGCATTTTCTTTCCACAACAACTAAAGCAGGAAAATAGGTCTACATTAAAAGATAACCTGTGCTATGGCAGCATCCTCTGCAGTACATCTAACTGGAACTGCATTCCGGAGAATCAGACTATTGACATTGGGGGAACAAATGCAGGCAGATACGTTCAAGAACTTGCCATTGATAAATGAAGACTTCTGCTTCATATGAGAAACAGATTTCATAGCAGAAAAAGGCTCCAAGGATCTGTTTTGCCATGATCTGAAAGCCTGCACAAACTTGTTAGTTCCTATATCAAAATGCACAATAATGAGCACGAATTCAGACCCCGATTCTCACCTTAACAGAGGCTGGGGAATCTTTGGATCCCCAATAAGTTGGAGAAAGCAAAGCTTCCATGGCACCAGTGCTAGCCTGAAATGCCTGCACAGAAGAAGAAAACCGTAACAGGACTAAGATCAGACGACTAGGTGCATGAAACAGGCTACCGCATTAATCAAAGTGAAGGTACAGAGCAAAGCATATCATACTTAAATAATCAACAGAAAGCTCAAAAGAAATAGATCAGAACCTGGAAATCGATTGGAGCAAGGCAGGCCAAGGAAATGGAATAATGCAACCATTCGCTGGCCCATATTTCCCACAATAAGCCCTTTGAAAACATATAACTCTTTCTTTCATTGGCCGATAATATGCATATGCATTGATCCGGCGAAGAAATGAGACAAAACTAAGGTTAATACAGAAAATTCTGAGAAGTGGACTGTGTCACATGCAAATGGTGATCAGTCAATGACAATGATATGCATTCTCTCCGGTGATTTTTTTTAACCACAAAAATTTTGGACGTATCAAGGCACTAATCGACTAAAATGACTACTGCACATGGCTGGAAGTTGCACAGTTCTCTTTCACAAGAAAAATAAGAATGAGCCAGCTTCTGTCCTCATCCCCTCTCTTTCAATCCTACAGAGTCTCAGATGGGTCGCCATATTTGGCAAGATGAAAATTTCCAGAGAGAATGGAACGGAGCAAGAGAATCCGGCTCAGAACATATCTTACAGAGTCTCAGAGCTCTTCTTAGTTCTTGTTTGTTCAGCAAATAACAATCGCTCAGCCTATGCGCCAATTGCAAATCCTAAGTACTCTACTCTCGGCTACTTACCCTGAAGCGACGGGTTGTGCATGATCTGGCCGATACCATCGTGTCCTCCAAAACAAACTCGCAGTCACTCATTAAATCCAGACAACTTCCTCTCCCGTTCATCGAGCGCAGCTGCTTCAGGGCATTTAGGTCACACAATAGCCACATCGCCCAAATTTCACGACACCTCACCCTTAAATATCTTAATTAATTAATGGGAAAATTATAAAAATGCCCTTGTATTTGGGCAAAATTGTTAAAATACCCCCTATATTTTACTAAATTATCACAATGCCCCTGTTTCTTTGTTCTGTGCCTCGACGAAACATTGACCTCAATTTTTTTTGAAGAATCTTCGCGCCATCGCCTCGAGCTCTCCATTCACCATTCCCAAGTTCGTAATCTACTGCTTTGTCGGATTTTCATCTGCTGGTGGTTCATGCAAGCTCAATAGGCTACAAAAATAGCTGCAAAAGGAGACAATTAAAGTTTAAAGATCTGCAAAACAGAAGAAAGATGTACAAGTGATTCAACTCCAATCCAAACAAAGGGTCTCGACAAAGGTGTAATCAATTTACGGCCTCGATTTGTGGTAAGAAATGGGAAAGGAGTTGAATGTGAATGACCAGTTTGTGTTTGAATGGATTTAGAACAAGAGAAAAGGGATGCATTTTACCCAATTGTAAGCACAGATTTCATTCTGAGTGTATAAGCACTTGGTTTGAATTGAATATTGCATGCCCTTTGCGCCGTTGTTAAAATTGCTATATCAGAGGAAAAAGCATCAGTTACAAAGTAATCGTCAAACCAGAAGCTACAAGCTCTCTTGCAAAATTAAACATGGTCTGGATATGGGCGAAAATGGGAGGACAACTGTGTGAAATTGCTCCATGCCTCGCGAGAGAGCGTGCGGATCCATTGATCAAATTGAAAAGGAAGGGAAACTTTGTCGATTTTTGCGCAGGGCACAGAACAAAGAACAGGGGCATTTTAATAATTTAATAAAATACAAGGGCATTTTAATAATTTTGCCAAAATACAAGGGCATTTTTATAATTTACCCTTAATTTATTAACATTTATATCATTTCAATCTAAATGCCAAAAAGTCACATTAGTCCCATCCATATAGAAATTTCTACGGTCTAGTTACGTATCCCCCATAAATATCACACCATTTCTAGGCACCTTCCTTAACCCTAGGATCAATGGCTGAGATTTAAGCTTCCCCTATCCAACGGCTCCGGCAGGGGGTGCATGCCCATGCATGCCCCCAATTCCCCGCATGAGGTGGCATCATCTTGGCCATCCATTTCATGATTGGACGGCCGTGATCAATCTCTATATATAAGATCAAGGATCAACCCTGCCAATTAATCGAGTGTTTGGGAGTTAAAGCGGTAGCGTTTTTTGTTTTAGGAGGAGTATTTTGATAATTGCTAACTGTTGCATGGAATTAGACGGCAAGTGGTAGTTACGATGTGCCACTATAAAAATGGTTTCTCATCTAATTCAGTCGAATCTGGCTCTAATGAGCTCATCTTGCTATGAACAATAATAATCTTCTTTATATGATAGAATTTTAGCTTTCCTTTCTAGTGAGAAATAAAAGTATTAAACATATCTTTTAAAAAAATTCTATCTCTAAACTTCTTCAAGCAAGCTGCCAAAGATAATGCCATACCTTTTCGATGCACTAGGAGTCATGCAGCTAGAAAATGTTGTAATATAAAGGGGGGAGGGGGCAGATGCATGTAGAAAATACGTGTCAACTTGCAATGCTCAAGATAGAGAAGATAAGGAATCGAGTATGGGATCCAACAAGAGAACAAATGTGTTGAATATTGTTCTAAGCATGAGCATCATCAAGATCAGATGTAAATACTTCATCTGTGTGTGTATCCCTGCCAAATATATTGTTCATCAGGTATGCCAAGTCCCTGGCTTTGCCTCTTTCATTCCCTGAGATAGATTGTCTTGCATGTTCAGTGTTAATGCCATGGAAGGCACATTTGACTCAAGTGTCCCGCCTCTACATCTGTATCTGGCATTTGGCAAGTTTGTCGTTCTTCCAAAAAAAAAAAAAAAAAAAAAAAAAAAAAAAAATTGACTCAAGTGTCTTGAACAAAATATTTCCACACTCAAAGTGGGACATTCATCCTTCAATATAATCATGAAGCCTACCTTCAAACAGATGCTCGAAAAAGGAATTCAATACAGTAACTTCGATCATATTCCTCTGCTTTAAGGCAGTACATCCTAAATGTTCAAGTGCCAAATTAATAGAAATCTTCAGTAAATTCTAGTCCCTCTGCCATAATTACTATTTATCCAAGCTCACTCTTGTGTATATGAAATGTTGCTATGATGTCTAAACTGGATACAATGCTCTTGGGTTATAACGTTTGTTAGAATTGATGATCCAAATTAAAAAATCGTAAGCAATCGCCTACTCATGGATGATCAGTCTAAGCTGAAAGCTTTGAAGACTGTTGCAACTTCTGCGTCTTCTACATTTAAATCAGGTATATGGTGTCTTTTGAGCTTTAATTACATTTTGCAAAAAAAAAAAAAAGGTTCTATAGTCATAAAAGCGGGGATTCTAGCCAGCGCTGGAGCTCCACAACATTTGGGTGATCCCCATTAATAATTCAACATGAATTGGGAACCAAACAAGGGTTTGCCCTTTCGAGCAACCCAAAAATAATTATACCTATAGTGGTCTGATAACGATTAGTTATAATAGCTATTTCCTTTGGACTCTTGTGTTAATAACCATCATGAAATGACGACCCTTTTGAGTGAAACTTATGAGTAACCACTAAATTGAACATAATCCAATTTTTAATAAATCAATGTTGTAATAGAAAAACCAACATGAATAATCCCTATGAAATTTAAAATAAATCCCACAATTGAAACCAATGTGAATAACCATCATCACATTGAAAATAATATTGAAAAACTCTTACGACAAGCCACTACCAATTCGATAAACCATGATATATTAAAAAACCATAATGAATTACCATTATTGCATTAAAAACCATATCAAAAACCATTATCAACTCAAATAAACCATGCTTCAACAAAAAACCAATATAATTAACTATGTACTAATTATAAAAACCACAATAATATGTGGTTTTTATTAAGGATAAAAAAATCTGCATAGAAAACCACACCAATAGTGGTTTTTTATTGGTAAATTATAGCGCTTAATTTTTTGGGTGCCTTGTGTTGTATCCAGACTCTGTTTTTCAGTATAACACTACAAGGGATCGTCGACCATAAACGACGTCGTTAAAAGACGTTGACGTCATTGAAGGATGCCCAGAAGGTATGACATGTCATGACTGCTTGCGTAGCCTGCTGATATTGCCAACTTGGTAGGCGTGCGTGTCATGCCACGTCTGCACAACGTCGTTCAACGACATGTAGGGCATCTGACATGCCCTAAGTGCTACCATGGCACGCCGGCATGCCAAGCTGGCACAACAGGAGAAAGGTCATTTAGCGACGTCTATAGCGACGTCTAGGTCACGTCTATGCGACGTCTGACGATGTGACACAGACGTGACACAGACATCGCTGGAGACACGTCGCATGCGACGTGTGTCGCATGCGACGTCGGCAGACGTGACACAAACGTGACGCAGACGTGACACGAGGCGTGATACGCAGGCCGTGGATGCGACGTGACACGTGGAATATACACGTGGAATATACACGTGGAATACCAAAAAAATCCACCTGTGGCGTAAAAGCCCGCGTGTATACGCCGCATCGCGGCGTGACACATGGAATATACATATGTGGAATATACACGGGATTATAAAAAATCCACGTGCCGTAAAAGCCACGCGTATATGCGTGCATCGCGCCACGCAAAAAAAATTATGAAAATCCACGTGTAATTAGAAAAGCCACGTGGCAATAAAAAAGCCACGTGGATACGTCGCATGCGACGTGAAGGAAAAAAAAAAATGTTTGGCTTAGATAATTATTACAATATGATGTACAAGGAGCAAAAGGGCATTTATATTTTTATATTTATATTTTTAAATAATCACAAAAGTATTTTTATATTTATATTTTTAAATAATCACAAAAGTATTTTTATATTTATATTTTTAAATAATCACAAAAGTGAATTGTATTTATATTTTTAAATAATCACAAAAGACTCGTTAAGGGGAGTATCCATCCTTTTAGCCTAGAGCTAATCTCTGTCAGATTCAGTGGAGTAGTCATCTGATTCGGGGTTGCGAATGGATGGCCCTCCACCATAGTTTGCAGATCCCTCGCCGACCCCGTGCCCCATGTCCTCGTTTGGGGCTTGATTCATCTCCGCCACTGCTTCCTATAAAAACCAAAAGAATATGGCATTAATGTAGTTCATAGAATTATAATAATTTTCTACAACGCACCCCGCGATTCCCCGTGATGTGGGACAGTTCCTCTTCAGATAACTGTTGATACGATAAATGACTCCATGTTCCGTGGCTATTTGTAATGTGTTCCTTGCTAGGGGAAACCCGTATAGCCGTGTCTATGACAATATAACGAGTATTAGCTAATGACATTTAAAGTTCTTATTAAAATTAATGTGAACTAATATAGCTCTTACGAATCTATGGCGAAACCTTTTCCGACCGCTGGAGCCCAAATGAGACGGATGTCGTTCACTTGCAGTTGCTTTGTCGGTCCGAGCTCTATGTTTCTGTTCTGGATCATTTGCACGTTTGAATGCAATCTGATTACAAGGCACACAATATTATCACAAGTTAAATTGAACGAATGGAAAAAAAAATAAGAAACACCTTGATATCTTCCTTGTGGAGATTAAGTGGTTTAGGGACTTTTGACCAATCGCCTCCAACTTTTTCGCAAGTCGTCTTCAGTTCCTTGACCACTCTTTGCCTTTGACATAAATCGATAGATCAATGCAATATTAAAATAATAAAAACAAGACTATGACTAGGTCAACCTCTACCTAACAAAAATAATAAGAAATGTGGGACTAGGGCCCGAACATCTGGTCCCCTCCACTCATGGTGGAGCCGACCATGTCCTTGCCCTAGCTACCTCTGGCTAAAACTGACAATGAACGTGAACTAAGGCCCGAACACCTGGTCCTCTCCACTCGCGGTGGAGCCGACCATGTCCTTGTCCTTGCCGTAGCCACCTCTACCTAAGAATGAGAAGAAAAGTGGACTTGGACCAGGACATCTGGTCCTCTCCACGCAAGATGGAGCCGACCGTGCCCTTGAACAAGCCACTATAATTTTATTTTAGACCTAACAAATAACAAGTCGAAGTCGACTTGAACCCGGGTAAGTGATCCTCTCCACTCTAGGTGGAGCCGACCGTGCCCTTGAACAAGCCACTCCTTAACCTAGGAAAATAAAATTTGATCATAGTGGAAGTGGACTTCGAACCCGGGTACACATGGTCCTCTCCACTCTAGGTGGAGTCGACCCGTGCCCTTGAACAAGCCACTCCGTCAATTTTTTTTAACCTATTTAAAGCTATAAAAAAAATGCAAGTGTGATGAACTTAGCAAATGAAGAACGTTTTCAGACAAGATCCTGCCGGGCCTAAATAAAAAAGGACAGCTGCCAAACCTGCAACAAAAAGTTAAAAGAATAAGAACAAAAGAAGAAGAAGATCGAAAAAAATAAAAAAATTAAAGTGGAAAAAATAGAAAATCAAGAAAAGAAAAAAATTGGGAGAAACAAGAGAAGGGGGGGAGAAGAAATAAGGGAAGGGTCGAAGATGGGAAGGGAAAGCACGAAGGAGAGAAGAAGAAATGATGGAAAAAAAAGAGAAGAATAGAATCGAAGGGGAAGAGAAAGAATAGAAGGAGGAAGAAGGGAAGAAGGGAAGGAAAAGAAATATGAAGAGAAAAATAAGAGAAGGAAAGAAGAGATAAAAAAATAAGAGAAGAAGAAAGAATCGAAGAAGGGAAGAAGAGAAAGGAAGAATAGAATCGAAGAGAAGAGAAGAATAGAATCGAATAAGAGAAGAGAATAAGAGAATAAGAATAAGAGAAGAGAAGAATAGAATAGAATAAGAGAAGAGAAGAATAGAATCGAGAAGAATAGAATAAGAGAAGAGAAGAATAGAATCGAAGGGGAAGAGAAAGAATAGAAGGAGGAAGAAGGGAAGAAATAAGAGAAGAGAAGAAGGGAAGGAAACGAAATATGAAGAGAAATGAGAGGAGAAGAAGAAGAAGAAGAAGAAGAAGAAGAAGAAGAAGAAGAAGAAGAAGAAGAAGAAGAAGAAGAAGAAGAAGAAGAAGAAGAAGAAGAGATTTTGGAAATTTAAAAATATGAAAGGGTGTAATGGGATCCTTAAGGGACAATGGAATAAAGATGGAGAGGATGGCTCTAATTAAATAAGGCTACAATATGATGGGGCAGGATTATGGTATTAAAAAAGATGGCATGTGGGGATTAGAATTGGCATGGGAATAGTAGTTGATAGAATACTGCTGACTTAGGCAAAAGGAATGATGTACAAAAACTATGGGTATGAGATCATGGATACGTGACTACAAATAATATAAGGTATGCTTATGTTTGTTTTTATGGTTCGATTTAATTTAGTGAAAAGCTAAGATCTAAATGGTGGTTAGTTGGAATATGTGATTGTTGGGCTGGAAATAGAGCTTTAAGAGGATATGAAAAATATAGGGATAAATGGATGGTTTTGGCATTATGATTATATGGTTGGAGCATTAAATAGTGAGGCAGTTGATTAATTAACATATCATGTCATAAGATATGGTGTGAAAAGGAGATATTGTGGCTTTTTGCTTTATTGCAGACCTAGGCTAAGGAATGGTGTATAGAAATGCAGGATACGGGTGTACGGATACAAAATACAAAAGAAAAAAGGTATGGTGCTATGGATGGTTGTATTTATTGCAAAAGCTAAGGGTCAGGTGAAGATTTCTTGAGTATGAGGCCGAGTTATGAACGCCGGCACAGCTGGTAAAGGCTCCGGAATATGGTCAAGATAAGATTTCTTGAGTATGAGGCCGAGTTATGAATGCCGGCACAGCTGGTAAAGATGGTCAAGATTGGAATAGGGTAGCCGCTGGCATTCAAGGCATAGTTGGTGAAAAAATATATCCAGAATTGTATTTATGCGGAAGGGCGCCCAATCTTAAGTGCCCGCTCAAATTTTTCGTAAGCGCTAGCGCTGAACAGAGTTGAACCGCTTAAGGATCATGCCTAAGGGTGTCTATGCTAGAGGGCCGGGTAAGAGAAGCAAAGCTCAGGAGGCCGGAAATGGACCTCCAAGAAAATTTGGAAAGACAAACTTTGGGAAGAAGACAAATAACAATACGGTGCAGCAAGCAGGGCCTGGAGGCGCCAACATACAGGTTTTTATATGGATTTGTCTCTACGTTTCTAGATTGTATGATTGGAAGATGATGGTTGATGCTAAAATATGGGTTCTAATTTCTAGAAAATATGGGTTCAAAATATGGGTTCTAATGGCTTAAGAATTTAGAAAGATAGAAGGAACAATATAATATGGAATTTAGTTATGGCTGTAACTATATGAGCAGATTATGACAGGATCAGGGAAGGCCTGCTAAGAATAAATAAGTAGATCATCTATACCATACTGTAGGTTTGAGAACATTGCTGGTTTTTCTTGTGACAGTTAGATAAATAGTGTCGCATAATAAACAAGCAGATTTTTGGATATAGTTGTGAGGAAAATGGATGCATATGTTAATGGTTGCCGGAATGGCATTTTGATGATATGGAAAATGCTGTCGTTGTTAGTAATATAGAGCATATGATAGGTTGTAGAAGGCTTATGTTTGAGACCATGATGTAGTTATGAAAAGAAAGCTGAAACTTCATGGGATATTTAGAAAAATAAGGTTGCTTAAAAAATAGGTGGTTTTGAAGATGATTTAGTGAGGTATATGTTCACACTTTCTAATGGCTGCTGGAATGACACAGTGAAGATATAGAAAGCGATGGTTGTAGTGAGCAATATAGAACACAAGTTATGCTGAATAAGGCTTATTGCTAGATCTAAATGGGAAATGGTTTTATAGTAGTCAGATAAGTGGAAAAAGGGGTCTTAAAAATAGCTGACTTCTTGGCTATGATCAGTATGGGATATAAATAGTTGGTAAGGCTAGTTACATAAAATAGAGTTGGCTCTGTTAAAAACTGTTAAGGTAGCTCAGGACATGAATATATGTGCGGATTATGTGGTATGATTAACACAGGTAAACAGAAAGTGGGTACTTGGTGATGTAGTTGTGGCGGGGAGCGCCTTATGGGTCAGTGATTTGCGTGCTTTTACAAAGAGGGTCAGCCTATATGATTACTAATTTGTAGGCGCCGCATAATAAAAAAGCTGAAAATGAGCTATCATGTCATTTTTAGTTCTTGTTCATAGCTGAATAATTTATGTACGCATATATGGTGATAAACTAGTTGATCATAAGATCTTGCTTTAACAAACAGGTGAAGGGCGAAGAGCCGTGTAGTTTAAAAGCTTACCTGACGTCCCTTGCACTGTTACCATGTTGATGCTAACTAGTGTAGAGTTGAAGTAATTTGTTCTTTGTTACAATATACACATCAGGAGAAATATCCGATGGATCGCAGGCTTTATGGTGAGATCATTCTGGTTGCTCACCAAAAATGAGATAGTGCAAATGATTGTTGCAGTAGGGAAAACTCTACAGATATAATCTTGGATGGTTGCATCATAAATGATGAAGTAGGATAGGATATAGCTGTGGTTTTAGAATGATAATGAGTGCTCATACTCTAAACATTTATAGATGTAAACATTGAAGGGCTGATTTTGAAGCATGGATTATCGGTTTTACTGTCACATATAAATATGATGTGGATGCTTATGGTATTATGTCGTGGGTTAAATATGAATAGTCAGAGGTTATTGAACTTAATGATCAGTTGATACATACAAAATCTAGGGTGAAATGACAAGGGAATAACTGTGGTAATACCTTTAGGATCTGCATGGTACATTAGGTTATATGATAAGATGGAATAAGTTCTGGACAAGCTTATGAGGAAGATAAGATACTAATTTTCTAAACCTAGGTCTGATACGATAAATAATCTCATAATAGGATGGAAATAAGATATGTATGGCAGGGGTTAAGTAACTGTGTATAGATAATAATTATGAATACAAGTAAACAAAAAGCTTTCGGGAAAGTATGATAGTAATCAGTATGACAGGCATAGAGAAGCAAATAAATGATTAGGGAATCAAGGGGAATGATAAACATGCTGGAATCTTGGCCTGGGAACGTAAGAAGCAGGGAGGAAATGGTAAGAATCATGGCAGAAACATGGATACATATGTGTAAGAGTGCTCCTTTAAGAATATATCACTAATTTATTACGGTACGTATGGTTTATTGGTGGAAATATTCAAATAACCATAGGATTGAAATGTCTTGTTGTGGCCTGGGTTAAAATCCAGGGCAGATATGTGAGTCGTGTCTTTGCCTGTTTGAAAGCTTTCAATGTGAATTTGTTTACATAGAATAGTGAGTAATATAGGTGAAGATAAATAGAAGAAGAAGAAGAAGAAGAAGAAGAAGAAGAAGAAGAAGAAGAAGAAGAAGAAGAAGAAGAAGAAGAAGAAGAAGAAGAAGAAGAAGAAGAAGAAGAAGAAGAAGAAGAAGAAGAAGAAGAAGAAGAAGAAGAAGGGAATATTCTCTTCGGGTCTTCTCTTCTTTGAGATGATAAAGAGTTACAAATGCGAGCTCATTGAATATAGCATGGGACTTTGGGAAACAAGGATGGTTGGTACCTTGGGGCCATCATAATGCTGTTTTCCTAAGATAATTGACATTGAAAAATCATGGGGCATCATGGTTTAATATGTTATAATGATCTATACGAGGAATTGAGTGTTGGTTTTTGGAATATATAACAAGTTCCTATGTTGGATGCCCACTTGAGAACATGATATATATGGCAAGGTTGGTGGTAGCACCATGCTAAAATACAAAAAGGTATGTACACATGCCCTTTACAATTTATTGATAAAATTGTCTAATTGTGCTCTAAACTTGTTGATTTAAGGAGTATGAAAACAATACCTTTAGAAAGTTTTGAAAGTAACCATGCATAAAATAAATTGTTACCTTTTGTAAGACTTTGGAAACCATGTTAACTTATTGCATAAAGGAGTGCGTATACAGAATAAGTATTTACACTTAAAAAAGTTTGTGGGGCCATTCTGGCAAACGCTTGAGATTTTATGGAGATATGCAATGACAAGATAAGAGAGCCGATGGCTTTTAGTACACCTTGGACTTTGTTTGGAGCTAAGGGTAGAAAATAAAGGAATCCCGAACAAAAAAGATAAGCTAAGGTATGATTCAAAGGAGTTTTTATATGCAATCTTTTAGACTAAGCTTGCTTGTTGCCGACCTTGTTTTGAATTCTTACCTTGGAGATGTGGTCTTCAAATATAAATTAAGCATTGGATGGTTTTCATGACTATAGCCGTGGACCATAAGGGAAAAATAAGTTAGGGCCAATATGGCCTTCACGATTTTGGCGGAATACTGAGGTTTTGCCGCATATGCATATTGGGCTCTGCCCTGCGAGTGTGATCGGTAGATATATGGCCATAATACAAGATGTTGATACTCAAGCTTACAAGGAGCGGATACTACAGATCGTTCTAAACCTAGGCCAAAATGGTATGGATGCATTTCTATTTTGCTTTAAGCAATATCTCAGATTTATTTAACAAGAAATACTGTGCAAAATCGATGGATCCTTTGCTTTACGGGATGCCTAAATTCTAATATCTAAATCGTGATCTTATATGTTGCCTTAAATGGCTTTTGAAATTTCAATGTGCAGCATGCCTGAAATGCAGCCCATGATGCTGCATAGCATTTATCTGGATCCTTCTAAGTCTGGATATCTTGATGCATATTATGGCTAATACACAGTGTTACATGAGCAGAGGTGAGCATTTGGTACCGTAGGTTTTTGCAAGTCAAGTTAGACTATGCCTTGTGCCTTGATTACAAACAGACGTGATACATATTTCAAAAGGCATATTTGATAAGGGCACTTATGATCTGATATAACAGGCTTGCAAAGGAGCATGATACTAATGCCTTTTTGCCATAACAAAATTCTGCCTTATATTACAGATGCACTTGAAGCAGATGCTGATACAAGTGGCAGTGGCTTCTGCTGGTTAATAAAGCATGGATATACGCTATCGAGATTAGATATCTGGAGCAAAATCTTCGAATAATTGCCAGGATGCAGCGTGAGAAAATGGAAGACGCATTCTAAAGTTTTGAACATCTTGCATTGATTGTTGTACAAACTTAGTTTGTGCATGAATAATGTTACGAGTTCAGTTCAGGTTTCCATTTCATTCCTTATACCACCATATGTTTTAAAGCTAGAATGGTAAAATGCAAACTTTAAGCTTTATGATCAAATGATACGGACATGCAGTAAGATGTGAAATAAGTTTTTGACTGCAAAAACAATATTTTGAGATTAATTTAAGGATGTTCAAAATGCTTAACTGAGGAAGGTCCAAATTTCATAGACTTGATACGTAAAGCTGATACATTATTATCAACATGACCAGCTAGATTTGGGACTAAGAAATTAGTTCTCATCTAATGGTAATGCGTGAGATCAATTGAAAAACTTATAATATTATGAATGTTACTATTCCAGTTTCCTTTCTTGTTAAATGTCCACCTCAGGGCAAAAGGATACAATTGGTGATCAGTGATAAACTGAGAGACCCAATGTACCTTTTGGCCCTTGCACATTTACCGTTTTCACGCTAATTGTGTATTGATTGGTTACATTATGGTTCTCTCCTCCAATTGTCTCTATTTTGCTGTTAGAGTTGGCGTTAACGTGGAAATGGAATAACTGGAGCGTAAGAGATGGAATAAGCTGCACTTTCATAGAGACACAGATAAGATATATGAATACATATTACACAGGAATGTTATTGAATATTCTATATTTTGTATCTATGGCACTTTATACTTACACTTTGAGAATACATAATGCGTTATAAGTTAAATACATTGGATACTTTATACTCTAAATGTTTCGTTTACACTTTGCACTTTAAAATTTGAGGTTTACACTTTGCACTTTAAAATTTGAGATTTATACTTTATGGAAATTGTTTTTTTAAATCCAGGAATTTATATGGGCTTATGGTTTGGAGAGTGCCTGATGTGGCCTGGCCTAAAAACCAGGGTGGATATATGGAAATATGAGCTTGCCTTGAACAAGGTTCTTTTAAAGTAATTGTACTTTAATTGTGACTGTAGTCCTGGTAAGAACATGTACGAAGAAGAAGAAGAAGAAGAAGAAGAAGAAGAAGAAGAAGAAGAAGAAGAAGAAGAAGAAGAAGAAGAAGAAGAAGAAGAAGAAGAAGAAGAAGAAGAAGAAGAAGAAGAAGAAGAAGAAGAAGAAGAAGAGAATATTCTTTTTTCATTCTTTCAAATAATTGAAATGGCCACAACATTTGGCTCAATATTGGTGCTTGATGGTGTTGATAACCATTTCACCTATTATTCTGCTTTAATGGGAAGTTGAATAGACAAGGAACACAGGCTGTGGAAAAGATTATGTTGTATGTTACACTATGTGTGATAAAAACATCGATGCACTTTACACTATAAGGGTGTGAAGGTTGCTATTAAACTTTACATAATAAGGGTGTAAAAGGTCGCTATTGCACCATATTTAAGAGATTATTTAATATGGTGGAGGCACATGTTAAGAGTTTTCTACCTTGGGTAAGTCTTTTTAATGGTGGAAAAGTTATATTGTTGTACTTTGCACTATCTATACATGGGAAAAGCATTGTTTGCACTTTACAAAAAAGATGTGTAACACTGTGTGTAAGCCTTGCAATAGCACATATTGGCAAGAGTTGGCAAAGTAGTCAAATAACATTCTTAAAAAATGAGCCACTTTGGTTTTTTGGCATGCATGCAACATGCATGCAACATGCATGCAAACACTTTTGTAAAAAGAAAGAAAAGAAAGCTTTTTTATCTACATATGGTCTTCTAAACCACGTTTCACCTTATTTGCTTCAAAAGATGCATTGGCATTATTATACCATGGCAAGGTACGTGACCTTGTGAAATGTGTAGAAAAGTTAAAGGCAAAAAAATAAGGCTTTTGTACCTAGTATTGAGATGACTATGTACTAGGGAAAGTGCACCTCGAGGAAATTCCTCGAGGGAATTTCCCGAGGCGGCGCCGCCAGACAGAAAGGCATCCCTAGCAAGGCAAAGCGGCGCCCCGCCGAACTGGCGGGGCCGTAGGGAATATTCCCAGGGAATATTCCGAGAGTGCACTTTCCCGGGCGTAATCCACATTAGGGTGAGATTAACTAACTCCTGCAAAAAATTTCCCTGGCTATGGCGGCTATGGCGAAGATCGGGCTTTCTCTTTCTCAATTTTCTAGTCGCTCCAAAGAAGATCTCCCATACAGTTACCTTTGGGGCTTTCTTGAGGGCGAAGATCATCTGCTCAATATGGCGAAAATCGGAGATACTAAAAATAAGAGGTATTTGCAATTCTCAACACAGGCAAAAGGGCACGCGGCGACTAATGAGCCGATTTTCTTCTTCTGATTCAAAGAGCGCGGTGCACGGATTCAAGGGGTTTTCTTCTTCTGATTCAAAGCGTTGCTATGGTGCTATGGGCCAATACTTGAAAAAATTCTTTATGCTTCCTCTCGCTCCTCATGCTCATGCTTGCAAGAATCGCTCATGCTTGCAAGAATGGAAAATAGGAGGCGTAATCGGCACTATCTATACATGAGGAGGTAGAATCCTCGCCATGCTTGCAAAATCGGCGTGTAACAGGCGTGTAATCGGCGGTAGGAGGCTCATTGCTTGTCGATGCTTGCAAAGAATCGTCAAATATAGGAGGCTCGAAAAGGCCCTTTTTCTGCAAAGTATGAAGATCATCGCATGCAAACTCGCTTTGTCTACGAAGATCGAGATGGTTGAAGGAAGCGAAGATCTACAGAAGGAAGCTTCAAAACCAAATCCGGGCGAAAAGATGCGCTAGCGGAGAAAATGGTTCTTAGCGGCGCCGCTGCAGAAATATCGGAGACAGAATAATAGATTTGAAAAGAGATCAAAAATACCAGTAATCTCACCCTAATGTGGATTACGAAATGACTATAGTGTTGGAAAACATACGAAAGAAAAATAGTACAAAGAGGAAAAGTTATGAGTCATGGCTTTGCCTTGGAGAACGGGATTTTTACAGAAAGAAAAAGTGGATATACATTGGAAAATACCCTTTTGGGAGCTTAGCTCAACAAAAATATGGCGCTTCAAGGGCCGGGTACATGAAACGATGGCTATTGCTTGTGGCTTTTGGCTTGAATATGAAAGCCGTGATGGACATTTTTGTGATGAAGCAACATGTATGATTAGGTTTTTGTTGAAGCACATTGATTTTGATGTGCCGAATACTATCCATGAATGGTTTTTGTGCATTTTATGCAAGCAATAGGGCCAAGTCTACATTCAGATTTTTGTGGGTCATATTCAGAAATATTGGATGCCTTGTAAAAGCAGACAAAGTTTTTGAGAGATGCAAAACGTGGCTTCCGGATTGTTTTGATACAAAGTAGTGCTGATCAGGTTTTGGATGGATGAATCAGCATCCAGAGATAAATGATGGCAAGTTCATGGTGCTTGTAGGCAAAACCAGCAGTACAATGATCTGCATCTTACAATGATAGTTATGCACATAGATACAACCAACTAGAAATAGTTACGTGGAGCGTGATCGGGTTCTCCCGAGCTCTGTAAAAAGCATGATCAGAATATGAAGCTTCAATATGTTTCCAGGTTTGAGATTCAAAATGTTATGTTTTTTGCTTCTCATCTACATTATAAATGTGTGGTTACATGATCATAGTGGTTGCATTCGTGCTTAGAGCTGGTTGAACGTCATGGCTGTGGGGTTGCAGTTTCATGACCATGTCTTTGAATAATTGTTGCATCTCTGCTTGAATGTGTAGCAGGCTTGATGCTTTAGCAATGAACGTTAATTGCTTCTGGACAAATAATTTCCAGCATAGGATGTTCAAAAAGAAGGACTTTGTATGGAAGCATGGCTCAAACATGACATTGTAATGTCAATGGCGCCACCTCAGGTTAGAGCTTGAATGCTTGAATTATGCTAATAGAAAAAACCCTGTATGGGTGTTACATAATCATATATTGCAGATGGCATTTGACATTAGTTTATGGCTCATAGAAATTCTCTTGTTTAATTTGTGCTATATGCTGATATGCTGAGTTCTTAGAGACAGATTCTTGGATATTTATTAAAGGCATACTCTTAAATGTTTCCATATAGCATAATGCACATATCTACCAATGTCTTGCATTTATCTATGTACAAAGCTTAGCTTGGGCTTATTTAATCTTTTGGATTCAAGTTTCCATATCATCCCTTATGCTATCGTGGCATTTTTAGCGAGATATGCATCTCTGAAATAATTTTATATGTTGCTAGATGGACTATACGTTATTATATGCTGAGATTTTATAACTTATTGGTGTATAAATTAATATTTGGAGATTGATTTGGGAAAATTTAAATGTTCAAAATCCTATACTTTATGATACAAAACTCAAAATAAATTTTGAATAAATTTTGAAGTTTATAATGCGAAAAACATTAATATTCCAGTTTCCTTTCTTGTTAATGTCCATCTCAGGGCAAAATGATACAATTGGTGATCAGCGATAAGCTGAGAGACCCAATGTACCTTTTGGCCCTTGCACATTTACCATTATCATGCTAATTGTGTATTGATTGGTCTGCAGTATGCGGGTTCTCTCCCTCCAATTGTCTCTATTTTGCTGTTAGAGTTGGCGTTAACGTGGAAATGGAATATCTGGATGCGTAAGAGATGGAATAAGCTGCACTTTGATAGTGACACAGATAAGATATATGAGTACATGTGAGCTTTATAGATTTTATACAAGAAATTATTGAATAGTTTACAGTTTGTACTTTATGGCACTGTATACTTACACTTTGAGAATACAAAATATGTTACATGTTAAACTTTACGTTGTATATTTTATACTTGAGACTTCAAAATTTGAGATTTACACTTGTACACTTTAAAATTTGAGATTTATACTTTGTGGAATATGTTTTTTTATATCCAGGAAGTTATATGGGTTAGTGGTTTGTAGAGTGCCTGATGTGGCCTGGCCTAAAAAACCAGGGTGGATATTGGGATAAGTGATCTTGCCTTGAACAAGGTTCTTTTAATGTAATTGTTTGCATAACTGTGACTGTAGTCTTGGCAAGAACATGTACGAAGAAGAAATCGTGACTTCCACTTGCTGGAGATATCTGGCAAACACATCACTTCTACAAACCAGGTTAGTTTGAATATTATTGCTTTTGGACAGTAAAATAGGTTCTGCTACCATATGCTATGGTAAATGGCCCATAGCCTATTATGATATAGTGTTTTATACTATATCAGGCTGTCCATGGTACTTAAGGCCCACTGTGCCTCATGTACTTCAAGATTTTAAAACCCTGACATTTTGTTGGGTCTTGAACTAGTCCATTGTACTAGTTCTTGAATTATCTGCTATTGCGGATATAGTATTTGGTCCACTGCACCTTATACTACTAAAATACAGATGATACAATAACTTGATGCTGAATTATAGATTCTATGAATCTACTTTCTTATGGTGTAAGGAAGTAGGACCCCTCTTTTTATAAGGGGGGTCCTACTTTCCTTATAAAAAGAGGTGTCCTACATCCCGAGGGAGGGATTGTGGGAGGAGAAGAAGAAGAAGAAGAAGAAGAAGAAGAAGAAGAAGAAGAAGAAGAGAATATTCTTTTTTTATTCTTTCAAATAATTGAAATGGCCACAACATTTGGCTCAATATTGGTGCTTGATGGTGTTGATAACCATTTCACCTATTATTCTGCTTTAATGGGAAGTTGAATAGACAAGGAACACAGGCTGTGGAAAAGATTATGTTGTATGTTACACTATGTGTGATAAAAACATCGATGCACTTTACACTATAAGGGTGTGAAGGTTGCTATTAAACTTTACATAATAAGGGTGTAAAAGGTCGCTATTGCACCATATTTAAGAGATTATTTAATATGGTGGAGGCACATGTTAAGAGTTTTCTACCTTGGGTAAGTCTTTTTAATGGTGGAAAAGTTATATTGTTGTACTTCGCACTATCTATACATGGGAAAAGCATTGTTTGCACTTTACAAAAAATATGTGTAACACTGTGTCTAAGCCTTGCAATAGCACATATTGGCAAGAGTTGGCAAAGTAGTCAAATAACATTCTTAAAAAATGAGCCACTTTGGTTTTTTGGCATGCATGCAACATGCATGCAACATGCATGCAAACACTTTTGTAAAAAGAAAGAAAAGAAAGCTTTCTTATCTACATATGGTCTTCTAAACCACGTTTCACCTTATTTGCTTCAAAAGATGCATTGGCATTATTATACCATGGCAAGGTACGTGACCTTGTGAAATGTGTAGAAAAGTTAAAGGCAAAAAAATAAGGCTTTTGTACCTAGTATTGAGATGACTAGGAATTAACTATAGTGTTGGAAAACATACGAAAGAAAAATAGTACAAAGAGGAAAAGTTATGAGTCATGGCTTTGCCTTGGAGAACGGGATTTTTACAGAAAGAAAAAGTGGATATACATTGGAAAATACCCTTTTGGGAGCTTAGCTCAACAAAAATATGGCGCTTCAAGGGCCGGGTACATGAAACGATGGCTATTGCTTGTGGCTTTTGGCTTGAATATGAAAGCCGTGATGGACATTTTTGTGATGAAGCAACATGTATGATTAGGTTTTTGTTGAAGCACATTGATTTTGATGTGCTGAATACTATCCATGAATGGTTTTTGTGCATTTTATGCAAGCAATAGGGCCAAGTCTACATTCAGATTTTTGTGGGTCATATTCAGAAATATTGGATGCCTTGTAAAAGCAGACAAAGTTTTTGAGAGATGCAAAACGTGGCTTCCGGATTGTTTTGATACAAAGTAGTGCTGATCAGGTTTTGGATGGATGAATCAGCATTTAGAGATAAATGATGGCTTGTAGGCAAAACCAGCAGTACAATGATCTGCATCTTACAATGATAGTTATGCACATAGATACAACCAACTAGAAATAGTTCTGGTGGAGCGTATCGGGTTCTCTGAGCTCCTGTAAAGCATGATCAGAATATGAAGCTTCAATATGTTTCCAGGTTTGAGATTCAAAATGTTATGTTTTTTGCTTCTCATCTACATTATAAATGTGTGGTTACATGATCATAGTGGTTGCATTCGTGCTTAGAGCTGGTTGAACGTCATGGCTGTGGGGTTGCAGTTTCATGACCATGTCTTTGAATAATTGTTGCATCTCTGCTTGAATGTGTAGCAGGCTTGATGCTTTAGCAATGAACGTTAATTGCTTCTGGACAAATAATTTCCAAAGATAGGATGTTCAAAAAGAAGGACTTTGTATGGAAGCATGGCTCAAACATGACATTGTAATGTCAATGGCGCCACCTCAGGTTAGAGCTTGAATGCTTGAATTATGCTAATAGAAAAACCCCGTATGGGTGTTACATAATCATATATTGCGGATGGCATTTGACATTAGTTTATGGCTCATAGAAATTCTCTTGTTTAATTTGTGCTATATCTTTGATATCTTTGAGTTCTTAGAGACAGATTCTTGGATATTTATTAAAGGCATACTCTTAAATGTTTCCATATAGCATAATGCACATATCTACCAATGTCTTGCATTTATCTATGTACAAAGCTTAGCTTGGGCTTATTTAATCTTTTGGATTCAAGTTTCCATATCATCCCTTATGCTATCGTGGCATTTTTAGCGAGATATGCATCTCTGAAATAATTTTATATGTTGCTAGATGGACTATACGTTATTATATGCTGAGATTTTATAACTTATTGGTGTATAAATTAATATTTGGAGATTGATTTGGGAAAATTTAAATGTTCAAAATCCTATACTTTATGATACAAAACTCAAAATAAATTTTGAATAAATTTTGAAGTTTATAATGCGAAAAACATTGATATTCCAGTTTCCTTTCTTGTTAATGTCCATCTCAGGGCAAAAGGATACAATTGGTGATCAGCGATAAGCTGAGAGACCCAATGTACCTTTTGGCCCTTGCACATTTACCATTATCATGCTAATTGTGTATTGATTGGTCACAGTACGGGTTCTCTCCTCCAATTGTCTCTATTTTGTTTCAGAGTTAGAGTTGGCTTAACGTGGAAATGGAATATCCGGATCGTAAGAGATGGAATAAGTTTGCACTTTGATAGTGACAATGATAAGATATATGAGTACATGTGAGCTTTATAGATTTTATACAAGAAATTATTGAATAGTTTACGCTTTGTACTTTATGGCAATCAGATACTTACACTTTGAGAATACAAAATATGTTACATGTTAAACTTTACGTTGTATATTTTATACTTGGAGACTTCAAAATTTGAGATTTACACTTGTACACTTTAAAATTTGAGATTTATACTTTGTGGAATATGTTTTTTTATATCCAGGAAGTTATATGGGTTAGTGGTTTGTAGAGTGCCTGATGTGGCCTGGCCTAAAAAACCAGGGTGGATATTGGGATAAGTGATCTTGCCTTGAACAAGGTTCTTTTAATGTAATTGTTTGCATAACCGTGGATCAGTAGTCTGGCAAGAACATGTACGAAGAAGAAGAAGAAGAAGAAGAAGAAGAAGAAGAAGAAGAAGAAGAAGAAGAAGAAGAAGAAGAAGAAGAAGAAGAAGAAGAAGAAGAAGAAGAAGAAGAAGAAGAAGAAGAAGAAAAAAAACATATTCGAAGAAGAAGAAGAAGAAGAAGAAGAAGAAGAAGAAGAAGAAGAAGATGAGGAAATAATGCTTTTTCTAATAACTTAACTTATATGGATTGCTTGCTAGTAATGAGAATAATATCTATTGGCAAAACTGGTAGGCTTGTTCTTAAAATTTCCTAAGGTTCTCCTTTGTTGGAAGAAGAATTATTTGCGAAGTTGATTAGGGAAGTGCAAATATTGTTAACGCAAATTGTACATTGCTAGTGAAGCGACATGGCAAACTTGTGTTTGCTTAGATGGTAATTCTAACAAATATATTTGAGGGCATGCATGGTACGATATGGAAGATGTCGAAAGAAAATACTATGGGTGGTTTCTATGCATTGGATTTTCTAAAGAACTAAAGAGTTTGATTATCCTTTTGTACACATATTTTTGAAAATTTAGAAAGGTGATATAATATGAAATTCAGAAATATGATGGGATGGTGGAAATTATGGCTCTTACATGATTGTACATACATTATTTAAAGATGATGGTACATTAAAATGATGACACCTATATTATTTAAAGACAAAGGCACCTATTATGTAAAGATAGAGCACACACATTATTGAAAGTTCACGTGAAAGGTTTTTTGGGTCCACTTGCTCAAAAATATGAATATTTTAGCATCGGAATAGCTTTGGAAAGGCATGCTAAAGGTTTTTAACATTTTTTCCATTAACAATAGGTTTACCTTTGTTTGCAAAATCGTATGTCTATGTGGAGCCGTACTTGTAAATAGAAATTAGAGGCGCCGCTTGTAGGCTTCAAGGCTTTTATGCTTGCCATTAAATCAGTCATAGACGATTTATTATGAGACATGCCCTAAAATAGGCGGTTATGGCATGTAGCCGAACATTACATGCTAGCTCATTTCGGATCAGAGCAGAGACTCTGAGAAAATGCGTCTTTGACAAGCCGGTTTTGCTGGATCAATATCTATATTGGGATGACAAGGTTCGATGGCGAGACAGTTATGCCAAGTATCCAGCTTTTTTGAATCATGGCGAAAAAATGATCTGCCTGAAAAGTTTTTGCATGGATTAACAAATTCATGTGTGGATACAGAGGTATTTCGCAGGTTCTTAGGGTGTGATTGTCACTGCTTGTATATGCTCTTATGCCTTAAAAAATTCCAGATTTGTGCCTAAAGACTTGGCCGAAGAAGCATGGAAAACAGAAATATGATGGATGCAAACACTGAAGGCAAAGCACAAAGTTTGGAGCGAAAATACTCAGGTTCTTATTTGATACTATAACGGTTCTTATTTGGAAGATTTTACTTCGCACAAAGATGTGTATACCTTGAAATAACGCAGAGGTCCTTAGCTTTAGAATCGGCTGTTGTGAATCCATATACCGTATAAATTGTTTGGGCATAAGTCTAAATGACTAGTCTTGCTTTCACTGGCGGATGGAATGCCATATGCATATCATGATTTTATGCTAAACATGTGATGATGCTAGTTAAAAGAAACACTTAAAGCAGTGTCTGGCCTGCGATAATCAGTTACAGGACCGTTGCTAGGAGTATGGCTGGTCGTATACATGCATACAGATAGGCTAGTTGGCTGGTTTGCTCAGATAGTCTAGGTGTTGTGCATATAATCTTAGAATTGCTGCTCTTTCTTCTGATATCCTTGAGTATAGGTAAGGGTGTGCTGGTCTGCGGGCTTGTACAGCTAGATTGCCATATTTAGATGCTGCATATGTTTAGGCTTAATGCTTATACATATACATGATTTGTTCTAATAATGCTGCGCATTTCTCTGCATAATATGATGGCTTTGCACAGCGTTTTTATAGTGCAGAATGACTGATTGATTGCTTTGAATGTGCTTATGAGATACCAAAATAGAGCTAATCGTATAATGGTGATTCCATTCCCATATTAAAATGCTGATTTTATGTGAAAATAGAACATCCATCCATTTGGAATAGTTATAGTAGTTCTATTATCTGGTTCTTGGCATTGAATTGATGTTTGATGCATTGACACAGGCAAGGCAGCTGCAAAAAGCACCTCATTGGTTAAATATTCTGGCTTTAAACCAGTCTTAGTCATATTTAGTGACTTGAATATAATATATTGTATCATAATTTGTTGAAATGCAGTACTTGTGAGGATGCTTACATAGGCAGCATACTTTTAGCTTATATTCTTTCTTGATTAGAATATAAGAATTCAGTAAGAGAAATTTGATATTCTACTTTGAATATGACTAAACTTTAGGTGAAGGGCGATGAGCCATGTAGTTTTATAGCTTACCTGTCACCCCTCTCCTCGTTACCATTAATATGCTAATGTTGGTCTATTTGGGTGCAGGTAACCAAGACTACATCTCCTAGATGTTTCGTCATTGCTTGGATGTTACACTGCAATCAATCATACGAGGATTGCGATTTTATTGTATAACAATATTTGGTGAGACCTTTCTAGTGATTATTAGGGAATACAAATTTTAAAATTTTGACTTGAAATCATATACATTGTTGATAGCGAAATATTTTACCCTGTATCTTGTATCTGCCTATTTATGACTTGAGAAGATATATGAACAGCTCTCTGAAATGTATTAAGGAAAGCATATTTTGTATTGAGGAAAGCATATTTTGTACTTCATTATGAGCAAAACTTTATGGAATATATGCACTTTGTACTTGAACTTAATCTTGAATACCTTAAGTTTTTACGTTATACATTATGTTTGATTGTTTGAATATTTGCAGTTGGTGTGGTTGTGGCCTGGGTAACACCAGGGTGGATATGTGTGTCTGTTGTCTTTGCAATGAACCAAATCCATTCATATAAACTAGTTTTGTATGTTGTGGAAAGTAATCATTGTGAAGATAAATCGAAGAAGAAGAAGTGACTTCCACTTGCTAGAGATATCTGGCAAACACAACTACACTCTAGGATTATGGCCCACTGTGCCTGGTCCTTCGTATTGGGTCCACTGCACCCTTTACATATGTTGAAAATACTTATATACTTATAGAGTATTGATTATATAAATGCTGAGACATCTAAAATTGATGTCACTTCTTACTTGTCGTGTAGGATAGTAGGACCCTTCTTTTCATAGGAGGGGTCCTACATCCTCTATCCTATGAAAGGATGGTTCCTACTACCTGAGGGAGGGTTGTGGGAGAAGAAGAAGAAGAAGAAGAAGAAGAAGAAGAAGAAGATGAGGAAATAATGCTTTTTCTAATAACTTAACTTATATGGATTGCTTGCTAGTAATGAGAATAATATCTATTGGCAAAACTGGTAGGCTTGTTCTTAAAATTTCCTAAGGTTCTCCTTTGTTGGAAGAAGAATTATTTGCGAAGTTGATTAGGGAAGTGCAAATATTGTTAACGCAAATTGTACATTGCTAGTGAAGCGACATGGCAAACTTGTGTTTGCTTAGATGGTAATTCTAACAAATATATTTGAGGGCATGCATGGTACGATATGGAAGATGTCGAAAGAAAATACTATGGGTGGTTTCTATGCATTGGATTTTCTAAAGAACTAAAGAGTTTGATTATCCTTTTGTACACATATTTTTGAAAATTTAGAAAGGTGATATAATATGAAATTCAGAAATATGATGGGATGGTGGAAATTATGGCTCTTACATGATTGTACATACATTATTTAAAGATGATGGTACATTAAAATGATGACACCTATATTATTTAAAGACAAAGGCACCTATTATGTAAAGATAGAGCACACACATTATTGAAAGTTCACGTGAAAGGTTTTTTGGGTCCACTTGCTCAAAAATATGAATATTTTAGCATCGGAATAGCTTTGGAAAGGCATGCTAAAGGTTTTTAACATTTTTTCCATTAACAATAGGTTTACCTTTGTTTGCAAAATCGTATGTCTATGTGGAGCCGTACTTGTAAATAGAAATTAGAGGCGCCGCTTGTAGGCTTCAAGGCTTTTATGCTTGCCATTAAATCAGTCATAGACGATTTATTATGAGACATGCCCTAAAATAGGCGGTTATGGCATGTAGCCGAACATTACATGCTAGCTCATTTCGGATCGGGCTTGAGACTCGAGAAAATCGTCTTTGACAAGCGGTTTCTTTGGATCAATATCTATATTGGGATGACAAGGTTCGATGGCGAGACAGGTTATGCCAAGTATCCAAATTTTTGAATCATGGCGAAAAAATGATCCGCCTTGAAAAGTTTTGCATGGATTAACAAATTCATGTGTGGATCTGAGAGGTATTTCGCGAGTTCTTAGGGTGTGATCGCCTTTGCTTGTATATGCTCTTATGCCTTAAAAATTCAGTTTGTGCCTAAAGACTTGGCGAAGAAGCATGGAAAATGAAATATGATGGATGCAAACAAACAAGGCAAAGCACAAAGTTTGGAGCGAAAATACTCGAGTTCTTATTTGATACTATAACGGTTCTTATTTGGAAGATTTTACTTCATTTACAAGATGTGTATACCTTGAAATAACGCAGAGGTCCTTAGCTTTAGAATCGGTACATTTGTGAATCCATATACCGTATAAATTGTTTGGGCATAAGTCTAAATGACTAGTCTTGCTTTCAATCGGGCGGATGGAATGCCATATGCATATCATGATTTTATGCTAAACATGTGATGATGCTAGTTAAAAGAAACACTTAAAGCGATTAATCCGGCTGCGATAATAACGATTCTGGGACCGTTGCTAGGAGTATGGTACGGTCGTATACATGCATACGAGATAGGCTAGTTGGTCGGTTTGCTCGGATAGTCTAGGTGTTGTGCATATAATCTTAAATTGTTTGCTCTTTCTTCCGATATCCTTGAGTATAGGTAAGGGTGTGTCTGTCTGCGGGGGCTTGTACAGCTAGATTGCCATATTTAGATGTTGCATATGTTTAGGCTTAATGCTTATACATATACATGATTTGTTCTAATAATGTTTGCGCATTTCTCGCATAATATGATGGCTTTGTACGGCGTTTTTATAGTCTTGTAATGACCGATTGATTGCTTTGAATGTGCTTATGAGATACCAAAATAGAGCTAATCGTATAATGGTGATTCCATTCCCATATTAAAATGTTGATTTTATGTGAAAATAGAACATCCATCCATTTGGAATAGTTATAGTAGTTCTATTATCCGGTTCTTGGCATTGAATTGATGTTTGATGCATTGACACAGGCAAAGGCAAATTTGCAAAAAGCACCTCATTGGTTAAATATTACGGCTTTAAACCGGTCTTAGTCATATTTAGTGACTTGAATATAATATATTGTATCATAATTTGTTGAAATGCAAGATTTGTGAGGATGCTTACATAGGCAAAAGATACTTTTAGCTTATATTCTTTCTTGATTAGAATATAAGAATTCAAGAAGAGAAATTTGATATTCTACTTTGAATATGACTAAACTTTAGGTGAAGGGCGATGAGCCATGTAGTTTTATAGCTTACCTGTCACCCCTCTCCTCGTTACCATTAATATGCTAATGTTGGTCCATTTTGGGTGCAGTAACCAAGACTACATCTCCTAGATGTTTCGTCATTGCTTGGATGTTACACTTGCAATCAATCATAATGAGGATTGCGATTTTATTGTATAACAATATTTGGTGAGACCTTTCTAGTGATTATTAGGGAATACAAATTTTAAAATTTTGACTTGAAATCATATACATTGTTGATAGCGAAATATTTTACCACAGATCTTGTATCTCGCCTATTTATGACTTGAGAAGATATATGAACAACTCTCTGAAATGTATTAAGGAAAGCATATTTTGTATTGAGGAAAGCATATTTTGTACTTCATTATGAGCAAAACTTTATGGAATATATGCACTTTGTACTTGAACTTAATCTTGAATACCTTAAGTTTTTACGTTATACATTATGTTTGATTGTTTGAATATTTGCAGTTGGTGTGGTTGTGGCCTGGGTAACACCAGGGTGGATATGTGTGTCTGTTGTCTTTGCAATGAACCAAATCCATTCATATAAACTAGTTTTGTATGTTGTGGAAAGTAATCATTGTGAAGATAAATCGAAGAAGAAGAAGAAGGAGGAGGAGGAAAGAAGAGAAATATGAAGAGAAATGAGAGAAGAAGAAGAAGAAGAAGAAGAAGAAGAAGAAGAAGAAGAAGAAGAAGAAGAAGAAGAAGGGAGGAGGAGGAGGAGGAAAGAAGAGAAATATGAAGAGAAATGAGAGAAGAAGAGAAGAAATGAGAGAAGAAGAGAAGAAGAAAGAAGAGAAGGGAAAGAAGAGAAGAAAAGAAGAGAAATGAGAGAAGAAGAGAAGAAATGAGAGAAGAAGAGAAGAAGAAGAAGAGAGAAGAAGAGAAGGAAAGAAGAGAAGGGAAGAAGAAAGGAAGGGGAAAGAATAGAAGAGAAGAAATGAGAAGAAATGAGAGAAGAAGAAAAATGAAGAACAAAAAAAACCTAGGTTAGGCATGCACCTTTCAATCCAAAAAACCTATTCAATCTAAAAAATATGATGTACTAACCTTAGAATAGTTGCTTGCAGGTCGATCAGGGTAGTAGCGCCGCAGATCGCCCAAAAAGCTCGAAGAGGAAGCGAAAAGAAAAGGTGCGGGAAAGCCGGCCGCGCGCAGTTTCAAAAAATTACAGAACGTCGCATGCGACGTGACATCGCATGCAACGTCTACGCGACGTATTTTGTTATAGCGACGTTATGGACTTTATATTTTTTTTTTGACGTCTTTTTAAATGTAATGCTCATTAAAGTTTGTCCCTAGGCTTATTTAGACAGTCCTGAGGCCTTCCCGAAGAGGGGCCCCTGAACGGAGGATCCAACGGTCGGATAGGGGAACCGGGCTCCGGGAGGGTGGTCATTAGCGTGCGGCCCCCCGGGGGAGCGCTGCAAGAAAGGGCTGCCTCGGGAACTTTTTTGGATCCCGCCTCCTGGGGTCCGGACTCTCCCCTCTTGTGAGGGATCCCTGCAAGGTCCTGGCCTCGTTTGACTTGGGGGAGGGTGCCAGCTTGGTTGCCCCGCAACGGGCTGCCCCGACCGTTCTAATGCTAACCCTTTGACCTAGACCTTCTCCGAAAATTCCAAAAATTGGGTTGTGTGCTGGAGATGAATTAGGAATCCAGCTGGCAAAAAATCAGAATTTATTTTCGTACAATTCATTAATTACGAATTTATGAATGTCTAGCCACTGCAAAAGCGCCCCCCCACTTCTAATTGCCACATCGGGAGGAGGATAGGGCCAAACTCCGTTCCGTCAATTCCTATTGCTCCGCGTTCTCGGCCGCGACTTCGGCCGGTCCCAATCTGCAGGAGACCAAGACACAAAACGCAAACCCTTCTAGAACCCGGCAACTCACGGGGTTTACGTTTGAGAGCCCTCTCCTTGTCGATTTGGCGGGACCTTGGCGCCGTGACTTGATATGGGAGTGGGGGGTGTTGACGCCAGAGCATGGACCCTAAAATCCCCGGAAGCTGCTTTTTCCGCCGAATTTCCTCTCCCTAAGGCCTTGGGGACGGACGGGCGACCTCCCCTCTCTGGAACCACGATTTGGCTCTGCCAATGGACTCGAAACGTCGACATTGCCCTAGGGACCAAGTTACGTGGCGAAGAACAAAAGTCGGCCCCCAAAACGCAAAACCCTTCTAGAACCTCGCAACTCACGGGGTTTACGTTTGGGAGGCCCTCTCCTTGTCGACGGCGGGACCTTGCGCCGGTGGCGTGGCGTGGAGTGGGGGTGTTGACGCTTGAGCACGGACCCCAAGATCCCCCTAAGCTGCTTGACCCGAATTTCCTCTCCCTAAGGCCACGGGGGACGGACGGGCGACCTCCCTCTCCTGAATCTGCGATTTGGCTCTGCCAATGGACTTAGAACGTCGACATTGCCTAGGGACCAAGTTCTGTGGCCAGAAGACCAAAACTTCGGCCCCCAAAACGAAAACCCTTCTAGAACACGGCAACTCACGGGGTTTACGTTTGAGGAGGCCCTCTCCTTGTCGATTTGGGCGGGACCTTGCGTCGTGTCTTGGCGTGGAGTGGGGGTGTTGGCGCTTGAGCGACCCTAAAATCCCCGAAAAGCCGCTTGCCCAATTCATTACAAGTTAATTATGCCATCCATGTCAAATAGCTTTAGGAGCGATCCGTTGAATAAGGGATTCTCTCTATCCATATGCCTTGATACTTTGAAACACAACCATCATCACAAGCAACCAAATCTAAACCCCCTCCCCAACCCAGCAGTAGTCTTTTGCTTTTCTCGTAATCATTTATCTTCATTCTAGTAGTTATGATGCTTTTCCGTAATCATTTATCTTCATTCTAATAGTTATGATGCTTATATTCTCAATGCAATCTTAGACCAAGTATAACGTCCGGCCGACCAAGGTCAACCCCAAGTACAACGATCCCACAAACTCCATTCCTTTGACCTTAGCTAACCCTTTGACCTAGACCTTCTCCTAAAATTCGAAAATTGGGCTGTGTGTCGAGATGAATTAGGAATCCAAATTGGCAAAAATCAGAATTTATTTTTGTACAATGCATTAACTACTTAATTTATGAATGTCTTGCCACCGCAAAAGCGCCCGACTTCTACTTGCCACATCGAGGAGGACAGGCCCAAACTCCGCTCCGTCCAGCTCCCCTTGCTCAGTATTCTCGGCTTCAAATTTCTCGGCCAGTCCCAAGTGCAATGGACCAAGTCTCGCCCCCAAACGCAAAACCCTTCTAGAACCCGGCAACCCACGGGGTTTACGTTTGAGGCCTACTCCTTGTCGATTCGTAGGGACCTTTGCGCCGTGACTTGACGTGGAGTGGGGGTGTTGACGCTAGAGCGGGGACCCTAAAATCCCCCCAGAAGCTGCTTGCCACGAATTTCCTCTCCCCAAGGTCCTGGGGACGGAGGGGCGACCTCCCCTCTCCGGAATCGCGATTTGGCTCTGCCAATAGACTTAGAACGTCGACGTTGCCCTGGGGACCAAGTTCCATGGCCAGAAGACCACCCGACCTCCAAGAAGCGCCAAAGTAGCTCACTTCTATCACACTCGTAGTCAATTGGCCTAGGATGTGGATGCGGGATACTGTCGTGGAGGGCGTGAGTGTTTCTTTCTTTTGCAAAACCGACCTTGTAACTTGCTCCCTAGGGTAATTTCGCCATTCCGGACGATTTGGCAGGGTCGATTTGCCATTCCAGAGCCTCCCCGGTGCCCGAACGACAAAACACTGCGGTTTATACAACGGTCGGATAGGGGAACCGGGCTCCGGGAGGGTGGTCATTAGCGTGCAGCCCCCCGGGGGAGCGCTGCCAGGAAGGGCTGCCTCGGGAACTTTTTTGGATCCCGCCTCTTGGGGTCGGGACTCTCCCCTCTTGTGAGGGATCCCTGCAAGGTCCTGGCCTCGTTTGACTTGGGGAAGGGTGCCAGCTCGGTTGCCCTGCAACGGGCTGCCCCGACCGTTCTAATGCTAACCCTTTGACCTAGACCTTCTCCGAAAATTTCGAAAATTGGGCTGTGTGCTGGAGATGAATTAGGAATCCAGCTGGCAAAAAATCAGAATTTATTTTCTTACAATGCATTAATTGCAAATTTATGAATGTCTTGCCACTGCAAAAGCGCCCCCCGACTTCTACTTGCCACATCGGGAGGAGGACAGGCCCAAACTCCGCTTCGTTAGTTCCCCTTGCTCCGTATTCTCGGCTGCAGCTTCTCGGCCAAGTCCCAAGTGCAACAGACCAAGTCTCAGCCCTCAAAACACAAACCCTTCTAGAACCTGGCAACCCACAGGGTTTACGTTTTGGAGGCCCTCTCCTTGTCAGATTTGGCCGGGACCTTGCGCCTTGACTTGACGTGGAGTGGGGGTGTTGACGCCAGAGCGGGGACCCTAAAATCCCCCTAGAAGCTGCTTGCCCCGAATTTCCTCTCCCCAAGGCCCTGGAGACGGACGGGTGACCTCCCCTCTCCGGAATCGCGATTTGGCTCTGCCAATGGACTCGGAAATGTCGACATTGCCACAGGGACCAAGTTCCGTGGGCCGAAGACCACCCGACCTCCAAGAAGCGCCAAAGTAGCTCACTTCCATCACACTCGTAGTCAATTGGCCTAGAATGTGGATGCGGGATACTGTCGTGGAGGGCGTGAGTGTTTCTTTCTTTTGCAAAACCGACCAGCTAGGGTAGTTTCGCCATTCCGGACGATTTGGCAGGGTTGATTTGCCATTCCGGAGCCTCCCCGGTGCCCGAACGACAAAACACTGCGGTTTATACAAGGCAGACCTCAGGACGCCCCGCGGTTTGACAAGTTCTCCCGGACCGATCTGGAATCTTTTGGGCCTTCCCGAAGAGGGGCCCCTGAACGGAGGATCCAACGGTCGGATAGGGGAACCGGGCTCCGGGAGGGTGGTCATTAGCGTGCAGCCCCCCGGGGGAGCGCTGCCAGGAAGGGCTGCCTCGGGAACGTTTTTGGATCCCGCCTCTTGAGGTCGGGACTCTCCCCTCTTGTGAGGGATCCCTGCAAGGTCCCGCCTCGTTTGACTTGGGGAAGGGTGCCAGCTCGGTTTGCCGCAACGGGCTGCCCGGACCGTTCTAATGCTAACTCTTTGACCTAGACCTTCTCCGAAAATTTCGAAAATTGGGCTGTGTGCTGGAGATGAATTAGGAATCCAGCCGGCAAAAATCAGAATTTATTTTAGTACAATGCATTAATTGCGAATTTAGAATATCTTGCCACACCAAAAGCTCCCGAAGTTCTACTTGCCACATCGGAGGAGGACAGGCCCAAACTCCTCCCGCCAGTTCCCCCCTGCTCAGATTCTCTACAGCCGCCAGTCCCAATTAACAGACCAAGTATCGGCCCCAAACGCAAACCCCTTCTAGAACCCGGCAATCCACGGGTTTTGCTTCGGAGGCCCTCTCCTTGTCGACATTGGGCGGGACCTTGCGCCGTGACTTGTCGTGGAGTGGGGGTGTTGACGCCAGAGCGGGGACCCTAAAATCCCCCTCAAACCTGCTTGCCCCGAATTTCCTCTCCCCAAGGCCCCGGGATGGACGGGACGACCTCCCTCTCCTAATGTGATTTGGCTCGCCAATGGACTCGTAACGTCGACATTGCCACGGGACCAAGTTCCCTGCGGGCTTCGAAGACCACCCGACCTCCAAGAAGCGCCAAAGTAGCTCACTTCCATCACACTCGTAGTCAATTGGCCTAGGATGTGGATACGGGATACCGCTGTCGTGGAGGGCGTGGGTGTTTCTTTCTTTGCAAAACCGACCTTGTAAATTGCTCCATAGGGTAATTTCGCCATTCCTGACGATTTCGCGGTCGATTGCCATTCACGAGCCTCCCGCGTCCGAACGACAAAACACCGTGGTTTATACAAGGCGGACCTCGGGGCGCCCAGCGGTTTGACAAGTTCTCCGACCGATCTGAATCTTTTTGGCCTTCCCAAGAGGGGCCCCGAACGGAGGGATCCAACGGGTCGGATAGGGAACCGGGCCGGGAGGGTGGTCATTAGCGCGTGCAACCCCGGAGCGCCCATGCGAGGAAGGGCTGCCTCGAACTTTTTGGATCCCGCCTCTTGGGGTCGGGACTCTCCCCTCTTGTGAGGGATCCCCCGCAAGGTCCCGGCCTCGTTTGACTTGGGGAAGGGTGCCACTTCTTGTTGCCCCCCAAACCGCCTGCCCCGACCGCTCTAATGCTAACCCTTTGACCTAGACCTTCTCCTAAAATTTTTGAAAATTGGGCTGTGTGCTGGAGATGAATTAGGAATCCAGCTGGCAAAAATCAGAATTTATTTTCGTATAATGCATTAATTGCGAATTTATGAATGTCTTGCCATCGCAAAAGCCCCCGAAGTTCTACTTACCACATCGGAGGGAGGACAGGCCCAAACTCGCCTCCGCCGGTTCCCCTTGTCCGTATTCCTACCGGCAGCTTCTCGGTCAGTCCCAAGTGCAACAGACCAAGTCTCGGCCCCCAAACGCCAAACCCTTCTAGAACCCGCAACCCACGGGGTTTACGCTTTGAGGCCCTCTCCTTGTCGATTCGGCCGGGACCTTGCGCCGTGGACTTGTCGTGGAGTGGGGGTGTTGACGCCCGGGCGGGGACCCTAAAATCCCCCTAACCTGCTTGCCCCCGGATTTCCTCTCCCCAAGGCCCCCGGGACGGACGGACGACCTCCCTCTCCTGGATCGCGATTTGGCTCTCGCCAATGGACTCGTGAACGCCGACATTGCCCCGGGGACCATGTTCCGCGGGCTGGAAGACCACCCGACCTCCAAGAAGCGCCAAAGTAGCTCACTTCCATCACATTCGTAGTCTATTGGCCTAGGATGTGGATGCGATACTTGTCGTGGAGGGCGTGAGTGTTTCTTTCTTTGCAAAACCGACCTTTGTAACTTGCTCCCTAGGGTAATTTCGCCATTCCTGGACGATTTGGCGTGGTCGATTTGCCATTCCCGAGCCTCCCGGTGCTCGAACGACAAAACATCAAGTTTATACAAGGCGACCTCGGGGCCGCCCAGCGGTTTGACAAGTTCTCCCTGACCGACCGAATCTTTTGGGCCTTCCCGAAGAGGGGCCCCCGAACGGGAGGATCCAATGGTCTGGATAGGGGAACCGGGCCCGGAGGGTGGTCATTAGCGTCAAGCCCCCCTGGGAGCGCCATGCGAGGAAGGGTCCTCCTGGGAACTTTTTTGATCCCGCCTCTTGGGGTCCTGGACTCTCCCTCTTGTGAGGGATCCCCGCAAGGTCCCGGGCCTCGTTTGACTTGGGGAAGGGTGCCACCGGGTTGCCTCAAGAATCCAAGCCGCCCACTGCTCTAATGCTAACCCATTGACCTAGACCTTCTCCTAAAAATTTCAAAAATTGGGCCGTGTGTCTTTGGAGATAAATTAGGAATCCAAACGGCAAAAATCAGAATTTATTTTAAGTACAATGCATTAATTACGAATTTATGAATGTCTTGCCATTGAAAAAGCCCCGACTTCTACTTGCCACATCGGAGGAGGACAGCCCAAGCTCCACTCCGTCCGGTTCCCCTTGCTCCATATTCTCTACCGCAGCTTCTCGCCAGTCCCAAGTGCAACAGACCAAGTCTCGGCCCCCAAAACGCAAACCTTCTAGAACCCGCAACCCACGGGGTTTACGTTTGAGGCCCTCTCCTTATCGATTCGGTAGGGATCTTGCGTCGTGTCTTGACGTGAGTGGGGGCGTTGACGCCGCATCAAGGACCCTAAAAATCCCGAAGCCGCTTGCCCGATTTTCTCTCCCCCAGGCCCCCTGGGGCCGGACGGGCGATCTCCCTCCCGGAACCGCAATTCGTCTCTGCCAATGGACTCAGGACGTCGACATTGCCCTGGAGAGCAAGTTCCGTGGCCAGAAGACCACACATGTTCACCCAACTAAGAAATGAGTTTTGACGCCGCCAGATAATGCCGTGACGCCGAATTTATTGTCAATGGTCACCGCCAGTCACCTATGACTTGGCAAGACACGCGGGTAAATACGCATCGACGGTCATCCATTCCGTAGAAGTCACGCCACGCCGCATGCGACGTCACGTCGCAAACATCCACCTGGCATGACACCTGTCGTCCACCTGGCGCCCCAGTCCACCTGGCGTGACAGATAGACCAAGTGACACGACGTCGCTTGCGACGTGACGTCGCAAATGTGGCAACTGTCATCCACTTGGCACCGACATCCACCTGGCGTGATGACCGCCAGTCACGAGTGTCGACGTGCAGCGAAGATATCGCCGCCGATGCGATGCGTTCTGCGACGCGACGCCGCATTGACGCCGCATGGTCACGCGCCACTGGCGTTACCACGCCGCAGAACGTCGCAAGCCCACGTCGCAAAATGACCATTCTCTTGTTGTGTGGCAGGCTTGCGTGTCATGCCATGTGTATAAAATGTCATTCAACGACAGTCCAGGACATCTGACATGTCCTGCATGCTGCCATGGCATGCCAGAATGGCACGGCCTGCGTGTCACGCCACGTACACAGGACGTCGTTCTACGACGTCCAGGACATCTGACGTGTCCTGCTTGCTGCCATGGCATACCGGCATGCCAGGATGGCACGGCCTGCATGTCATGCCACTTGTGCGGAACGTCGTTAAACGATGTCCAAGACATCTGACGTGTCCTGAGTGCTGTTGTGGCATGCCGGCATGCCAGGCTGGCTTGCCTGCGTGACGTGCCACGTGGCAAGAACGTCGTTAAACGACCTATAAAAATACTGACTTGGCAAAGTTGGCCGTCGTGTCATGCCACTGTGGACAATGCGTCGTTGGACGACGTGGAGACGTAGAAAAACGATTTGTATTTTTGGCAGGAACCATTTGCCTTATTTATCTTCATTTCATTGTTTCTTTGGTGAACTTCCTAGCGAGTTTTTGGTGCCCGTGTGATTTTTCTCCCTTCATAAGGTAAGATCTTGCAATTAAGGTGTCCTTGCCATCAAGTTTTCACGGTTCTTGATTAAAACAAGAAGTTCTTTGATTTTTCTAAGTTATTTTTGTTAGTATTTGTTGTTTTAGAATTAACCACTTTTAAAGGTACAACATGTGAGGGATGCATGATCAAGGTACTGGTCGGCTCCATCCCGAATGGAGAGGACTAGATGTATCAGGTTCAGGCACCCCTCAATGAAGTGGTTTCTAAATATTTTAAAATGTGTGAAGGGTAGTATGATCAAGGTATAGGTCGGCTCCATCCATTAGAAGAAAACCCCTATCTTTGCAATGCTTTTTAAACGTTTCTTACGCTGGCAAGGGCTATGACCAGTTGATGGAAGGTTAGAGTATGAAACTAGTCCTTTCCAGATGGTTCTCCTCATTACAAAGATGAATGTATAAATGATGAAGATTGATGTCCTATAGCATGGTTTTTTCTTTTGGTATCTACCTTCCTTTGAAAACCTTTCGCGGCAAGGGTTTTTTAATCCTAGTAGTAATAGTTGTACTAGGCCATTGTATGGGTTTCATGGCCTCTTAGTCTTCGTGAACGTTAAAAAATCTATTCTATTCTTATATTAAAAGAAAGATATTCCCTCTGTACATTATTATTTGCACATACTGAGAATCTATTGATGAATTGGCATCTAAGAAGGAGAATTAAACTGAATTGAAATAGGAATAGATTCATTAAGAATATAAAGTAAGTTAGCTCATAAAGATAGTTATCAAATTGAAAATTGTTGTCATTTGACATTCAAACATGGTTCAGTGTAGAATAATGGCAATATAGGACTAGTGTTCCCACCAAAAGCATGCCCTAAATCAATTGTCTCAATAAAAATCATATTATACAATAAAATTAGGCCTTCAAACCATGTCACAAGTCAAGGTAGTTTTATCATGTGATTACTAGTTTTGAGGAACCACTACTATATGCATGAAGTTATCTCATAAACCAAATAAGTTTTCACAAACCACTATAGCATCAATCACCAACATTAATAACCATGTCATAAACCACTATTAATTTTGACAAACCACTAAGGCACATGGTTTTCTTCTATCAAATAAATTCATGTATAGAAAACTATGTATGTCATGGTTCTTAGATGAATTGATATTGGTTATACATAGTAGTTCATTTTTGGGGGCCTTGTGTTACATTAAAGTAATATTATAATATAATTTTAGATTGACGTTTCAAATCAATAGTGTGTCGCGTTGCAATTAAAGGATCAGGTGAAACACATTTTCCAATTTGAAACACGTTCCAAATTCGAAATGCGTTTCAAATGTGTAACGTGTTTCAAGCGTTTAACACGTTTCAAATTTGAAACGCATTACACTTTTTGATATGCATTTCAATTAAACGAATATAAGATCTCTATTAAATGTGTAACGTGTTTCAAAAATGGTACTACTATTAGAAATCCATACATTCCAAAAGTAAAAGAATGTCTCAAAAGAAACACTTTTATCAAGAAGATATAAAACATGTTGCACAAAACATATTGCATGATACAAGTTTTCAAAAGACTATTAGATAAAAATAAAACAGACGTACAAAATGTTACAAAGCTGTCAGTAGGCAAGTTTATTCAGAAGACTGTTACAAACACAACAAGAGAAGGGTCATTTAGGGACGTCTGTAGCGATGTCTGGGTCACGTCTATACGCTGACCACGTGACACAGACGTCGCTGGAGACACGCATGCGACGTGGTATTAGACGTCATATGCGACGTCTACAGACGTGACACAGACATGACGTAGACGTGACCCAGACGTGACCCACGTGACTCAGACGTGACCATGCGATGTCTGGTAGATGTTACATGCGACGTATATCAGACGTCGCAGCGCAAAAAGTATTTATATAAATATATTTTATTATTAATTAAAAAAATTAAATGAAATTAAAATAAAAAAATTCTAGACGTCGCATGCTATGTTGTGTAAAAAATAAAATAAAAAATGAATTGCTTAGATAATTACAATAAGATGTACAAGAGGCAAAAGGCATGTCACCTTTTTTTTATTTGAAATTCATGTATTGTATTTATATTTTTTAATAATCACAAAAGACTCGTTAAGGGGAGTATCCACCCTTTTAGCCTAGAGCTAATCTCTGTCAGACTCGGTGGAGTCGTCATCCGAGTAAGTGGTTTGAGGATGCCTCTCAACCTCATCTTGAGGTTCGCGATTGGATGGCTCTCCAAAGTTCGACGCTCCCTTGTCGACCCCTCGTCCTGCATCCTTGTCTAAGGCTTGGTTCATGTGTTCCACTGCTTCCTATAAAAAACATAAGAATATGGCATTAACGTAGTTCATAGAATTATAATAATTACATACAACGCACATTGGCATTCCCGTGACACAAGGCACCCAAAATTAAAAGACTACGTGGTTTTTCCCATGGTTATGACTAGAAAACCACTCTACAAAACCAATGCGTGTTTGGGGGTTAATTTCATTAAAAACCATATGTGGCTAAACTAAGTTGTTTCTCTGGTAAGGTTTATTAGGGTGGTATTATTGCACGGTAATTGCAAATGGCTTCTATGTAGAGTTTTTCAAAGTGGTATTACATGTTGGTAAATAGATGTGGTATAATTATAGTGTTTTAAAGGTATGGTTTGTCCATGTGGTATAACATGATGGTTGTGGATGTGGTTTAATACAGTGCTCTATTCATGAGTTTTATAATGTGGTTGATTATTGTGGTAAACTAGCAGGCTAATGTCATGGTAAATGCACATGGTTCCCATTGTATTAGACGCAAATTACTATTATTGCTATCAATCCTAGATGTAATTGTTTGTTCTAAATGTGTATGGTTTTGTTATGCATTAGCTTCATGGTTATCATTTATAAACAATAATGGTTATCATTTATAAACCAGTAATGTTTTGTTTGAAGCATTTCAAGTGTAATAGACCGGATTGTGTATGGTTTCTTGTGTATAGTAGTGTATGGTTTCTTATATATAGTAGTTTCTTATATATAGTAGTGTATGGTTTCGTATATATAGTAGTATTTATTGCTCTTTCCAAGAGCAAGGGGATTTGAACCCCAACCATTTCCAAAACTCATAAACTATGATTAAATTTATTCCGAAATAAGTAACAAACAAATTTGTATCTAAGGAAGTACTGACCTTGCACTTGCAGCTTAGACTGAATCACCTCTAAGTCTATCTAATCACTATCTGCATTGTATAGTCTTGATCGACATCCTTCTGAGGCCGCAAATCTCATGATTGCATCCGTGAAAAGCCCCAAAACCTGCATATTTTCCAATCGCATGCAAACCATTAATATGCATTGAAATTCATGCAGCTAATTCTGAATCTTAGCATGTAAAATGCTAACCTTGGATACCCGATCCATATTGTTGTTCTAAAATGAGTTAAATTGGGGTGCTAAAGCAAGGATCAAAGACGATGAAGATGTGCCAAGAAAAAGCGCTTGGCTGCTTTCGTTGTTGTGGCGCCATTAGACTATCTCCCCATTGTTCATAGCCCCACACCAATTATATCTGAAACGCATTAGTCTTGAACGTCATCAAATTTGTCATGAATATATGCCTGTACTTGAGCTGGACTCACGCTGTCATGTTACCATTCCCCCTGTGTTTTCTAAAGGATACGTTTCAATTGGATTCATTGTAGACCGCCTTCGTATATAGACGAGACTGAAGGCTGCTGCATGACATACAATATCATAATGCCTTGCTCACAATAAGAACAAATAATATTCATAGTGGGAGAATTCAAAAGCATACCAGTATTAGGCCCAACGAAGGTGATGAAATTTGCTATTAGGTTGCAAGCTCGAGGTTCACCTCCGGAGATCGTGATATCCGAGCATCCAAAGGTTTGTTCAACCAGCGGATCGCTTTTTAGCCAAAACTCGGTTTCGGCTCACGACAAACCTTCTTCAAATGTACAATCTCTCGACTTGTCATGTTAGATGACCAAGTTCATAACAAACATGCACACTCGCAAAAAGATTACCTCGGATAAATCATGCTCATAACGAACCCAAAACTTACAACGGCAACCCTCGGATATCATGCCTATGTCTCCTCGAACTTGAAGAATCTTGGCATCATAGTAAAGAGCCTGTTCATTACCCTCCTGGACCGAGAACCCACTAGTCAACCTCAGTAAGTCATCTTTCATTTGCAACAAAGTGCATTATTCTTTGCAAGAGTCTAGCAACTTGAAATACCTGAAAAATAGAGAACTGTATCTCCGGGAATCACAAATTATGCATTCTCATTGCCCATGGGAGTGATCTCCCATTTTAACCAAGTCCTTACATTTACCCACTCATCTTCGTCCGAACCAAAACCAAAGAATCTTACTCTTACTTCCCCGAATAATTTAAGAAACTAAGGCAACATAATGAAAGTCCATAATGCACCCAATCGATGGTAGTCACTCACCGGCTCCCCCAGATGCAGGTTTGTGTGCAAGAAACACGGCAACATCATACCCGCATAACAAAGCATGTTAGAAAAAAAGAGAACTTCGATAACGATGGAATTTTAGGCAAAATACCATGCTTCATCTCTAGATGATTTTGCCTCAAACTCCTTCGTGTTCAGCATTTTCCTTCTTGCCTGTGAACAATTGAGTCTCAAACTCAAAACTTCCACCTTCACTATAATCAGATCAACAAGTTCTCATGTAAAATTGGACCTGATTGAACTGCGAAGATTTTGTTGGTGGCCGACCTACGGGGTTGGTGGCTCCGTAAAATGCTCATAGACTTGATGTTCTCGGTGTCTTTGCCATCTTTGACTTCGTAGTGCCGTTTGTTCAAAACCAGTTGCACACCTGTATGCACCATTATCAGATTATGCACAAAGCTTGGCTGCAAGATTATATACTATGCAGATGAATCGCATTAGAAAGTCCTTAAAACTATTCTATGCAATGAAAATACAAAGGGTGCCCACCGAGAGTAGCCGCCATGGCAATGGAACTTCTGAGCATACCGCCGCACAGTAGCTGCGAGACCTAGAGCCAAAAACCCTAGTAAGGAGAAAAACGAAATGCCCTAAAGGATAAAGAGGAAAACGCAAAGAGGAAAATGCAAAGAGGAAAACGAGTTCGGTACTCAAAAATAAAGAATTTCTCTTTTTTCGCACGTTTGCACAAACGCAAGCGGACACTTTGAAGCAATTCTAAAGTGTCCACGTTGCCGCCAAGTGGGATTTTTGTGCAAGTGGAAGCTATTTGAACCGTTTGATTTCATCTACGGTAAAGAAAATACACGAAAATTCCAACGTGTTCAGAGGCGTTGGAAGTTATGCTGGCGTTAGAGAGAACGAGAATTTGTATTGGCTCGTTCTTGCCGTAGTTTTGGTTGTGCCTGTCCTTCTGCGATATGCATAAATTGTCTTATTTACATTATTTATCATCCCTTAAGTAGTATGCATCAGTTCTAATTTAGCTCGTGTGATATCCCATAAAAAGAAAAGGTGTTTCTATTACTAGAGTAGAAGGCAATCCAAAATTGAAATGTCTATAGAGTTTTGTCAAACTCTAGGCACTCTATCAAGGATAATTTGTCCCAAGCATCAAAATCCAAAATCAAGATGTTTATATTTTATCAAACTCTAGGCACTCACATCAAGGACAATCTTGTCCAAACATCTCAGGGAGCATCCTATGGAGCAAACATGTGCGCGATGTTGTAGGGCATAAATAAGTAGCCCTTCAATATAAGACTGAGCTCCTATCCTTTATGAAATGCACTTTTGGTTGTGCCCCTTTGTGCAATGTAACCTCTCCCATTACCTTTGGTAAACAAAATAGCAAAGGCAAGAAAGTAATGCAAGTGGTTAGCAAATGCAAGTGGTTAGCAAATGGCCAAAAAAACAAAGGTAATGCAAGACACAACTGTTGACTCCTCAAGAATAAACCCTAGCTCAAATGACAATTGAAATAATGGCATGTTGTTTTATGACTCTATTTGCAATCATGAACAAAAGAAAATAGTGCACTATTTTCAGTAAAAGGCAAGATATAAGTTCAAAGCCCGAATTTATAAGTCATGGTATACCTCGTAGAGATCAAACATGAACAACCCCTGAAGGGAAGACAAAGATCTAGTCTGCACAAAGAAGGCAAGTATCAGCATATTCCATAGGGAGTATAAAATTTTTGTCTCTAGTAGATGTGTGATGAGAGAAAATTGGCCAAACTCAAACTGCACCAAAGCATATTACATGCTCCATAAGACCAAAATGAAGATTCCAATGCATGTGCTTATTATGAAATCATGAAAATCAAATCTATCATAAGCACATGAATAAAGTTGTGTCCATGCAAAGAAAGGAAAAAACATAAGAAGACGCCAAAAATAGTGTTAGCGGCATTAGCAAGCAACCCACAAAACATTTTAAATAAGTAGATTTTTCTTCAGGTAGAAGATGAACATAAATGTAGCTTAATATTCTCTCTTACCCGAAGGAGGCAAGAATTGATTTGAGAAATTTTATGTCTTGAATTTTGGGATACTAACGTAAATTGGATTGAACTTTTGGTCGTATCATCTTCATGGTCTCATTACGAACAAGGATTCAGATGTTGTGGCCAAGTATGTACTATTGTTTCTATGGTGATTTACTAATGTAAGAAGTGTGAACGTAAACCGCATATAGTTCTAGAAGACTATTATTGTCTGTTGGTTTTCTAAAGATACAAAAGACACCTTTGTATTTTCTCATGTACTGGTTTACTTGGTAATTGAACAACGTGCTTCAAAACAAAAGACCGTAGTGGTTAATTATGACTATTGTTTTTGTCAGTGCATTATGAGTAACCACTATGGATAGCCATAGCCTTTTAGGTGATACATAGCAAGAATTACCATGACAATTAACTCGATATTGAAACTATGCTACAAGCCACAACTATTTTATAACATACACCATGATAATAGAAAACTAGCATGAATAACCACCACAACATTAAATTGGTATAAAAAACCATGGCATAAAACTGTTTCAACTTTGTGTCATTCAAAAAATAACATAAATTAACCATTGCCATATTTAAAGTGGTATTGAAAAACATGCTACAACCATTGTCGATTTAATAAACATGTTACATTAGAAAACCAATATGAATGACCACCGTTGATGCTACAAACCATGTAATAAACTAGTATCGATTTCAATAAACCACGCTGTAACAAAAAATCAACATGAATAACCATGTGCTAGTTATAAAAACCACTATGTTATCTGGTTTTTATTAAGAATAAAAATTTTAGCATTAAGAACCACAGCTATAGTGGTTTTTCGATGGTTTATTATAGTGTTTAAATTTTTGGGTGCCTTGTGTGATGTGGGATAGTTCCCTCTTCGTATAATTAGCTCCACGAGTAGTGGCTATTTGTACGTGCTCCTTGCTAGGGGGGAGCCAGTACTATGACAAAATGACGAGTATTAGCTAATAACATTTAAAGTCCTTATTAAAATTAATGTGAACTAATTTATAGCTCTTACGAATCTATGGTGAAACCCTTTCCGACCGCCGGAGCCCAAATGAGACGGAATTCGTTGACTTGCAGTTGCTGCCCCAGTCCGTTCTGTATGTTTCTTCAGTGGTTCCTTTGCACATTCGAATACGATCTGATTGCAAGGCACACAACATTATCACAAGTTAAAGTGAACGAATGGCAAAAAAAGTAAGTAATACCTTGATATCTTCCTTATGGAGATTAAGTGGTTTAGGGAATTTTGACCAATTGCCTCCAAGTTTTGGGTGGATTCACGCTATAGTGGATCAGTTTTGGTGTCCCCCATGTCTCCCCCCAAATAGCTTAAAAGTATAGCTTGTATTTGTGGTTTAAGAAATGCATTTGTGGTTTGAGAATTTGTATAACATTGATTACGTTGATGCCTTTTCCAGTAACCGATGAGTAATTCTAATTCTAATAATAACCAACCACTTCATTAATACTGGAGGGAATCTTTTCAAATGCTCAAACGGTGGAAACGTAGAGGGAGTTTGTTCCTCATTCTTTTGCTCAGTATTATTTTGGTAAGTCTACAGTGTGAAGCACATTTCTAAAAAATGGAGAAGAAAGATGTATTCTTAGATATGGCAGATGAAGAAATCCAGAACATCCAGAATGAAGATCCATTTGTTAGGGTGAGTTTGAGATCATTGTTGAAAGAAATTAATCTGGGGAAGTTTCAGATTGTGGTTTAGAACATGCAACTATTTCTAGTGTCAATCTTGAGAATGCAGATGATATATCAATCGGTCATGATCCTAGTATTGTGGACAATACTATAAAGAATATCAAGAAGAGAAAAAAGAGATCTGAGCAAGAACGTCACGAGAAACAAAAGACAGAGAAAAAAACAAAAAAGAAGCTAATGAGGCATTGGTGAAGATTGGAGGTCAAGATAGGTTGGATAAAAGTGGTGCAACAAAAGGAGAGTAGTGTTAAACACCGTCAATTCATTCTTGAGGCAAACAAAAACAATGAATCTCCGTTTAAACGAAAATATTGATTGATGTACTAGAACATAAAGCTATGGAAGAGATAGTTGGGGATCTCTTGAAGAATCTGGAAGCAAAAACAACCATAATAGATAATATCGTAGATTCAATCCATATCATGAAGCAATCAACTAATCTAGATTGTATGGTCGCTAAAAAATCTTGTTTAGCAATGGCAATAGGCAATGAAACGTAAAAAGCACTCTGAGAAAAATGGGAAAAGTTCTTGATGTTCATCCAAGAAATTTGATCACTGCAAAGAGAGACAAATTTGAGATAAATTGCAATTCAGGAAAATGGGTGTACTATAGAAGGGGAAGAAGATGTGATTCCATTTCTCGATTCTGTCATTGCTCTTGTATGCTGAGGATTTTTGGATTTCTAATACTAGGGTCTCTCAAACACAAAGGATGTGAAATCTAGGAGACTTAAAAGAAATATCAGAGAGCATGCTACACATTACTTAGAGCAAAGCCAAGTTAGTTACTACTCTATTATCTATCTACTCTTTCAAGCTTGATTTGATCACAGTTTTCTCTAGATCCTCTGTAACAGATTATAGATTGTGTATTGTAGATAGTTATAGTTTTAGATCCAAGATAGATTGCATTATGGTTGGAATAGATTGTGGTTTTGGATTACATTGTGGTTAGATTAAACTGTGGTTCAAGTCATATTGTGATTCGTTGCATTGTGGTTTAAACTTGGTTGTGGTTGTAGATTACATTGTGGTTCTAGATTATGGTTTTGATTAGATTGTGGTTTTGGATTGGAATGTGGTTTTTGGTTTCAATTTTCTTGTGATTGTGGTTGTGGATTACATTGTGGGTCTAGATTATGGTTTGATGGATTGTGGTTTTAGGTTAGATTGTGATTTTAAGGTTTCTAATGGATATTGTTTTATTTTGTGGTTTGGAATTTCATTATTATAGTTTGAGATTCATGTTTGCGGTTTGGGGTTTGAGATTGATAATCAACTATTGTTTTGTTCTTAGATGCAATTCTATAAAGCTTTCAAAGCAAAACATCCAAATGTCAAAGTTGGAGCTTCAGCTTTTCAAAATTTGAAGCCGTGGTTTGTAGTGAAGCTAGCAGAGCTACAGAGTATAACACTTGTTGTTGCATACATCATGTCAGGTTACAAATGCTGCTGGATGGTTTAACTAAATTCAGGAAGAAGCACTCAAAGTCATGTACTTGTGAGTGCAAGATTTTTCTGAACATCGCTGATCTTTGAAATGTATTGTTTGCCAGAAGGGTGAGATTGATGAATTCTATAGTAAGGATTGCCTTGACGGTACTTGTAGTGAGTGTGGGATAAAGAAGTTTGAAATCTGCCCCAAGGAATTAGAGAGTGAGGAGGTTGTGAAATGGGAGTACATCGACTATGAACATGGAGGCGTGGATAAACGTGGAGAGCCTAAGAAAGTTTTGAAACACCAATACAAAGAAACCACACCAGCGGTGCTAATAAGCAAACTCAAAGACAGGTTGGAAAAATTTCCCCTCCACAATTTCAAATACAAATGGCAAGATAAACAGTTTCGTGAAATGCTCGATAATCTCCCTTCAGATGTCATAGTGTCAGTGGTAGATTTTGCGGAAAATTACACATTGAAAGAGAGAAACACAGTGCAATCTCAATACTGGACAAGCGTGCAAGTGACCATTCTTGTCCACATTACTTATCATGTGGTCGCGAATGGTGAAGTAGTAAAAGAAACACATTATTACATATCGGATGACCGCAAACATGATACCTTATTAGATGCAAAGATTGCTTTAATATGCACTTCAATTATATGGAAGAGCAAGGACTGAAACCACGTAGGCACTCTGGGTTTTTTCTGATGGTGCTGCATCACAATTCAAAGCTGCAAGGCCATTTTATTTTATTGCTAGATACTCTTATCAGACTCTAATTCATATGATGTGGAATTACTTTGGTTCAAACCACGGAAGGGAGAACATGATGGCAAGGTCAGCTGAATTAAAGAGATGGATCAGAATGGTCCAACTCCTATATCCCGATACTAAGATAGAGAATGCACATGATATTGTGGAGGCCGCCAAGGAGTTATTTTCTCGGTACGGTTTCTTCTAAAGAGGAACCAAAAACAAAAAGAAAGATATTAAAAAGATTTTTTGGGAAGTTAAAGTAGGAGAAGCCGATAGGCGTGGGAATGGGGAGCACATACGGTGAAGGATACTCAAAAATTCATAGTGTACGCAAGATTCACTTTTGGGATCAACAACTCAATTACAGGTTCGAAGATTCTCATGCTTTTGTAGTTTTTGTTTAGATGAACATTGGGATAGATGCGAGAATACGGCATATGTGAATAAGTGGGAACGGTGGAAATTGAACCTGCTTCTTCATCTACTTGTGATGCAATTGAGGTTAGAAAGTCACAAAGGCCCTTATATTCGTGTTAATATTGGTTGACCGGTCGATGTGGAGATTACTTTAGTAGGTGGCAAAGACTAAAAACAACCTCAAGGGGATGACTTTTGGTTGCTTGCATGTACAAGGGAGAAGTATGTAGTGGAAAAAGACTTCAAAGATAATGGAACGTGGTTCTTAAAAGGTGAAAGTATATATATTTTTTTTTTTGGAGGTAAGGTGGGTTTTGTATTCATACTAGAAAATTACATCATAGTACTGTGTACCATCAGTGATACACTAATAATCATAATGTCATATACACACTCCCTATAACTGGGAGAGTGATCAAGAAAAACCAGACTAAAGTCTGATACATAATCCAAACTTATAAATATGGGAAAAACAAAGTTTGGAGTTCTAAAGTGGACAGATTCGATCTACTGTGCTTCGATTAGGTCCTGCAAGGTAAGGTCCTGCACTGCCCCGTCTTCCCAATATATTCAGCAGTTCATCCAGTTTAGCAACCGGATAATTGGTGAAGTCCAGTAAAAGAAGCACATGGGCCTCCCGTTTCTGCTGCCATTTATGGAATAGGTTCATAAAGAAAGGCCTAAGATTGTTGTGCCTCCAGGTCTCAGCTCTCTTCAAGATCTTCTTTAGTGCTGCTGCATGAATCATTTCCTGTTTCAATTGGATAAAAATTTCCTCTTCTTCAACCATAGGGAGATTTGCCTCCTCACTGTCCGAGTCCTCAGCTACCCCCATTCCCCGATCTGCTGCTCCATATCTGTTAAGCCTCCTCATAGCATCTGTGCAAAATAGCATCATCACAGGTTAGATTCATCACAAAAAAGTCATATGTTCCCTGAAATCTACCAAAGGCTGTCCAGCCTTTGTCATAATTCATCCCTTTTAGGGACCTATGGGCAATGGCTGAGTTGATAAGTTCAGCTAATAATATTTGTTTCAGCCAGATGATATTTGGCTTCTTGTGCTCCATTGTGACCCTGTTCCTATGCTTCCATACTACCCAACAGCATAGTGCTCTTGTTGTATTCAAAACCCTGTCATCTGTGTTTAGGAATTGAATGAGACCATTTTCTCCAATTGCACCTTTGTTTATCTGGGCAATCCAGCTCCAGAATTCAGTAATGATCTTGCATTGGAAGACATGATTGGAGGATTCAACCTCCCCACATCCTAAGGGACATCTCACTGATATACCCGGATCAAATTTGGCTTTCCTTTGGTTGGTCATCAACCCTTGATGTAAAATAAGCCATGTAAAAGTCTTTATCTTATTTGCAATGTAATTCTTCCACCCTTTATTGCATACTTTTGCAAGAGTCTTCTGTCTACAATTCCAGAGGAGAGTAGCTCTAGAAGGTTTGTGTTGAATTAAGGCCTTATAAATTTCCTTCACTGAATATACTTCCTTGCCCTTGAGATTCCACTGGCTGTATCTGTCAACCAGTTCATCAACATGCTCCACTTTATCCATGATAGTCTTATAAATTTCCTTATCCAGATTTGAACCTTTGGTTCTTCCTGCTATTTCTTCCCAAGATTTCCAACCTGATCCTTCCTGGTAAAGGTCTCCTATCTGTCTTATTCCTGCTTGATGCCATTGCATGTATTTTTGTGGATGAATACATGCCAAACAGTTATTATCACTTCCTGCTATACCTGGATGCCAAAACAATTTTATTTCCTTAGCAGTTCCATCAATACCTGGTGGTCTATAGCATAAGGATGCTGAATTCCATGCCTCAAACATTCTCCTCAAGATATTAGAGGTATTCGGGCAAGGGTTAAATTGAAAATATGCTGAATCTGGCAGTTGATGCTTCAGAGTATGACTGCCCACTGGATATGATTCTTGCACCCAGAATTTGATCAAAATTTGAGCTGGGGAAGGGGAGTTGTTATGGATAGCCCTCCATACCATTTTAGCTGCCAGGGCTTGTGCTTGAACAAAAAGGTCCTTACATCCCAGTCCTCCCTCCTTCTTTGACTTGGTCAGATCATCCCATGCAACCTTGTGAGATCCCTGCCAAATAAATTTCCTGATAGCTACCTTTATCTTGGAGTAAGAAGCTTTGTCTCCTATGATAGCTGAAGAAAAATATACATGAGTGCTTCCTATTACTGCATTAGCAATCTGTATTCTTCCAGCCAAAGATAAGCAAGATGCATAAGTCCCAAGCTTTGTTTTAATTCTGGTCACTATTGGTTCCCATAGACCTTTCAGAGATGAATTTAGAGCCAAAGGGTTACCTAATATAACTGTACCAGAGTCTTTGTTCAGTACTTTAATTCCAAGCTTTGATGTTTCCTGTGAATCCATAATTATAGCACACTTACTTTTGTTCAAAAACACCCCTGACATGCAGCCAAACCTTTCCATTGCTGATAGGAAATTGGGCAGACTTTCTCCATCATCTTTCAAAAAAGCAAAGGTATCATCAGCACCTCCACCTCCTGGTAGTTGTAGACATTGAATGTCCCCTTTTGCCTGCATGTGCATCACCTGCTTGGTCAATACTTCAGCCACTATCAGAAATAGGTAAGGAGCCAGGGGGCAACCCTGCCTTACTCCTCTTCTACAAGGAAACTGATCAGTGGGAGATCCATTAATGATCAAGGATGAGGAGGCAGTCATGTTAAATCCATAGACTTTTTGATACACTTCCTCAGGCAGTCCAATGTGGGCCATGGCTTTCTCCAGAAATTGCCAGCTAATTGTGTCATAGGCCCTTCTAAAATCTAGTTTTAGAAGCATGCACTTCTGTTTTGACAGCTTGTTCCAGTGCAAACCTTCTGCAGCTCCAATATAATTGTCCAGAATGTTCCTTTGGGGAAGGAATGCTGATTGGCAGGGGTTTATGACCTTCATTAGGTTTGGCTTCAATCTGTTAGCAAGGATCTTAGCAAGCACCTTGTACGTGGTGTTTGTAAGTGAAATTGGCCTCCATTCCCCAATGTTTGTAGGGCTGCTAACTTTTGGAATGAGGGTAATATGCCCTGCATTAATAGCTGGATGCAAATATCTTGCCCTCCACGCTCCCTGAATGAATGTTACTAGATCCTCTTTCATGATTTCCCAAAATCCTAAATAGAATTCAGGTTGGAACCCATCAGGGCCTGGGCTCTTACCATGTGCCATAGACTGTAAAGTTTCCTTTATTTCTTTCTCCTCAGGGGTTTGAAGAAGCTCCTCATCATTGATTTCTGGTCCCTTGGGAATTTGAGAGAAGAAATCCTCAATACCTTTTGTATCTGCCTCATATTTGCTGAACAGTTTTTGGTATTCCATATGAAAATATTCCTGTATCTCCTTTTGAGCAGTCAAGGTATTGCCTTTCCCATCTTTCACCAAAGCAATTCCATTATTGATGATTCTGCTCTTGGCAGTCCTAAAGAAGAAAGTTGAACCTGCATCATCCATCTCATTAATGTATTTGCATTTGCTTCTTATGGCCAAACTTTTAGCTTCTGTCTCTTCTATTTTTTTGACTTTTATTTCCAACTCTGCCTCCTTTTCCTGCCACATCTTATTATTTTTATCTTGAAACAGGGATCCCCTGACCTCCCTCATGGCCTCATATACATCTTGTTTCTCTTTTTCCTCTTTAGACTCCATTCCTTTCCCCATTCTTTAATCCACCTTTTGATGCTCCTGAATTTTTGTACAAAGTGCTTCATAGATTCAGATAATGGTATCCTGGGCATTTGAGTATAATACTTTTTAAACTCCTCACAAAACAGTTTGTTTTGAAGCATGGCTGTATTAAACTTATAAGAAGTTTTTATGCCCCCTTTCTGTGGAGGTATCATGTTTCCCAAGAATTGTGGGTGGTGATCTGATATGGAATTTCCAACATCACTTGAGATTGTTAAATCATCCCAGTCCTTTAGATTAACATTACATAGGTAGAACCTATCCAGCAGACAATAGGTTCTCTGATCACCTTTCCTTTTATTACTCCAAGAATACTGGTGTGATGAGGAAGGGGGAATATATATGAAATTCGTCATCGGAATATCCCAAGCATTCCTTTCTCCTTTGGACATATTCATTTGCTTCCCTAATTTCTGATCCCACACAGGTGTATTATTGAAATCCCCAGCCATAAGCCAATTTCTGTTTTGGTGGTTCTGGATCCATGCATGTATTTGTTTCCATTGGACTTCTCTTTCTGCTGGATCAGTGGATGCATAGACATTAATTATTCCAATAATGTTTTCTCCTTTTTCTAGAACTGCCACAGTCCACCTACCACTGTCATGCTTCTATTTCTCCATACATTTGTATCCTTTCCAAGCCATACATATACCACCATTGGTACCATCAGCTGCAGCCCAGATTGAATCTCCATCTGGCATGATCCATTTACCTAAATTTGAGGACTCAAACTCAGGTAATCTGTGCTCTTGCAACATAATGCCTTTTCCTCTTGAGAGGACCCTTAATCCCTCTCAGGTTCCAGGTTGTGATCCTCATTGGTCAGAGGTTTTCTTTTTGCCTTGGCTTCTCAAATTCAAGGTAGGACTATTCTCTGAGAAGTGCACCACTCTATTGCTTTTCTTTCTTGTATGTGGAGTATAGAATTTGTCCTCTACTTCCTCCTTCTCCCCTTTTGCATTAATGCATTTCTTCTGAACTCCATTAATGTCAGCCAAGATTTGCCTAGCTGGACTTATTGGCCTATTAATCTTCCTTGATTCAATTTCCAGGCCAGCTAGTGTGGGATTATTGGATGGGATTAGTGGTCTATTCACATTGATTCCCAGGCCTTCTGGCAAAGAATCACCATTAGGACTTAATGGTCTATCAACATGAGTTCCCCGGCCATCTGGAGATAGTATAACAATCTTCTTTGCAGGAGTAAAGAAACTGTCCTCTTTGTCTTCTCCCAAATTCTTGCCTAATGGGCTTATTAGCCTATTGACATCAGTGTCAATTACTAGGCCATCAGACTTTTGGTTTTCATCATCCATACCCTGGCCATCAGGACTTAGAGGGTCAATGGATCTCATAATTTCTTCCGAGGAAAAGGTGATCTCCTCAGTACCAATATCCAAGGAATTATCCAGACTGCTATCATATTCCATGGGAGATGTGGTGAAGAATTTATATTTGCCTTCTAGTTCTTCACTTGTTACCTTTTCCATGGGAGTATTCAGGACCACCTCTTTTTCCATATCTTCTTGTCTTTCCATTAGCTGAAGCAGCACTTCATGCAGTTCTTCCTCCTTATCTTCTTGTATATCTAGTTTCTCCATCCCCCCAACTGGGGAGAATTCCAAATTGGTTGGACTGATACCTTTCCTGGAGCAGTCTCCCTTGAATAACATGGTTCCCCCAGCTGAGATGTCAGAATCAGAGGAATCTGGATATGCATTAATGAGGGGATTAGTGGATTCAGCAATGGTCAAAGTGTTACTCCTAACCAGATGGGCTGGAGTAATACAGAAATTTCCTGGGACCATGTCTTCGACCAGGTCCTTCCCTTTTTCTCCTTCAGTAGGCTTGAGGACCTTGACTTTTTCTGCCATTCTTAACTGATCCTTTTTCTTTTTCCACACTTTCATAAGGTTACCTGTGTTCTGCATCTCTTGTTTCAAATTTTCCTTGGCTTGTTTGGCTTTTTGCTTTCTGGCCTTTTTATATGCACTACCATTTTTATTTCTTTTTTTCCTATTTGCAGGAGTCCAGTTTTCTTTTATGGAAATTTGTTTCTCTTGGATGGGTATGATTTGAGGAATTTGCTTTACCATCTTCCCTTGACACACCCCCCCTCCATGCAATCTTAACCCACAAATTCCACAAGGGGTTGGTAATCCCGTCCAATCCAATTTTAGGACCTTCTCCCCCCCGTAGTAATCTTTATAGATTAGCTGTTTCGGAATCTCTTTCAATATATCAATCTGCACCCAGATCCTCGGGGCTCTTTCCGGGATTAATCACCAATTCCCGCAAAGAGATTTTAAAAAATGTCCTCAGAGCCAACTTACCACCTGTGTTGTCAGATGATGGTGATGGTGATGGTGATGGTGATGATGAGTGAACACTTGTTGTTGTGAGCAGATGATGATGATGAACAGATCAAAGCCACTTGCCATCTGGGTTGTCATGATGATGATTTTCATGTATTGATGTTTTAATAGATAATGATGATGATGATGAGTTGATATATCTTGTATTCTTCTACTTGTGTTTTCTGTGCTTGTATGATAATGTTATTGTTTAGACTTTATGTTATTAATGTTTCATTCATAAGTAACATATGTTTAAAAGGTGTGTTGGTTTATTCATTTGATAGATATTGAATGAATAGGTATTAGGTTCAAATCCAAAGATGTTAAGTTTGAATTTTGTATTCATGAATGTTAAAATAATTTTGGATCTATGTCTTACATGGTAGTCCAATACAAAAACCCTAAACCTATCAATATCCCACACCAATATCCCACATGCCAAAGAAGCAAAAGTAGCATGTGTATATAAGATGCACCTGTGAGTGAGTGAGGTAGTAGTGAGATGGGGGCGCTTCCCCCTCGAGAGTGAGAGTGAGGTCGATGAGTGAGGTGGGTCGCTTCCCCTCGAGCAGGATGAGTGAGGTGGGGGCGCTTCCCCTCAATGGTGAGGATGAGTGAGGTGGGGGCGCCCCCATCGCCGTGAGGGGACTTTCTTGACATTAGACTAAGTCCTTAGAGAGGTCCTTAAAAAGTGTCCTTAAGAAAATGAGCCCCCATCGCCGTTGAGGGACTTTGCAGCATTAGACTAAGTCCTTAGAGAGGTCCTTAAAAAAGTGTCCTTAAGAAAATGAACTCCATAACTCCATCTCCAAAAAAAAACAAACTCCAGAACAACTCCAAAAAAAAAACAAACGTGAAAAAGAAAAAACTAACTATACTATACAACTCAAAACGTCAAAAAGAAAAACAAACAAACCACAAACTCAAAACTCCATTTCTCAAAACAAAAAGAAAAACAAACAAACCACAAACTCAAAACTCCATTTCTCAAAACTCCATTTCTCTTTGTGGCTTGTTACTACATAAACTCAAACTCCACAAACTCAAACTCAAATTCTCTCTTTTGTGACTTGTTACTACACAAACACAAACTCCACAAACGAAAACTCCAATTCTCTCTGTGGCTTGTTACTACATAAACTCAAACTTCCAAACTCTAAACTCCACAAACTAAAACTCCAATTCTCTTTGTGGCTTGTTACTACATAAATTCAAACTTCCAATTCAACTCTAACTTTGTGTTTACAATATATTCAAAATCTGAATAAGCAAGTCATGTCTATTACAATAAAAAACTTAAAGTCCAATTCTCTTTGTTGTTTGTGGCTTGTTAGTACATAAATGCAAACTGCCAATTCAACTCCAAGTTTCTCCAAGTTTGTGTTTACAATGTATTCAACTCCAAGTTTGTGTTTACAATGTATTCAAAATCTGAATAAGCAAGTAATCTCATGTCTATTACAATACAAAAACTTAAACTCCAATTCTCTTTGTTGTTTGTGGCTTGTTAGTACATAAACGCAAACTGTCAATTCAACTCCAAGTTTGTGTTTACAATGTATTCAACTCCAAGTTTGTGTTTACAATGTATTCAAAATCTGAATAAGCAAGTAATCTCATATCTATTATCTATTACAAGTTATGTCCATAATCTCTAAAAACTTGATTACATATACAAATAATCAAGTAATCCCTTATACTAGACACAACCTGTGGTGTAAAACATCGGTTTGAATATGCACCCAAACAAAAGGGGGTTTAAGGGGGAATTTAATTTTAAGGTGTGTAATGTAATGGTTTGTGTTATAACTTTAAAAAAATTTTGCCCCTTCGGGGCAAAAATCAAACAACATTATATCACACTTAGAAACATTAGATGTAATGGTTTGTGTTAGATTAAAAAAATTTTGGCCCCTTCAAGGCCTTGCCTAAAACAATATAGCCATGAAGAGCACTTAAACCATGTGCTTTGACATGGCACCTATGTTGTCGTATATTTAAAAAATGCCATCTTGGATACGGGGAATAATAAACATCTCCACAAGTGAATCGAGTTAAGATTTGGTAAACGTGAGATCATCATATTTCTACAATTCTCAACCAATATTTGCCTTGCATAGGGTGTTATAGAATTGCAAGGCAACTTAAATGGATGATATTTGCCTTGCATAGGGTGTTATAGAATTGCAAGGCAACTTAAATGGATGGGCATAAACTCTGAAATGAACTGCAAATGGAGTCAAAATGTAGGGCGGCATACCTGATTTCATTTGTGATGAATAAAATAGAGCGAATCCACCATCGGGATCCAAACACACACACACAATCCTACCATGAATTGTGCATCTTTGTCCCACCTCATTAGTGCAAGGAATGTCACAATTTTGTCATAGGTTCTATTCCATAAGGAGATATCTCTCAAGTATTTGATCTCCTGTCTCTGCCATGCTATCTTCTGTTCTAATGCATTTAGTGTCTCTTGTTGTTCAGATTCTTGATCTTCCAAAATCCTGCGTACTGCCTGTTCTAAATCAGCTAGAATTTCAAGTTCTTGGTACAGTTTTGAAGTAGAACCAACGTATCTCTCCATTTTTTAATTTTGGTCTCCATTTCTTTTGAAGTATACTCAAGAACACCGCATCAATATTACGCTTCAAGACATCATTGAATACATGTTCAAATCCTCGCAAAGCAAAGATCCCGGCATTTTTCCCAAGCCTTGCAACAAACAGCAGCCGGGGAGGCAAGTTCTTCGAAGCTTTTCTCTGCAAGCAAGGCTAAGAAGCACACACCTCACTATCGAAAACAAGGTTAAGGACACCTTCGGCCTTGATAGCTCCAGTTCGAAGACGAATCACCTCCTGATCATTAAGGGACTGCCATAGCTGCATAGATTTAGACATCACATTTGCAACCTCAAAGGCCAAAATTCCAATTCTATTCTTCTCTGATCTATTGCCCCTCTTCTTAGCCTCTGTAGTGAGCTTATTTGCAGCAGCCTTTATAGTACTCACCTGCCTGCCCATATTTGAAGCAAAGATCTGACTATTTCCTTGTTAAAAATCGTCAAATTTTTCTACCCAGTTGACCTTATCATCTATTTCCGCAGAGGAAGAAAGTGGTCTATGGTTTACGGTCTATCCTCCTGCGATATAAGCTTTCATGTTCTTCATTTTAGCTTCAGAAGGGAAGAAGATTAAGGAACGCATTACTTACAGTTTCCATGTTGAAGATGCAGCAGCTATAGCAAATCCGGCGTGTCCAAATTGCTCATGCATGTAAAAAGGAGGTAGAAGAAGCCTGTGAAGAAACAGCCCAAGTGCATTTCTCAAATCCGACACAGGCCGGAGAAGCAGGAAGAGTAAGAGGAAGAGATAGGGAATGGCAAAATCGGCAGTGCCAATTTGGAGACCATAAACTAGAGGAAGAAATCAAGCTCGACGGATTAGAAGTATGGGGTTGTGCTTCTCCTTTTCTTTTGCTTTGTTTTGTGGCCTGATTCCTCTGACAGATCTGCGTAAAGAAGACAAAGAGGTAGCAGAGAGATGATTATCTAAGTTTTTTTTGGGTTTATAAAGAGATTAGAGCTGGAAGAGGGTTTAATCCGGAACTGGGTAAAAGAAAGCTTGAGAAATAAAGACAGATAGAGGCACTGAGAAGGAGCAGGGGTCTTAATGAATCCGAAACAAGGTATATGAAAGCTTGAAAGCTTGAGAAATATCCGATGGGGAAGCAGATCCGATGGGGGCTCACGAAAACCTAGAGTTCCAATGCGCCATCGTTGCATGTCCCCCTTTGTTCTTTTTTTGCTTTCTCTAATATTAACCTAATATTTGAAACTTATAAACTCAAAAAACATGCAACCACACGATTTTCTCTCTTCTTTAAAATCAATGGCTAACAAATGGGTGCACTCTAGAAATACCGTTTAGTACGTGCTTGTGAATACGCCCGTGAAATCATATGAAAACCATGCCAAAAAGCGTATAAAATCACAAAAAAACCCCCTGTTATAATGCTACATATACAAATATACAATCCACATGAATAACCATTTGATTGGAGAGGATGAGGGCTAAGATGGCATCACCGCAAATTCTCTTTGAATTGGGCTGCTCGTGGGGAAAGCTTGGCCAAAGCTTCTATTAGCCTGTTATAAGAGAGGAAAGTCAATTCCTACATAATCAAAATAAGTTTACATTTGAATTCACAAATTGACCACTTACCTGCTTATAGGTGTCCAATTATACCTTTGACAACCAAGGCTATCAAAGTGCAATATAACTGGATAAGTGTAATTGCTAGGGGCTAAAAGACCCAATATCACAAATGATCCAATGATTCCTATGGCACATAGGAATAATCAAACATTCACAATGGTCCATATCCAATCCCAAAGAACAATTTGGATATAACAAGTTCTTTTTCATTTTTATATATCCATATGTTAGTGCATGACATATGTATACTTGTTTTCTTAGTTCCTCATCCAAATGTAGCCACTCATTTCTCATAAAAATACACCATGCTATAAAGAGGTCACAAATGAAAGTACAATCCTAGGTATGCAACAATTTACCTCATGAATGATCAATGATCGTATTATTAAGCCATCGTGTCTCATTGTCCGAATGTCTATACATGCTCGTTATAGTGATTGGGTTGGACTCGGCAAGAATACACCATGGGTAGAAAGTTGTCGAGCAATTCTACTAGGGATCTGCTCCTCTTCCTCAATCTGTTATTAAGGCAAATAATACAATCCAAGGAAACAAATGCATTTTAACACATTTAGATTTCAAAGTAGATTTCAGATATCTTACACAATGTTTTGTAACAAATTAGATCTAAAATAGTTTATAGATTCTAGTAATAATCAAATCTTGTTCTTCTTCTTCATAGCCACAATAAATTTTTTCGGAGATATCATCCAACCAATTTTCTATTGGATGATCTTGTACATATGTAGCAACACTATCAGCTGAAGAAAGGCCCAACAACCATGGCTTCAAAACTTTGGTAAAATAGTCTCCGATCACCTTGCTCGATTGAAGGTGATAGGAGTGACTATAGTGTGTCTGGGCATTTTTGTAACCTTTGTACATATGGTCATCAACCAAGAGTGTATTGACCACTTTATATGATCCTGCAAGAGGTTTGTGATTGTACACTTTCTCTAGAATCTTGAAGTTAATATTGATTTTATTAACTTTAGTGCATGCTCTAGTGAGTTCCTTTAGACCCCACTGGAATATTAATGCACTCCTTATATCTTCTGGAAAGAACTTTTTAGTTATCAGGTTCAAGATGGTACCATCAAAATCAGCCCATATTGCAATGTCAAACTGGTTTATACACCAGCCAAGAAACTCGAATAAACCTTTCATGAATACCAACATCTTTGTTTTGGACATCAAAAGTTCTAGTGGTGGATCCACCCTTGGTATGACATTCCTACTAGTTTGCTCGTAGAATTTTCCAAGCACACCATTGAAATCAAAGATCAATAGTTTTTTAGACAACCTGATTCTCTTGATGGCTGGAGATGATGCACAATCACTTTCAGGTATAATAAGGTCCATTTTCTTCTCTTTGAACTCTCCATCAGAATTGTCAGGTACTAGTAAAAACAACAAGATACAACGGTCAAATATTGAGGAAGAACGAGACAAAAAAGAAGCTAGGAAAAAAATGAAACCTTTTAACTCAATCAATGCAGGTATCTTACTTGGTTGTTTTGTGGATGGTGGTTGAGGTAAAATGCTATTTGACATTACATTGTCATCATCAAATTGTATTTCTTGAGCCAAGAGAATTGCTATATATTTAGAGAATTAGTACACTAATTTACTAACTGTAATGGAACAAAAGTGAAGGAAGAATACCTTTGTTTTTCTAGTAGATATCTCTTGACATTTTCGGTTTTGATTTCCAATTTGCTACTTGTATCTATACCTAAAGAAATTATAGCTTCAAAGATGAATAATATTAGAACTATCAAAGGAATAATAAAATTAGTATCTTAAACCAACCAGATATGAAATCTTTGACTTCTACTACAAAAGTGGTTTTTTTAATGCAACGAACTTCTCCTCATTGTCAAAGCTAGAAAGCGGTTTTTCAGATGCGGTGGACTCCGCTTGCTTGGTAGAGCTAGAGGGTTTATTGAGCTTATCCTCCTTGTTGAAACTAGAATGTGGGTTTTCAGATGCGGTGGAAACTTCCTGCTTGGTAAAGCTAGAAGGGCTAGGAGCTCCAAATAGAGAAGGTTCATTGTAGCTTTTGGAGACATCTACTGCACTTGACGAAATTTGGAAGCATCGGCATATGCTTTGACTTGACTCTTCATTTAGATTTGACTGCAATTTGAAGCCTGCATGCAGGAAGATACAAGAAGAATGAAAAATAACATAAGTTATTCTAATACAAACTATTAACTTTTACATTACCTTGTTTCTCACTTTTTGATTGTCCAGTGTGCTCTTCTTTCTCAATTTCAGGTTGTGTTGCATTCTCCACTTGGATCTTTTGCTCTTCTATCTGTGAGAATAGATATCCCTTATCTCTACTTGTGCTTGCATATGTGGGATTCATATGGACATCTAAAAGGACAACCAACAAAACCATCAACATTAAATGATGTTAAGAAGTTGATTGCTTAACCACTTATACATACCATATGAGTGTACAACTTTCTTCATGCCAAATGAAGCAATCCAAGTGGCAGATATGATCTGGTCACAATCTGGGCTACAACACTTATCCCTATAACTGAAAACAAGAAATTATACACATCAATTTAAAGAGCTTAATGATCAAAATATAACTATTGTTAAGATCAAAATTTACTATTGCTCATACCTTAATAATGAGGCCAAACATTGAATATGGTAAAGATGGTTACACTCTGTAGTAACAAAGGACAGTGGCTTCCCATCATATTCCAAGAATCTTCTACAATAGGGACATACACGTTCAGGTGAGTCTGATAGGAAATTTGTTTCTATAGACTCGGGTAGATAAGGATCTAGTTTAATCCCGTTCTCAAGGACATTGCAGTCTTCAATAAGCCTTTCAAGACACGGTCTGAGTTTTGCAATCTCATTATTGTCCCCTTGCCTCCTCTTCTCAATAGCATCAAGATCTTCCTCTACAACAACCAATGATGCCACAACTTTAACTACCTCGGCTTCCTTCATATCTACCACACATTTGCACACCCGCAGTTTGCTTCCTTTGTCATTCCTTGCATCAAGCATTTGATGTCTACAATTTCTTGCATATAATGCTCCTTCTTCTCCCTCAATGATTTGAAGGTTTTCTTCAACTCTTTCCATTTGTTATATGACTGTTGTAGCCTGCAATCAACCTCTTTCACCTTCAATTCAGTGGACTCCTTCCATTTTGTCATCACCCGTAAGGAATCAGAATGAAACAATTCAAGAAATTAGTTACTGGGGATACAAGTATATTCCACAATCTAAAGAAACTTTATTAAAGGCTCAATCCACAATCTATATTCCACTCACTATAATTCAGGTCCAATCTATAAAATATAATCCACAAAGCACAAAGTATAAATCCTTAACCACAATTTAACCATCACAAATGCAAAACCACAAACCAGCACAAATGCAAAACCACAAACCACAGAACACAATATAAAATTCCCCCAATCCACAAACCAAAACATGCAACCACAAACCACAAACTACAGAACACAATATAAAATTCACTCAATCCACAAACTAAGACACCCAACTCATAAACCAAATCCATTAACCCCAAACCACAAATCATAAACCACAAACAACAAATCCAAATATATAAACTACAATCTAAATTCACAAACTCTAAATCATAATTATATACTACAAACAATATAAATTCACAACTCCAAACCACAATTCTACTAAAGAACTACAATTTAAGAACTGCTGACAAAAACTATCACAAAAACTATGACCACAATAACCAGAAAGGTTAGGCTATGAACAAACCAATGATTATTAAGACTCTACAATGTTATCAAAAAGTACTTACTATCAGAATGTCCAAAGGTAAAATCTCCTTTTTGCATCTCCAACTTTGCTGAAACCATCCACATTGTGTTGCGTAAGCTCATTTACAGACAAAATGCAAATTAACCAAAATAAAAATTACAACTTGTATTACCATATTTTTGTCTCTTAGACTCCACGGTTTTAGAATATGATGAAGCCAATCGTGGTTCAGTGATGCCTGAATCTTGTATAGGTTTTAGTGTTTTTCTAGTCCCACTATCTTCTTCGATGGGTATATTATCTTCTTCTAGCATTGAAGACCTCTTTTTTGAAGCATGCTTATAAAAACTCAACCAATCTATATCCTTACCTTTAACATCATGCAAAACCATGCTACAGCCCATAACTTGACTAACCTGCCCATTTTGAACATGACTCCTTTCCTCATAGATTGCCCTATAAATGCTCGAAAAAGCCTCTTTCTTTTTTTTTTTGAGCCCTCAATCTATAGGATTGTTTATTCTCCACCTTTGGTCCCCAATACTTGCGCATCTCTAATGGATCCACAAACTTTTCCTCATGCTTTAACAAATCCCTGTATGATAATCCACTATCATTCAAGACATTTTTTTCCATTTCTACAACCATGAAATTTAAGAGACCAAGGATTGAACCAACTCCACAAGGTCAAAAATCAATCAAAATTGGCACTACATACAACAAAAGCTTTGCCACAAGCTCTAGCTATGATCCGACAATCTTTGTGCTATGATCCACAAGCTATGATCCACAAGATCTGGCTGTGCTTCCGCAATCTCTATTTAGGTCTTTTCACAAGGTCAAAAATCAATGGAAACAAAATCGGCACTGCATATAGCAAAAGCTTTTGCCAAAAGCTTTTCCCATGATTTGGCAAGCTATGATCCAGGGAATAAATTACTAATCGCATATTTCTTATTAGCCAAAATGACTTTAGCTAAACTTGCTTGATATTAATCCCAAAACTTTCTGTGGTTTAGCTAAACTCTACACGTTTTTCGTCTCATACTTTCTGGTGTTTATCTAAACTAACCCAAACATCAACCCACAAATTTCTGTGGTGTGGCCAACGGAAAATATTAAGCCAAATTCCTATACTTGTTTTCAATATATTCCATTTATTTTGGTCATTTTCTTTGTGAAAACATTCTAAAATAATGCTAACTAGCAAAATCTAGGGCTTAACTTAATTCATAATGCTAGAAACTAAACTACTAATCATATATTTCATATAAACTAGAATGATATTAGCTAAACTGGGCCGAAATTCATTCTAAAAATTTCTATGGTCTAGCTAAACAATACAAAATTTCACTCTCTTACTTTCTAGCGTTTGGCTAAAGAGCCCCAAGGTTGGTGCAGTCCCAAAAAAAGTTAAGCTAAAATTATTATTTTTTTCTCAAATTTTTCCATTTACTTTAGCCAAATGTTTTTGAAAATGTGCTAAAAAATCGCCAAATAGCTAAGTTTAGCCCTTAAATTATTCCATGCTATGATCCGCCAATCTCTGTTTGGTGGCTATGATCCACAAGATCTGTTTGGCTATGATCCACAAGCTACGATCCACAAGATCTGGCTATTCTTCGGCGGTCTCTATTTAGGTCTTTTTGGTGTTTTTGGTTATTTTTTGGCGGTCCACGTTATTTTGGTCTCCGTGGCATTTGGCTTGTGTGGCAAATTCAAAAGATCCTATTCTCGAGAAAGATATCATGCCAATTTTTGCACTATCATGCTAAATGATTTGAATTTTTGTGTGTACAAACCACAATCTTGAACTATGTTTTGGACTATTTTTGTGGTGCAAAAATGAGCAGAATTGAGACACCATACCATGAATCCACCTTTTTTGCAATCCGACTTCAATTTATCAAGCACTCTTTGCCTTTGATATAAATCGATAGATCAACACAATATTAAAATAATAAAAACAAGACTATGACTAGGTCATATATCTCCTTTTTCGTTGAAGCTCGCCCATCATCGAAACAAGCTTTTTCCATTTAAAGCTCTTTGCTTTTTCTATCTCTGGAAAGACTCTTTCATTGACGCTCTCTATTTCGCGGTGGTCATAAGCACCAGGCTAGACCGCCGGGAGGCCATAAACGAGAGATATTGTTTGAAACCGCATCCCTCAGTGTAGTATAAAAGACACTTCCGGAGTCATCCTTCTTAGGAAGATCGTCCCTGAAGCATAAATGGTGGGTATATAAAAGCGTGTTTATGTATACCATCAATATACATATCCCGTCCCAATAAGAAACTTTTGAGCACTTTACAATTTATTCTAAGTCAAGAGAATGAACAAAACAACAAATTTAGATGGCAAAGTACTAATATTTGAGGTTGATATCTTAAATAATATGTTCACATAAAACTTTCACCAAAAAATTATTATTATTATGATAGTCGGGTATATTCGGGGCCAAATCACTTGCTGACTTACGTTTCTAAGACAAAGCGAAATGGACCCGATAAGTCTGGTGATCCCGAACCCAATAAGTCTGGTGATTCATGTCGTTGTCGCCCTCTTGAACCCTATGAGTCTGTTGTTCCACTACCTCTTGACCTGGGAAGTAATGAGAATGAGCATCTTTAACATGCTGCAACCAAAGAAATGTATGGTACCTAGTGGATATATATTTACCTGTTGAAATATCCCTCCAAGCTCCTTGCACCAGAAAAATCTATTCCTGTCTCATGCCTAGAAAGGGTCCATACTACGTCTACCGACCTCGATATTCTCGCAAGAACGTGGAGGCCGATAATCAACACTATGTCCATGGGGCATAGGAATTGAAAATTCTGGGGGAGGCTGCCTAACCGGCGTCGGTGTCAAAGAGGCAAAATATGCTTGAATTTGTTCTCCCTCAGCGGGAGACATGCTTGCGAGGAAGGCGGGGAACGACGGAAGAGCTGCAGAAGCCACAAATATCACGCAAAAAACAATCAATTTATTTATTTATTTTATAAAGGCTATCTTAATATACCCAAACCTGTTGCTGTAGTGACAGGTGGAGGTTTGGAACATCAGCACAATTGCCCCTAGACCTCGTGGAGTCCTCCTCCTATTTTCTCTAAACTCTTCCCTTTCCTCTACACAACAAATTAAAAATCCATGCATAAACCTACATACCTAATTATAAGAGGGTAAAGCGTATAAAAATATATATATGTACTTACCTTCGTCTTCGTCATTCTCCCTACGATTGCGATTACGATTATTCATCGCGGAGAAAACTAGCACACCTAGATCAAAAAAAATTATGAGAGAAACATTTGATAAGTATAAATGATATGGTTGCAATAATAGGATGATACTTACAAACTATACAGATCATAAATAGTACTTTGATGGCTCGAAATGTACTACCAATGAGCCCCGACATCGCTACTGCAGTCGTGACCGGGGGCGGAGGGGGAGACGCATGATGCCACGAATATCGCATCAGGAGAAAGATAGTCACAATGAGAAAGACCACTAAGAGTTGAGCCTCGGCCATGACTACATATATTAATTTGAACATAACGAGAATTAGCGAGAAAAAGGCTTTGAACAAATATCTTTGAATAGATACCTAAATTTATATTTTTATTTTCTTATTTATATTATAAAATTATCTCGTATATATGTATGGGGTGCATATTGAACTCTAAGTTGCCATATTATCAGGCCCTATATCATGTCATACACTGAACCCTACATGTCATACACTGAACCCTATCATGTCATCTATTTTTAGTGCCACGTCATGAAACCCTACATTGCATGTGGCACATCATCAAACCCTAGATTGTATCACGTGGCGACTTCATATTGCCACATCATAGTAAGTGCCATGTCATCAAACCCTAGCTTGCGTGTGGATATACCATATGAAGTTGGAGTATGCCAGAGTAGGCCTGAATGCTTTAAGGTCAGCGAAAACTGGATTTCATGGTGAAGAGTGCAAGTGCAGTTGTAAGGTCTGTGGACCTGGTGAGAAGTGTCTGCCCAGCCAACATACGTATGACTCAAGCAGCGAGCTCTGGAGGGCTGTGATTTGCAACAAGAGCGAGGGTGAAGAATGGTATAAACATGACTGCTTGATGCAGAAATGTCAGAGGTGTGGCATAAAAAGTCTTCCTATATGTCCAAGAGAAAGAGAGGATCATGAGTTCTTGCTTGAATGGAAAACGTTTGAAAAGGTAATACTCTCTTTATTGCATGCTGCAACATGATGAGATGTGCTGTCATCCGCTGAATCCTGCTTTTGTGCTTTCAACTTGCACTAATCTTCTGCTTTATACTACAGAACTTGCTACAGATTCCAGTGGAGACAGAAGAAGCTTGATATGGTGGTGCTCGGGGGAGCGGTTCAGGCGCATCACAACCGGTCTTAATATTTCCAAAAAGTTAATAAATAGGAACCATTGAAGTCATTTAAAGTTATTAGAACCATTGGTAGAGTAGTTATTTAAAGTTATAAGAACCATTGAACTTAAAAAACTAAAATATTTATGGCATGGCTGATAATGGGTCGCGGACCCAAACAGCCGAAATTGTGTCGAAACTGTATCAGAGCCAAAACGGCTCCCGGATCTTGAAAAAAAGGCCGATTTGCTGCCGTTAAAGGTTGAATTCCAGTTAATCTTAGTTGATCCTCTGTTATTAACGATTATCTACCTTTTTGAAAGATATTTTGAGTGAAAAAGGGAAGATCCGAAATTAGGCTGTTTCCTCTATAAATTCTATTGTAGAGATCCGGCTGGAGGTCTTGAGAAATCCTCTGCCCTGCCTCAGCCTGTAACGCTATAGAGAGTTTTCGGTTGAAACTTGAGCAAAGTCTTTTGGTCTTGCTTGCAGTCTTAGTCAGTTGGATCTGTTCTTTGGGATTGAATATTGGATGCGGTTGTGAAGGCAAGATAACGATTTCTTGCTGAGCCTGGACCCGGTTGGGTGGAGAGCATAGCCGTGAAGGCTGGAATTTGAACTTATTAGTGATTTTCATATTCTCTGATCATTGTTTTGTAGTTAAAACTCTGTCTTTGTATCAGTTTGGTATCAGAGCCTCTTGATTCTGAAAACCTCTGAACAATGTCTACTAATCGCTTCGGCGTACCTGATCATCAATACACCCAGGCTATGAGCAATGCCAGCTACGTAGCAGATCAAATGGCCATTCCTCCTTCTATCAATCCTGCAGAGCGTCAAAAACAACTGGAATACTTGTGTCTGGCTTATAAATTTCTACCTGAGCCTTCTGTGCAAACGAATGCACAACCTAATTCATCCAGTTTGCCTCCAGAACCCTCTTGTAAATGGCTAGAGAAAGTTGCAGGAATGCCTACCTTCTCTGGTGAAAAGAGAAACCCGCCTACTGTCTTTGGATTTCTTTCTACATGGGAAAGCTATTTTGAGCTGGTAAAAGCTACTGAAAAGCAGAAGCTGCAGGCTATGGACAAATATTTGACAGATATGGCAAGAACCTGGTGGCAAGGAAGAAAAAGAATGGATCCAAAGATTTTGACATGGAAGAGCTTCAAAGAAGCTTTTGAAGGTTACAATCTGGCAGCTAATTACCATAATGATGTCAAGCGAGAATGGGATTTATTCAAGCAAGGCGATAACGAATCAGTTTATCAGTACACGTCGAAATTCCAGTATCTGTCGGATGGGTTAAGTGAAAAAGAATTGTTACGCAAATATATAGCTGGACTCAAAAATTCCTTGTATGCAGAATTATGTTTTATAGATCCCCAGACCTTGAAGGAAGCAACAAAGAAAGCCATAGCTTTGGAAAGGAAGTTAAATCATGATTTCATAAATTGTAGTATATGGGATGGATATCCTGAGGACATTAGGACAAAAGTAATGATAAGACAAGCAATGAGAAAGCAAATAATAACAAGAGTTCTGATAAGGGAAATAAAAGATCTAGAGCAAGCACGGGCGATAACCAAGATCAAGCTCAGAAAACAAAGTGGGATAATCAATCTGACAGGTCTTCATTTAAGAAAAGTGGGTGTTATTATTGCGGAGGACCACCACTTAAGGTAGACTGCCCGAAGTTAAACGCAAAAAGAGGTCCGAACGATCGGGGCACTCGGGAGGAACGTAGGGAATCAGGCAGAGCTGAGTATAGATCAAATCCTCGTTCTAATGGACCTTCGGCGCAAATGACTCAGGTGGAAGAGCAACCGGCCGAGTCAAGTGCTAGGACGAATAAACAAGTAACTTTTGCCGACGAAGTGCAAAAGGAAAGGGGGAAACTGCAAATTGCCTATTTGAAATAGGTTGGTAAGTGATAACTCCATGAAGGAGGATAGGGTTAAATTTTAAGTTTAAGAAACAACAACTAGTATGTCTGCAGCATAGATGTTGGTTTCATTGTTTACTATTTAAGTACATAAAGAAAACTTTTTGGCATGGATCAAATTTTTAGCCTAAAGGGCTGGACTTGAATATTTCTGATTGTGGACTCAATCAGGGTTGCAGCCATGGATTTGGCTGTGATATATATTTCTAGTTGAGAAATCAACTAGGGTTGCATTCATGGATTTGACTGTAGTATTTCTAGTTGAGTATTCAACTAGGGTTGCAACCAAGGATTTGGTTGTGGTAAAATTTGCCATATAATTCCTTGATCGAGGACGATCAATCCCGGGAAGGGGAGGAATTGATATGGTGGTGCTCGGGGGAGCGGTTCAGGCGCATCAATATTTCCAAAAAGTTAGTAAATAGGAACTATTGAAGTCATTTAAAATTATTAGAACCATTGGTAGAGTAGTTATTTAAAGTTATAAGAACCATTGAACTTAAAAAACTAAAATATTTATGGCATGGCTGATAACGGGTCGCGGACCCAAACAACCAAAATTGTGTCGAAACTGTATCAGAGCCAAAACGGCTCCCGGATCTTGAAAAAAAGGCCGATTTGCTGCCGTTAAAGGTTGAATTCCAGTTAATCTTAGTTGATCCTCTGTTATTAACGATTATCTACCTTTTTGAAAGATATTTTGAGTAAAAAAGGGAAGATCCGGAATTAGGCTGTTTCCTCTATAAATTCTATTGTAGAGATCCGGCTGGAGGTCTTGAGAAATCCTCTGCCCTGCCTCAGCCTGTAACGCTATAGAGAGTTTTCGGTTGAAACTTGAGCAAAGTCTTTTGGTCTTCCTTGCAGTCTTAGTCAGTTGGATCTGTTTTTGAGATTGAATATTGGATGCGGTTGTGAAGGCAAGATAACGATTTCTTGCTGAGCCTGGACCCGGTTGGGTGGAGAGCATAGCCGTGAAGGCTGGAATTTGAACTTATTAGTGATTTTCATATTCTCTGATCATTGTCTTGTAGTTAAAACTCTGCCTTTGTATCAAAGCTGGTGGAGTTGCAGGCTGTGTTACCAAGGAAGTACCAGGTGGCAGCAGAAAGAAAAGATCCAATGCGACCAAGAAGGGAAACAAAAGTAAGAAATCCAAGGTAGCTGGTGGGACACAGTCTGAAACTGCAGCACAAGACGAGACCTCAACTGGCAAGGGGAAAAAAAGGAAAGAACCAAAGCCAGTTCTTAGATTGTCTTACAAGAGAATGGCAGTGAAGGATTTCATTTCCTATCTGTGTTCCACATTGAAGATATTTGTGTCACATAATTACAGGGATGGCAGGCCCTGCAATTCAGGAGTTGCCTGGACAATATCCAAGATGGTACCGTTGTTTCTGTAATTGATTTTGCAGAGAATTACAACATAAAAATACAAAGGGAGGTTCAGAGCCAGCACTGGCACAATGACCAGATAACAATTCTCGTCCACATCACGTATAGGATAGATAAAAGCTCTGGGATCAGAAAGCTATTGAAGAAAACCCATTTTTACTTAAGTGATGACAAGATTCATGACACTCTTTTTGTGCAGCACTGTCTTAGAAAGCACAATTCATGGCTTGTATCAAATGGTGTAGAATTCTCCAGGCATATAGTTTGGTCAGATGGTTATTCTAGCCAATTCAAATCTGTCCGGCCATTCTATTTCCTACCAAGATATCACCATGAGCTAGGGAAGGAAATAGTGTGGAATTTCTTTGGGACAGCCCATGGTAAGGGAGAGCACGATGGACAAGGGGCAGTCCTTAAAGGGGCATTCATTAGAGAGCAGCTCAAGTATAATGGGGTGAGATTTAGGGGTGCTGCTGATGCCTGTGAATTCGCAACTCGTTGGAATAAAGGTACCAACAACGGGGACATCAAAAGGTATTATGCTTTCATCTGCTGTATTCTGCTGAGTAATGATGTCTGTGAACTGCTGTAATGTGCTGAGTAGTGATGTCTGTGAACTGCTGTAATACGATGAGTAGTGTTGTATTATGTTGTCTGTGAGCCGCAATACTTGTTGCTGTCTCTTTGCAGGTACTTCTGGTTAATTGAAAAGGATGATGTTGATAGGACAGACCGGCTGGACTGTGCTAGGGTGGAAGGGACCAAGGAAATACACAGCATCCGGACATACATGTCCAAATCGACCACAAGGGTGGCTCATAGAGATTTAAGTTGTTTCTATGATAACTGTTTGAAGGGAAACTGGTCTTATTGTGTGAATAGGCACAGGTTGAAGAATTAGAAGTATATGACACTAAAGCCTATAAAGTCTACTGGCGAAACACTTGATGACGAAATTGACGAGGCATTTTTTGAAGGTGATGGGGAATGGCTTAGTGGAAACATAGAGGAAGGTGACAACTTTGCAGTTGTAGCCGAGGAGGGCAATCAAGAGAATGCAGACTTCTATGTGGTGAAGTGTGTTAAGCCAAGGTATATTCTTGACAAGATTGTACATGATAGTTGGGGTCAGACTTTTAATGTTGATGAACATGTGTTGGCTGGTGTATACTATGCTATCCAACCAGATGGTAGTTGGGAGCTACTTCAAAATAAAGATCTTACTTATCAATACAGTCATCATGTCACAACAATCAAGTTTGAGATGAATCAAATTCCCGACACCAACAGGTTTTTTTCTTGAGGGGGGTACCCTTCAGATGATCCATGACAGCCTATCATATGAAGGTTGAAAATGGTTTGACCTAGTTGTTTCATCATTTCAGCATTTATCTTAGATTTTGAAGACCTTTGTCTTAAATTTTGAAGACCTTTATCTTAAATTTTTATGTTGTATTAGAGACATTACTTGGAATCAATACTCAAGATTACATAAAGTAAGTCATATATATTACAAAAGGCTAGTGTACAATGGTATTTTCAGGAGTCATTGAAGTTTTCAGAGTGGTTAGAGTCTTCAGGAATGGTGCCAGCAATTGCCTTTGTACCTCTTCTGGAGCATTGAGGATATAATAGGCCGAACAAGATAGTTGTTGAGACAGTAATCCAGCACATCAACTGTCTCCTTCTGCAACCATGCATCAGTGATGTGTAGCTGTGAGATTGTTTCTTCAACTGTATGGGAAGACAAGTAATCCAATGCTGGATACACAAACTTCTGCAAAAAGTTGTCCCCTTCTTGCTTCTTGAAAGGCATAATGGAAACGGTTGTGTGTGCAGAGTTTAGAAATCCTTTGTGTAGGCTATCATCTACCAAGAAAATCATACCATGATATTCAAGAAAATCCTCAAGTACAACCTTCAACTCCTTGAAAAAAAAGTTGCTTTGCTGTGTTGGTTGGATAACACTGCTCTTGACCATATACCTTTAAGAATTTGGTCCGCAAATCTGGGAACAATGCATCCACCATATCCCTTGTATTCCGAAGTAGAGAAGCACTCCAGATCAGAATATCAAATCTCTGCAGTGCCCAATCCACAAATTCATGATACCCTGGTCTACAAATGAGGTACTTACTTGCAGTTTCTTTCACAACATGGTTCGTTTGAGGTGGAGGCAAGATTGTTTGGCCCATTCTCCTCTGTTGTATCTATGCCAGTACACCATTTATGTCAAGCACCATCAACTTCCGTCTGGGTTCCTATCCCGCAATGTTTGCACCCACTGTCGATGTGTGCTGCATTGTGCTGGACTGTGCTGCGAGCTACGCTGGACTCTGCTGGATTGTGCTGCCATGCTGTGCTGGACTGTGCTGGATAGTGCAGTCGAGATGTGTTGGACGTTGCTGCGATCTGCTGGACTCTGCTTTAGCTTTGCTACCTGATGATGGAGAGTGCTGATAGCCATAGTCAGATACATCTTATTAGTATCTCCCTGCCCCCAATGTATTGGTGTTTCCTGGCTATCGGTAACAAGCACAGTTTCATTAAATTTGGAAATTTCGTGATTCCAACTTTCACTGAAATTGTTTTGTTCCTTGTTTTTTCGCACATTTATTGATCAAATCTGCACTATTTAGTGGAAAAACTAAAGGAAATGGCACAAAAATTGCTGCATTTGGGATGAAATGGCGCAAAAATGCACTCAAAGAAGAACACTATGGCGCCATATACTAAAAAAACTATAAGAAATAGCATGAAAACTAGCCGATTTGAAATGAAATGAAGCAAAAGTACCTGTACAAACTGGCATTTAGTCTGAAACATGGTCCAAATATACTCTATTTATTCCTGTAAAGTTGCATTTAAACACATTAAAATGTTGAAGTGGCCTTGCAAATAGCGCAAATGCTACCATTTTACGTATGTGTAATCACCTAGCAAATTCTTGCGCAAATGCACCATTTTGCTTTAAATATATCAACAGCTTTTACATGAGATAGGCATATATTGCACAATCTATTTTAATAAGTCTCATCAAAACCTCATCGACGGGCTATTACATAGTCAGTTGGGATAAAGAAATGGCGTCACAATGCTATTTGAAGGAAATGGCGGTATGGCACCATTAGGCAATTACAACCAGGGGAAAAGCCTTGTGCTGCAAAATGGCGCCATTGAAGGAAGAAATGTGTGTGTGTGGGGCTGATCTTGCCAAATGGCGCGATGATGGCTTATTTGAAGAAATGGCGCCGATGGCTTATTTGAAGAAATGGCGCCATCGCGCCATTTGGCAACACAAAAAAAAAAAAAAAAAAAAAAAAAAAAAACGTTTTTATTTTATAAAATGGCGCGATGGCGCTTTATTTCCTTCAAATGGCCATCGCCATTTGGCAAGTTCAGCCTCTCACCAAAAAAAAAAAAAAAAAAAAAAAAAAAAACTTGGTTGCTACCTTAAAAATGGCGCGATGGCCATTTCCTTCAAATGGCCATTGCGCCATTTGGCAAGATCAGCCCCACACACACACATTTCCTTCACCAGCCACACAAAAAAAAGTATATATATCGTCATTTCTTTTGCCATTTGATAGCACAAGCCTTTTTCTTTTTTGTAAACATTTACTTAAACCACTATATCTTGAAGAGTCTAAGAAAATAAGATTTATATATTTAAGTATTAGAGATGTAATTTACCCTAACAGCTACATGTGGAACACATAATAAGACAGAAGATGAAATCAATGCATTAAAATAAATACATACAGTTCACATTGCATGTAGTCTAGTTGCTAGCTTGCTTCATCTGCAGAATCGACCATACAATATGCACTCCAATTGTATAAGGTACTGACCAGGGATCAAATGTTGTGAAAAAAGAAGGCGACAGAGGTGGCGCTAGAGGGGAAAACATTAGAAGAGTCGGAAGGCGATGGAGGGGATGAGGTAGATGCAAGTATAACAGTGAAGGAGGGGGAGGAGCAAGGGAGCCGGGGGAGGGATGGTTGAGGAGGAGAAGAAATGCATAAAATCCAATCTTAGAGGAGGCGCTAGAGGAGGAAGCGCTTATAGGAGCCTGGAAGGCGATGGAGGGATGAGGTAGATGCAAATGTAATAGCGAGGAGGGGCGAGGAGTGGGGAGGGAATGGTGGAGGAGGAGAAGAAATGGATAGAATCCGGACCCGCTTTTTGCACTTTGAAATTTGAATTTTAAATCTCCCTCCATATTTAAATTTTCCCCCAAAATCCCGCCTGAATTTAAAATTCAAAATATGAATTCCCCCAATATTTCCCTGCTCAAAATTCAAAACCCTTCGATGTGGACTGTATAATTCTTTTGGGAAGGATGCTATTTGGCTTTTATTCTTGAGCACCTGCCTCACGCCTCTACCGCCTCCACATTGTATTGATCTTGGTAAATTAGATGGCAATTGATCTCGTTGAATTTGCATTTGTGCTTACATTGAGTTTATCTTAGGCGCTGCGCAGATCTTGTTGAAATTGTTGTATTTGTTGAATCGACTTCGGGATATATTGGCAACTTCGTTATGCTACTACATCTCAAAAGTTAGTGGTGTAGATTTTAATATTTGATTGAATGATAGAATGCTATAATTTTCAATGTGCATTGGTAGTATACAATTGAACCCGATCTTGATTAGATTAGATATAAAATATAATAAAAGATCTGGCCCATCTCGATCCACGTTTTTTGAGTTACAATGTAGCTTAAATAAAGCTGAAAGTTGAGTTCAAATGGAGCTTTAAATGGTGCGGCGACCCCATTTCAAGCTGAAATTACCATCAGAATGGGCATAAGCTCCATTTAACTTAAATGGAGCCAAAATTCAATGGAATCACTTTTTCTCCATTAAGCTAAATGGAGCATGTGCCCATTTAACTAGTTCCCCTGGATTCATTTAGCATGAAATAGGGTCGTTGCGCCATTTAAGCTCTATTAATGCAACCTTCATATGTATTTAGGCTATATAACTCCAACAAAGATACCTGATCATTCCATTTAGCTTCAAATATAGCTGACACTCTATTATATGACAGAATGTAATTGGCATTAGATCCATATTAAATGCCATTTAGAAGATTTGATGACATGAATCCACAAATGACTCCCTAGTATGCTTGTGGTTCAGAAAGTCTGGTTATGTATAACTCATAATATATTTCCATCCTCTTCTTCTTGTTGCAGATGTTGGAACGAATGACATAGCGGAGGCTATAATGGCATATGGTAAGCAAGTGTCTTATGCATGGTTGATACTTATGTATATGTATTTTATATATTAAAGATAGATAGATGTATAAAATGGTATAGGCATAGCATTATATAGGGTATATATAACCCTTTCATTGGAACCCTTCCAATTTAGGATAACCCTGCAGCAGCCATACATTGGAAGGATTGGTTATATATTTGAGTATCATGTACACATATATGCATACATATATATGTAGTGACATATACGATATACATAACCTTCTCCTGCAACATGTATATATAACCCTTTTTAATACATGTAACCCTACTATAAGTATAGAGGTATACATAACCCTCCAAACACCCTACATTAAAATTATTCCAACTTACCCGATATATTCCATATTTAATGAAACTTTGCTTTAACCCTTGCAGTGGCCGTGCTTCATCCTCCATTTCATCATTCACAACTTGCCTTGTTCTCCTGCATGCAAGGATGTGTTCCAATTACCAACTGAAATTTGTAGAGAATATAGAAGGTGAAATATAACATGATAACAGGCACCTTTTGTATGTTAGAGGTTGTGCTGGCACTCTTTTAGTGGCATTGTCTTCTTCATCAGATTCACTAAGTATAACCATTGGCTGCCTTCTTTTTCTGCATATAAGTTTTTACTCAAGCCTAAGCTGAATGAATTATCCAAACAAAATTTGCACATTCACGGTGGAAGAAAACAGGGATCAAATATATTGATTGTTAGAATAAAAACCTTTTGGCTGATGGTTTAGGGTTGTCTTGAGCAATCAAGGTTTGCCTGCCTGAAATACATATGGCAAAATTACATTAGCCTTGTCTTTTTTTTCCAAATGCTACTTCTATAGGGACGTCTTCAACATATCAACTTCTGACTCACCCTCATTCTCTTCTTCCACAACCTTCCTGGTCCTTGACCGTGTCAACCTGTTGACTTTGGAAACGACTGCCTGAACCTGCTTGTCGACATCTTCGCCATCGTTTTCCTTCCATGCAGCAACCGTGTTAGAGGAGGCCTTTGTAGAGGCAGCTGCAGAATTTGGAACTACAACATAATTGGCAGCATCATCAGTACTACTTGAATCTCCCTTAGATTCTGCATGGGTTGGTGTCTTCAGCACTATGCTGTCAGGTGCTGCAATGTGCTGCAGACTGCTGATAACTTGTTGTCCAATGTCTACAGCATCTTCTAATGTTGCCAATTCAAATTGAGACCCTGAAAATAGGCATGTACCTTTTTTTCCATGTCTTGGCTGTGGAGTTTGAACCCTTGTAGACTTGTGCTTTGCTGATCCTGGGGTCCTTTTACTTCTTGGTGTATTAACTTGTTTCCTTTTCCTGTTGCTATCAGGAGTTGTGGCTACATGCTCATCAACATCAATTATCTCATTCTCAGTTTTGTGAGATGCTCCAGCATATAACACTTCCTGCTTTACTGTTCTTTGCTTCTCCAATTCCTGCACTAACCCTATAGGAATAGTCTCTGGGCACTTGAGGCAGCATGTTTTTTCCATGAGCAAACTGAGGCAGCTCACATGATAATGATGTCCACATTTCATCCGCAGGCTGAGGGTGTAATCAATATGTAGCATAATAACAGGGGGTTACTTTTAGATTTTTATACGCTTTTTCATATGGTTTTTCTATGATTTCGTTGTTGTATTCGTTGAGGTGTACTAAATAGTATTTCTAGAGTGCACCCTTTATGGGCCGTTGATTTTCGTTGGTTGGAAAAATCCGAGGGTTGTTGTCTTTCTCTGCATGTGTTTGTGCATGAACACTATGCAAGTGTGTGCATGTGCATGTGCACATGCATGTGCATGTGTGTGCATGTGCACATGCATGTGCATGTGTGTGCATGTGCATGTTCATATGCATGTGCAAGTGCAAGTGCATGTGCATGTGTGCATGTGTGTGCATGTGTACTTGCCCTCTTGGATTCTTATTGCCGGAGTGGATTTTACTACCACGAGATGGATTTTTTGCTCACACTTACAAAGGTATTTGTTTTTTAATGTTTCTTCAGTTAGCATAATGTTTTTTTACAAGGTATTGGTTTCCTGATTCTACAATGTAGTGCTGCAAAACCCCCTTTTGTTTCCTTCCTATGATTTGCTGCAGATTCAAGTTTAGGCCCTCTGTTTGCTTTCAACTCTTGGATATTTCTGGCTTCCTGATTGTTCATAGCAAAATGACCTTTAGCTTCAATCAACAAACGGATTCTTATGCACACAACATGCGGATTATTCCACGCCTTTTCCATGTCACGCAGATCGGTCAAACAAAGGGCCACAAGAATACATTTATATTGTAGGTTTGGAACTTTAATCGAACCGTAAGGTGAATCATGCATTACCTTTAAGCTAGAGATGGAGCATCCAAAATCATATGGATTGATAAACAATGGTGTCATTGTGAAAGAGAAATAGTTGTAGCGGAAGTAACAATATGTAGCATAATAACAGAGGGTTTTCTTTGTGTTGTAAACTTTATGACTTTCAGAATAATGGGATCAATCTGCTCTATCTTTATGGTAACTTTTACTTATGTTCTATTTGTTTTATTGTGATCAAATTCAAAAGCTACAGGTGATGAAAGCCTCAAATGAATTCTAGTTTTTTTCTGGTTTGAATTCTAAAATTTTTGTCACACGGGGGGGGCGTCCCTAAGGCCCCGAAGGGGCCAAAAAATTTTTTTTGCAACACAAACCATTAACATCCAACATATAAAAATTAAATCCCCCAACACATAACAACCATTGACATTAACAACCAACACATAACTACCATTGACATTAATTAACATAACCATTGGGTCCAACACATTTAAATTAAAATCCCCCTTAAACCCCCTTTGGTTTGGGTGCATATTCACACGGGGGGTGACGTAGGGCAACGAGAGCCCTCATAATTGTATTTTGCACGCATTTAAATCAACACCATATAGTATTCCGCTTGAAATCTTATAGTATTTTTGCGAATCTTATTATACAAAGATAGCAAATTTTGTACTTGCATACCCCACAAACGAGGAACTTTACGTACGGTATAGATTAAGGAATAAGGGGTGAATATGCCTATCCAACAGCTCTCGTTGCCCGGAGTCACCCCCCGTGTGAATATGCACCCAAACATCCTGGAATGCAAGACCACAGGTGGAGCATCTCTTCTCATCTCCAATTGGCAATCGTGATAGTATTGGAGTGATGTTGACTAGCTGATCATTTCTCTTGGTCATCTCCCTCAGCCTGGTGACATTCTGTAAGTGCTGCTGGGCTTTTGCAAGGAGGGACTCGTTATTGGCAATCTCAGCAGTTAGTGCAGCCACCTTTTGTACCATGGTTTCATCTATTGGCCCACCCCCCATTTCAAGGAGGGACTTCAGCATATACTCTGCCATATCTTTCTACCTCTCCAAAGAATGAATCTCAGCAGAGGCACCTGCATTAGGATCTGACGGGGCTTGAAGACGTGCAATATTGTCCTTTATGGTTTGCAACTTCTGCTCTGCAGCCGAGAAGGTGCCCTTTGCCTGAGATTGTGCAACTAGTTCCTTCTTGGACACTAGATCACTCTGTTGCATTTTTAAGGCATCCTGCACACCTTGGATCATGCTTTCTAGGCGGGAATTTTATTCTCATAAGCTGAGAACGCTGCTGGGCACATTGCAGTACTCCTGAATACAACCTCCCTTCTAATTTTACACCAGTGCCTGCTGAGGCTGGCCTTTCTGCTACGCTTTCAGGTGCTGTTGTCTGCTGTGATTTGCTGGGCTCTGCTATGCTAACAGGGCCTCTGGTGCTGGGTTCACTCTTAACCTTGCTCGAATAGGCCCTACTTTTTGCTGCCACTGCTGCCCAGTTAACCTTGAAATTTTCTGGATCCTGCTTGGCCCTCTGGCAGTTGTTGAATGCAAATAGATAGGAAACCGTTTTCCTTACTTCTCTATTCTTCAACCCTTTTGGGTATATCTTGCTCAGCAGTTCAATTAAAGCTTCTTCATGCTCTGGCCTTACCTTGTTAATTGATGTTTTGTTGGGAATGACACCATTGGTACCCCAAACCTCATTATACTCTGCAGCAGAAATGGCATATGTTCGAAATTGAGAGGGATGTACACCATCGTTTGGTAGACCCGCGTAAGCATGAAAGTCCTCCTCTGTTCGGCTATCAGCCAAGTCCAGTCTCAGGGGCACGTTCCTTCTGGGCTAGAAGAAAGCAAGAAAAACAAATTAACAGGGCACCCTAAGCCGATATCAAAATTGGCAGTGCATTTTGCTTACCCTGCGCATGGCATCTGTTGGAATTACTGGCTGAGCCGGTGGATTAACAACCTTCTTCACCATAGTGTATTTGAATTTTGGAATACTAGAGTGAATGTGGAAATTCTCGAGCTTCTTCTCCGCGGGCTTTTTGGCCGGAGTGGGAAAAGTTGGGAAACAGACAGACGGTTGTAATTTTAAATTCAAAATTCGCTACCCTTCGGGTCACATTCATTACGTATGGTGGGCGGTAAGCAGGTTATGATTAGAACGGGTCTATATGAAGTGACGGGCATCAAATAGGTTAGACTATAATTGGTGAAGGGTGGAAAAAAAAAGTATGAAGGGTGCTGGTGCTGGGTGCTGAACTGCGTTTATTTGATACCCGCCAGCATACTTTTGCCCTGGACCCCATGAAATACAATGATAATAGATGTTTGTTTGTGTACCTGCCAAAAGCTTATCACCGGGATTAAAAAACCCCGCCCTTTCAGGTTTTCAAGGCAAAACCCTACCGATAAGCCTTCGGCAAGTGGTTTGGACAAATGTAAGGCTGAGAATTCGCTCCCAAAAAACCCACGAATGGAGAAGTCGAATCTGCTGCCGCTTGCCAACCTGTAACTGCACATCACCAACACGAGAATAAATGTGACAAAAACCTCTAAAAGTGGAGGGGCTGATCACGCGTGCCACGTTAAACCAAAACAAAAACCTCTTCAAATAGAAGGGCTGGTCACGCGTGCCAGGCGACAAATACATTAAACAATTAAGGGGGGGAGGGTGGGTTTCAAAGAATAGAGAAGGGTACTGCTGAGAGAGAAGAGGAAGCGCCGATGAGACGTTGATGAAGAACCCCGCCTAATATAGTGATCTCCCAACCAGAAAAGGCATGCAATGCATGCATGCAAGACATGCATGCTTGCTCCCTCTAGAATCTCGATCCCAGGGCTCGGATCGATGGCATTCTAGAATAGAGCTCGCATGAAAACGACAAAAACTTCCCGAATAGAAGAGAACTTCCTTATCAAAACGGGATCGAGGACGAAGGTCAAAGCATTATGGCTAAAGAAGAGGCAAGGCCGAGAAAGAACATGCCACAGCATGAAAGAAACGCCAAATTGGTCAATCCAAGTAGAGAGAAGCCTCTCCCCTGCATGGTTTCAAAGAATAGAGAAGGGTACTGATGAGAGAGAAGAGGAAGCGCCGATGAGACATTGATGAATAACCCCGCCTAATATAGCGCCTCCCAACCAGAGAAGGCATGCAATGCATGCATGCAAGACATGCATGCTCGCCCCCTCTAGAATCTCGATCCGAGGGCTCGGATCGATGGCATTGTACTCCACTCTTTTGATACTTTTCTTCAGACCTTTCTCATATCCAAGCAAGAGTTCTATAAATCCTAAATTAATGAGCTCTTTCAAGTGATGTATAAGTGACTATGTTAATTTAAAAAACTATTAGAAAATGGAAAAAAGAGAGCAAGCACCTGACTTCTTCATTCCTCGAAAGTTGTTATAAGCACTGCCTCTTCAAAAAATAATATTTGAGCATGTAGGAGCAAAACATAAAATACCATATCTTCAATAACAACTGTTTCATTAATTTTGAATAGAATGGCAAATGTTTGCACGCATCTTCTCCCTCATTGTGTGTTCTACAACAGAATTTAAAAACATGGCATTCTGTCTTGGCACATTATAATAAGGTATTGGCCTTCTTCTACTACAGGTTACAAAATCATTTTCTTTGCAATACGTGGGATGTTATTGAACATTAAAGCCATCAAAAATTTAAGCAAATAAGCAATGTGACGGGTTTAATAGAATTTCAGTACCTGGCTTGGCCAGGTTTGCGGGCAAATCTTTCATAAACAGAAGTTTTAATGGTTTTCCTTCAGATTGGATTTTGATTTGGGGAATTTCAGTATCTGGCTTGGCCAGGTTCGCGGGAAGATCTTTCATAAACAAAAGTTTTGATGGTTTTCCTACAGATTGGATTGGCTTGACTTGGATAGGCCGACCCATCAGCTTTAGCCCGATTTTATTGCTTAGTTCGAAACACAAAAAAGGAATAAAAAACACTGTTGATAGATAAAACATGTTCTTTTTCCATGCATTTAGGAGCTAGTAAAAATTGCAAATGCTAGACCTGCTAACTTGATTGGTTAAGTTATAGGCCTCAAATTGTCATTCGAGCTTCTATGCAATACGTGATTCCTGGAATTCATCTTTGTCTAGTTTCTAGCAATTTTGGTAGCTAGGCGAGAATCTAATTTCCCTTCCCTTCAAGCTCTATTCACATTTGTTGGGCCAAAAATGTGGATTCCTATGCGCTGGTGTTGCGGTTCTCGAACTCCGATTCTTATTTCTGGTGGCCTGCATTGGACCCATCTGAACGAAATGATTCATCATCTGTGCATACATCAGTCGATATATAAATATACCGTTCGACAATTTACATGAATCCTCCTATCTCCTATAAATTAAACAATCCAGAATTTTTGAGGCTCCGGACCATTTTTATTCTTTGAAACATCTTACCATCAATTTATTATATGATAAGGATTCAAGAAAGGATCCTTGCAAGAAATCTGAACAGGGAACTCTGCTGTTACTAGGTTCATGCAGATTAAAAGAGTAACCTTACATGCTTGTAGAAATAGAGGAAGAAAAATGAACTTGTGGAGCAACAATGGCAAGGCATCAATTGATAACAATGCTATGATTGTCTAGGGTAAAAGCATGTTAGGGTGTCCCTTAAAAAGTATTATTTAGTGACTAAAAAAGTACCTAAAAAGGTACCCAGGACTAGGTACTGGGTACTCGTGTAATATCTCAATAAAAGGTACATTTTAGAACTTTTATATATATTTTGGTCTCCAGTAGCATTATCTTTATCTTAACTTTGAATATTGACACGTCCTTGACTTCTATTTTGGACTTTTGTACTAGTTTTAATGAAAAATAAAATGAGAAAGTATCCATTTTATAAGTACCTAGTGCATGTACTTTTGCAGGTTCCAAAAGTGGTACACCCTAACATGCTTTTACCCTAGATAACAGCCACAAAGTTCGCAGGCCAGAGCAAGTCGTCGTTGCAAAAGGGAGAACCTTCCAGAAGCTCTGGTTCTAATCCAGAGCATGCTTAAAGATCCTAATCCAGAGCATTCTTAAAAACTCTGCCGCTTAAAAGCCCTGCCACTATTTAAAACACGAATTTTCAAGTATGACAAATCTAAAAGACACACACCTTATCTCTTTCATATGGGATTGGCAAAACAAAGATATGGAGGCTTAGATGAAGAGATGACCGCCATAGAAACAACAGGCTATCAAAACTCCAAACTAGCTGCTTACCTAAGGCGTCGATAAGAACCAACAGGTCGCTACAGAGCAAACCTCTTTTATATTAAAAGACGAAGCTGGTTCTAGAGTAGCAAAGAAGCTGGTTCCACCTTCCAGAAGTTTCGACATAGCCGCTTCCAGAACAACCTAGAAACCCCAGCTTATTTTCTACCCATCTAGATTCTTATGTTGCCATGTGTCTTTAAACAATTGAAATTTTAAAACGTTCAAGCTTACCTCCCTTATTACAACTATATATTAGAGACCAACACATAACTATCATTGAGACCATTGAATCCAACACATTTAAATTAAAATCCCCCTTAAACCCCCTTTGGTTTTGTGCATATTCACACGGGGGGTGACTCCGGGCAACGAGAGCTGTTGGATAGGCATATTCACCCCTTATTCCTTAATCTACACCGTACGTAAAGTTCCTCGTTTGTGGGGTATGCAAGTACAAGATTTGCTATACTGTATAACAACATTCACAAAATACTATAAGATTTCAAGCGGAATACTATATGGTGTTGATTTCAGACGCGTGCAAAATACAAATACGAGGGCTCTCGGCGCCCCTACGCCACCCCCTCGTGTGAATATGCACCCAAACCAAAGGGGGTTTAAGGGGGATTTTAATTTAAATGTGTTGGATTCAATGGTCTCAATGGTAGTTATGTGTTGGTTATTATACTAAAAAAAATTTTGGGCCCTTCGGGCCCTAAAAAAAACAAGCAGACGTAAGAATATTAATTAATGTTAATGGTTGTTATGTGTTGGTTATGACATAAGAATATATCAATGTTGTACTATAATTACATTTCTAAGGTTTCCAATTGCATCAAATTAGGAAAGGATGGTGGTTGGGCCATATTTAAAACCTCATAAAACTTGGATAACCACCATATTCAATACCATATTGCAACGTATGAACATCAGAATTTCAAGTGCAACTATTGTGTAACAAAAGTACCAAGATGATTGCATCATTCCACACTAAGAATACTATCCCCAATATGAAGTAATATCGCAAGATATTTGCAATGAGAAACAAATTCTATAATCCACATTCCACGCTATGCAAAATGTTCGTGATGGAGTTGAGTTGTTCATATGGAGTCATGCGCAGAAAGGATAAATCTGACATGACATCCGGATAAAGGACTCGACATCGGGCCACCACTTTGGTACAAATCCAAGGTTAATGCTAGACTACATCTTTTTTATTAAGAGGAGGGTTATGTGGAGTTCTTTTCCTCTACATCTCAGATCTCATAAAAAGATTTTAAAGCTCACCACAAGTTGAAGCATATGCATATATAACTAGCAAAAGTATTCCCACGGATTTTAAAGCTCACCACAAGTTGAAGCATATGCATATATAACTAGCAAAAGTATTCCCACGGGCTTTGATCAACAAATGCACTTGTCTGACCTTCCACAGAAAGATAAATAGGTTGCGTAATCAGAGAACTTTAAGGTGGATGATTACATAATTCAAACATGATTTGCGTATAACAATCTTAGTTTCCTATGCAATGCAAAATAAATTGAACCCGCAAATAAATTATGGAACGGCCTTGTCCAAAACCAACAGATGTGAAGATGCCCTCGCTTGAAGCAACAAATGAATCACCAAAATCCGCCGAAAGCTTGAGAAGTGTTGTCGAAAGTGGTTTGCCAAAGCCCGCACCCCAAGCTATCATCCGAGTACATTCCAATGCTTTCCCAGTTGGCATCTCTAGACATCAACTCTGAATAATTTCATCAGCTTCATCGTTTCTTACATGTAAATAAATGAACGGAAACACCCTTCTTCTAGAATAGAATAGATAAGCAATTACAACCACGAAATCCTCTTCTCTGCCTTCTGTGTAAAACCAAAAATAAAAATACCTTTGTTCTTCTTCTTTAAGCAATTTCAACGGATAAGCAATTACAACCACGGAATCCTCTTCTCTCAAGGCTACGTGGTAAAACCAAAAGAAAAAATATCTTTGTTCTTTAAGCATTTTAGATGCATAAACTGCAACGGACTGTAAACATCTGCAGTTTTGAGCCAGATAAAGTAGCCCCCGATTTCATACAAAACCATGCTGGTCCTTGGCTTGCATGAACATCTAATACAACGGAACAGGGTTTGAAATGCAAGGGGGCTAAAAAGGCTGTAGATGGGCGATTCCTGAGCTAGTAATAATGTGAGATACACTCTACCTGCTGTTACGCCAGAGCCCATCCCCTGTTCCGAGAAAAATGCTATCCCCTGTTACTCCGCCATGTCTATCCGAGAAAAATGCTTCCCCGGCTCGGAAAAGGAGGTGTTGGGGCCGATTCTGCCCAGAATATGAGAGCGTAGAGAAGTCGATTCCGTAAGAGAGACCATATGCCTCGAACCCTAAAATATGCCCTTTTCGACTCTCGCATGCAAAGGAGGGTTGTACATATATTTTCTTGTACATCTCGACAAATACATGGGTGCTAACCATTAAAAAGAGCAAAAAATCAATGCAAAGATGTATGCGCACTCTAGAAATACTTATTAGTACACTCCATCAGATACATTCACCAAATCATAGCAAAACCATAGGAAAAAACAGTATAAAAATACAAAAGAAACCCCCTGTTATTATGCTACATATTAATATTCCATGTTGAATGTCTTCTTTCATTTAATGAGCACTTGAAAGCAGAATTGAGCTAAGTAAGCCAAACACCAGACATTGCCTCAGGCTCCAATGGAGGAAGATGGATTGCTTATTGTTGCACCTGCAGCGGGACGGTCTTTGCAGTGGGCATCATAACTGCAGTGGATCCATCTAATAGTGTGAATGATGAAAGGCTGGGAGATGATCATCTTGGTGTTGGCATTGGGGAGCTTCTTATCCAGGTTGATACAATCATGTCCCTGGGAAGCTCCAGTGACTGCATTGTGCGCTCCGGGTTGCTCGAGTCTCAAACTCAGTTAAGATGGCCAATTAGACATATTACATACAAGAATGGTGAGAACCTAGAAGGCCCAACTGAAGTAGATACCCTGAGGCCCAGCCCAAGCAATGTGGAAGGTTTGATGGTGGATGAGCATCCTTTGATTACGAGGAAGAGGCATTACATGTTTCATAAAAGGCAGCCAAGGGTGCCCAAAAGGGCTGAAGTGACAGATATTTACGAAGGATGGAAAGTATGGCACCAACCAAAGAAAACTTAGAAGCAATTAGGGGACAAGAGTATTGCACTCTAGATTGTATAATTCAGTATAGTGTGGATGACCTTGTGGAAATAAGGTCCCAATACATTGGACAACTTCAGAAAGACAGGATTAATTTCATCTACTCCTTGTATAGAAATTCCTGCTATGATGAAAACACAGGAATATTACTTTATCAATTGAGGGGCTTGAAGGTATGTATGAGAGCATTAAGATGGATTTTTGACCTGAGCAAGACATTATTTTACAGATACTGGGAAGCATGTCAAAAAAGGGCACAGGTTGTTCCTGCATGGCAATGCACTGACTTTGAAATCTAGAGCAAACACTTTGAGGGCCATTGCAGTCTTTGAGAGCTTTGTGAGATACATGTTCCAATCTATGCCGCATAAGTCGAAGGTGAACGAGCACGGTGTACGAGTGGTCCAAAGCGTGTTGCCACAACATTACATCCAGAAAGAGTGCCTTAAAGAGGTCAACTCCATTCTAGAAACTACTGGAGGTCGGCCTCTTTCTCAATCATCTTTCAGTAGGTTATGGAAAACTCACTTCTCAGACGTGTGTGTCTTGCAAACACATGCCATTCTCAAAGTGCAACACTTGCAATTGAAGGATACACTTGCATCACTACAATAGAGAAAGAAAGAATGGAAATTAGGGAGCAATTTGCAGATCACCAATCAGACGAAATATCTTGTAGACAGCTATATTGGCAGTGGAGAACATTTTCCCAAATGCAGCCTGACAAATTTTTGTGTATAATTCATGATACGATGGACCAACACAAGACTTTCTTGCCAAAGCTAGATCCTTTGCTCAAGCATTGTCAAAACACTTTTCAGATGAAAGTAAGCTTGGCGGGTGTCTTGACACATGGGCATAGAACTGGCACTTATGGTCATTTGTGTTTGATCTATGGAGGGATGATCCGAATTTCCATGTGAGTTCTATTTTCAAATGTTTGAGAACACTAGAGAGAGGATTGATAGAAGGGACCGGTATTCTCCCTCGGCCCCCATTTTTGAGGCTTTGATCACTTTGCTACCAAAGGCAGATAAAGAAGCTCACATCCAAGGTGTCGAAAGAAACAAGGAGGACTTGGGATGAGGCTCCATAGAATGCATGCATGAAGATATAGGTAGGTTTTCAATTTTCTTTCACATTGGATATATTCAGATTCGAATCCTGAGGAACAATTTATTCTACTATATTTGTTCTTGGTTTCTTAAAGCTCTAGGTATTTGCTAAATTAAACTCACTTGGATTTTTTATTTGTGCATTTGTAATGATTCCGAGTATAAATATGAACATCTGGTCATGTTTTTTAGACCATTGTATAATTGTTGAATTTGAACTTAGGTTTTTTGATATAAACATCTAATCGTGTTTTTTTATTTCATATAAATATGAACACCTGGTCATATTATTAGAACATTGTGTATTTGCTATTTATTTCATATAATTTTGAACGCCTGGCCATATTTTTATCCCCTTACTTGAGAAACAACTGTGGACAATTGTTGGAAAGAAAACAAGAATAGATAGATGTTTGGGGCAATGTCATACTTGACAGCAGTGGGAGTATTCAAGATTGTGAAGGTGGGATTCATGATGGTTGGGCATACACATAATGATATAGATATATTCTTCAAAACTTTCTCTACCAAGCTCAAGAGAGAAAACGTGACTAGCCTCCCTGACCTAATGGATGTGTTTGAGAGCTGTATTGACCCCAACCCAATGGCTTTCTTGATGGATGAGGTTGCAGATTGGAAATCATTTGTCGAGGGATACTTGCTAGATGGTAAGGATCAGTTGACAGGACACACAAGCCGCTTCAGTTCAAGTTTTGGTCAGGGATGGAATACCGATCATGCAATATAAGTGGAGACCGGTGATAAGTTATGGATGCTTGTACAAGGAATCGAGTTGTGGCAAAGGGGGGCTACAGGTGAAGTTCTTATTCTTAGAGGAGAGCCAAAACCACTTCTTCCCTTCAAGACTGTTAAAGACTCTAGCCAACTAATGAAGGGAATCAAGGATTATATAACGCACTTGGAGGATGTTCGAAATGGAAAGCACACCTCCACCCTGAAGAAAAATCACATGGACTCTCTAATCAATTATTAAGAGAAAGTTGTGACATGGTTAGAAACAGAACAACCATGCGGGGGAAAGCTAAGAGACAGGTTCTTACCAGAGTCTAGATGGGAGGGTTCTCATGGAGCAAGCACATCTAAGAAAGTTGACTTGGGTCCTAACAATGGCTCCAAGTGGTTTGTGGGAAGCAAGGCCTCAAAGCCGAAGTGGTTTGATCTTCCTGAATGGGATCCTTTTGAAGATATCAAGGAAGGTTACTTTGTGCTCGTAAGGCCTGACGATGAGGATTGTCCAATTTGGTTAGGGGTGGCACTCTCTGATATTACCACCACCATGCCTGATGGAGAGGAGTTGTGTCCTGGATTCCAGGATCAATATTGGGAGCTCGTTGGAAGGCACAAGAGGGGTAACTTGAAGGAGCAATACACCGACTGCTGGGAGAAGAAATGGAGGACAAATCATTTTGATCCTCAAATGAGGGAATTGGTGGAGTGTGTGGTATGATCATATCCAACTTGTCACATTTCAAAGGATAAGACCCACAAGATCCCCAAAAGGGAGATGGACAAAGCCATGAGCAACCTCCATGCTGAGGGTAGATAAAATTGAGAAGCTTGAAAACTTTCTCGACTCGTGGCTTGTAATATTTATGAGGAAAATAAGTGACCCATTTCTTGGTGTATGATGTGTAATTCTATACATGCATTCAATTCAATATTTTTTTTCTTTTAATATGAGTTCCATTTTCAATACGAGATCCAAACATCAGGATCTGGCCCACTTTAATTAAATGCGACTTACTTAATCTGTCTCACAATCCATCATTATTAAAAATTCATCAGCTTCAATTGTTTCAATGCCCGGTTCATGGGTAGATGCATTCACAATTCTAGGTTCTGATTCAAAGGATATATCCCCTTAAGATTAAAGCATACGTAGGAGATGTAGGAGAAGGCGTCACAGGCCTGGATATCTTAGAGCCCTCTGATATACTTCCTCATCAGGAGAGCCAAGACTAATGATGCTCTCCGGAACACTAGATGGTATACCATCTGCATTACAAATGTTTCAAAGCACAAACAGACACAAAATCAAATAAGAAACCAAAATGCTCTGAATTCTAGGAAAAGGCCTTGGCATGGCTCCAAGAATCCAACATCTGTTAACCACCTAGTGGTTTACATTGTGCATGCACATGTTAGGTGCATGCACATGTTAGGTGTCAGTGGTGGCAGACTGACACTTGGCATGATTAGGTTAACATAAGTGTAGGGATTAGATTTAGTTAGATGTACGGCTCAGATTTGCGGTCTACACTATATTAGACCGGAGCCTCTTCAGATGTACTCAGGTTTATCTCATATTTGGAGAGCCTCATTTAGCCACGTTCCCCTTCATTCTTTGTACATATTTCCTTGTCTTGTTCTTGTTTTGTGATCATGAGCATGGCAGCTTTGTAGCATCCGGCAGTCATGGATCGGCCACTGCGGGTGTATGCCAAGAATCCAAACATTGGGCCAAGTTATGCTCTGCTCGCCGTGATCATTTTTTTCTCCCTTGCCGCTTGCTGTTGTCTTGCTGCCCAATTTTTCCCGCTTTGAAGACTTCTTGTATACTATTCTTCCCCGTTAGGTTTCCTTAGTTTGCCAAACCAAGTCGATTTGTGTATCCGCTTGAGGCCTTTGTTTTTCCAAACAAATTGATGATTACGCTGAATGATCAACTTTAATTTCAGAAATCTGTTCTCAAGACTCGTTTTCAAGTGCGCAAGTACGCTTTTGCGGTTTGATTTCTAGAGTGGTGACAGCACTCCTCTCTGCAACAAACTCAAGAAAAAATCAAGTGTTTTTATCTTTTCTCTGCTGAAAAAGCTATCAGAAAAAATCATGTCTTTGATCATTTTTTATCATCTTCTGTTTATCTTCTTCTGTTTATCTTGGCTTATCAGAAATTTCGTGCTTCTGCACACCCAAAAATATTCACACGATGCTACAGGGATCTTTACCTCATCTGCCTCTTCAAGTCTCAGGTTTTTACGAAAATTTCTTTTTCAGATTATTTGGCAGAGGGCCAGCACTTGGCTAGCCCCCTTTGAGCCCAAAAGTTCCTATTACCTGGGCTAGAGATTATTGATTTACAGCTTTATCTCTTTCTGGTTCCTGCCAATCCACAAAAGTCAACATCAACTATCAGACAGATTTCTCAAGGGCGTGTATCTGCTTCTGCATGTAGTTCATCTGCACCAGACTCGTCCCTGCCTATTCAACAAAGGAAGCATCAGAGTTCTTTCTCTCGAAATCGTATCAGTACCTGCATCAAAGTTCATTTTATCAGTACCAAGAAATCATTCTAGCATCTCCGGCTCTAGAAGGATTCGAGTTCTTCCTCCAATACTTTCCATCAGTCTGCATCTGCACACAGCAATCCTCTTTTTTATTGAGTTTTAAGAGGGCCAGCATCCCTGCTAGCCCCCATTCATCTGCCTCATGCAGATACCGGCTATAGAGCACTATTCAAGCACAAATTGGATTGAAGCAACTATTCAACCTTGAAGCCTCAACCTTGGATTTCTCCCGTCTCTCTGGTCTTCATCATATGCACACAAGCATTCTCAGCACATCAAAGTTCCGGCCATGATTGGAGCACAAAAATATTTTCAGCAGAATCTTTACATGTTGTTCCCTTGGCTTCTTCCTCACCAATATATAAGCCATGGCTTTGTACTTCTATGGGCACCGACTCTTGATCTGGATCCATCAAGTTTTTCAGCATGATTTTGGCCACCATTTCCGCCGATTCAAGCATTCCTTTTCAGTCTGGAGCAACCCAACAACCTGCACAAATCGTTCTTTCTGAGGCATCTCAGAATACAAGAGAGGTCAAGACATTTTTCAGATCTCACTCACATTCAGCTCCCAAGCATACACACGGGACTCCAGTTGGCCAATCTCGACGATTTGCACACCTTCTATTCCAAAAGAACAGGGCATCTTCAGCAATTATCTATTGGCAGCGGCACCATATCCGAACCAGGCATTTTAGCAACCTCCGAAGCTGCCGGAACCGCCTTAGTCTAAGTTCGCCCCAAATCAGGCCGCCCTCCCACTGTCCCAGACGAATCAAGAAAAAAATGTTGTTCCAGCAAATCCGGCGGTCGTTTTGGCATTCTTTCCTGTCTGTATCGCATACCCTACTCTACTAGGGTTTTTTCACTTAACGGCTCAGATTTGGCCGCGCTGTGGCTCACCTCTGCACTTTTTAGGTCCTCCTCTTTTCACGCCGTGCTCTATTCACGTGTGGGAACCTGCTCACTCACTTTCTCCTGATTGTACCCACGGGCCACGCCCACGCCAATATTTCACGCCCACGCCCACGCCAATATTGCTGGCTGATAACCGCCCACGGCCACGGCCACGCCTCACGGCCCATCTCCACGGCCAACCCACGCTTTGTCACGCCACCCACGCCCACGCTTTTGTTCCTCCGATCACGCACACCCACGCCACGCCACGCCCATGCTCACGCCCCACGCCTAACTGCGACAAAAAAAGTTCACGCCCCCCTATGGCTGATCACGGCACGCTTTTATGGTGCTTACCTTTTAAGCCCCTATAATACTTGTTTTAAGTAAAATTTTGGGCATTGTTTGTTCAAATGGACTTCTCCATGATATAAGGGGATAGTCTTCATGTTTTTCTTGCCCCAGCCCTATGATCCGTGTTCTCAGATCGACATTCCTTCGGATCCTAGTCATCAATGCCTTCATGAAGATCTTTCTACGACACAACAAACCATTACCATTACTATCATTTTACCCCTACCATGTTGTAATTGTCGACTTGTCTTATAAAAGTCCAGCATGTTTTCGGCTAAAAACTTTTAGGGGAGGCAAAGTGTTAACCACCTAGTGGTTAACATTGTGCATGCACATGTTAGGTGCATGCACATGTTAGGTGTCAGTGGTGGCAGACTGACACTTGGCATGATTAGGTTAACATAAGTGTAGGGATTAGATTTAGTTAGATGTACGGCTCAGATTTGCGGTCTACACTATATTAGACCGGAGCCTCTTCAGATGTACTCAGGTTTATCTCATATTTGGAGAGCCTCATTTGGCCACGTTCCCCTTCATTCTTTGTACATATTTCCTTGTCTTGTTCTTGTTTTGTGATCATGAGCATGGCAGCTTTGTAGCATCCGGCAGTCATGGACTGCTGCTGCAGGGTGTATGCCAAGAATCCAAACAACATCAAGAACAATCGGCCAGATCTGAAACTATAAGATGATGCAATGATGGTGATATGATTAGCTAGTCTTCAAAGATCTATTGCAAAAACCAAAGAAAGGAATTAAAGCAAGTTAGCCACTACAAATCCTTTGTAGCAAAAACATAAATTTGAGGAATAGGCTAGGCTCAGAATTAGGCTTAGATCTTCAATTGGGATAGAAACAAGCTCCTCTCCTGCCCCCAACCACCCAATGCTTACATAGTTGCCTCCTTATATAACATTCACTTCCTTTAGAAAAAGTTAAAGCTATCCCTTAATAAGCCTTACTTGAATGCCGTCCTTATATTTAGCCCAAGTCCCTTTTTACCATTAAAAGTACCCCTTTGTGCCCATTGATATAATAGATGCGTAACTTTCTTAGCTATAATAATAGTTTACTATAGTTTCTAAGGGTCTTATATTAGCTTATGGTTTATAACTTGTCCTATCTTATCTTCTTTATATTATAAAAATTATAGCGTGTGTCTTCAACGGAGACCTAGATTGGACGGTTGAGGATTTGATCGACCAACAGTAGAGATGATATGCACGTGTCTTCAATTAAAATTTCATCTTGACCATTGCTTCGATATGATTCCCTCAATCCGACAGTCGAACAATCAAAGGGAAAAGGAAAAAGGGAAGGGAAAATTGAAGGACAAAAGGAAAAAAAGAAAGGGAAAAGGGGAAATAGGAATATGAAAAAATAAAAAATGGAAAATGGAAACTAGAAAACAAAAAAGGGATGCGAGAAAAGGAACAAAAAAAAGGCAAAGATGGGGAAAGGGGAAAGAGAAGGAGAAAAGGGAAAAGGGAAAGGTAAAAGGAAAAGGGGAAGGAAAAAAAAAAGATAAAGGGAAAAAATAAAGGAAGGAAAAAATAGAAAAGGAAAACAAGGAAAGGAAAGAGGGAAAAAGAAAATGGCATAAAAGAGGAAAGAAAAAAAAGGTAAAAAAGGGTAAAAGCAAAATGAAACGAAGTGAAAAAAAGTAAAGCAAAAAAGAATAAAAGCTAGAAAAGAAGAAAAAATGGAAAAGGGAAAATAGAAAACCAAAAAGGGGAAGGGAGAAAAGGGAAAAAAAGAAAGGCAAGGAAGGGGAAAAGTGAAATAAAAGGAGAGAAGGGAAAAGGGGAAGGTAAAAGGATTGTTGGCCAAAATTCACTAAATCCAATAGTCGAAAAGGGAAATGGAAAAAGGAAAAAGGAAAAAGGAAAAGGAGAAGGGAAAAAAAGATAAAGGAAAAAAAGAAGGAAAAAAGGAAAAGGAAGGGGAAAGAAGGAAAAGGGAAACAAAAAAAAAAAAAGGGAGATAAGTACCAAAAAAAGGCAAGGAAGGGGAAAAACGAAAGAGAAGGAAAAAAAGGAAAGGGAAGGGTAAAAGAACCGATGGCTAAAATTCACTCAATCCGATAGTCGAAAAGAGAAATGGGAGAAGGAAACAAAGAAAAGGGGAAGGGAAAAAAGGAAGAGGGCAAAAAAAGATAAAGGGGAGAAAAAGAAGAAGGAAAAATGGAAAAGAAAAAAGAAGGAAAGGAAAGAGGAAAAAGGAAAAGAAAAAAGTAAAAAGGGTAAAAGTAAAAAGAATTAAAGTGAAAAGGGGTAAAGAAAAAAAGAATAAAAGCTAGAAAGGAAGAAAGGGAAAGAAGAAAAAAGGAAAGGAAAAGGAAAAAGGAAAGAAAGGAAAAAAAAGGGAAGGGGAGAGGGCGGGAAAAAAAATGAAAAAAGAGTAGGAGGGGAAACAAAAAGAAAAAAGGAAAAGAACAAAGGGGGAAGTGGAAAAACTGCACAAATGTGTTATACAAGGAAAGAACAAAGAAAAAGAAAAAGAGAGGCAACAAGGGGGAAAGAGAAGGGAATTAGGAGGAGGAAAAGGGGAAAAGAGAAGGGTAAAGCACCGAAAAAGGGGGAAGAGGGATGAAGGGTGAGGAACCAGCAAAAAGGAGGCAAAAAAGAGCGTGAGGAAAGAAAAAAAAAAAGGGGAGGAGGAATGGGCATGTAGAAAAGGGAAGAGATTGGGAAAAGGAGGAAAAAGGGCACATGAAAAAGGTGGGAAAAAAGGAAACGGAAAAATGACACGAGACTGGGAAAGAGAAAAATGAAAACGAAGGGGGAAAGAAAAGGGAAAAAGAGCACAGGAAAAGGGGAAGAGCAGGGAAAGGATAAAAAGGAAAGGGAAAGGAAAAAAAAAAGGCGAAAAGGGGGGAAGGGAACGGAATAAGGGCACGAGAAAAATGAGAGTGGGAAATGATAGAAGAGAAAGGGAAAAGAGCATAGGAAAAAGGGGAAGAGGAAAAAAATGAAGAGAGAAGGAGCATGGAAAAGGAAAACAAAATGATGAAGGAATGGGCAAGGGGAAAAGGAGAAGAGGGTGGAGAAAGGAGAAAAATAGGTATTAGAGGAAATTTGAGATCTCATTTCATCCCCATAAGAATCCTCCAATGGAATGGCTACCCTCTATTAACTGCAATTAATGCAGCACCAACTTCATTGTTGTTGTTTTTCCCCCATAACTTTTGATCCACTTGTCAAAATGTTGCGGCGTTTGTTGCATTAGATGCGAAATGAAAAGCTCTTTCCAATGATATATGGTTATAATGTATTTCAATATGGTCATATGCGTTAACCTTAAAAAAATATGATTTTTTGCTTATTTCTTATATTGGCTGCCACATAATACTGGAATGAGATATACTGGATCTCTTCTCTTATTGGGCAGTTTAAAAAGCTGACATGGCATTTTAAGCATCCCTTAATGGGACAAAATGTAATCTCATTTTTCCTCTAGTGCACATGAATGTGAGAAATTGGGAATGAAAAAAAAGGCATGGAAAAGCGAAGGCGAAAGAGAAAAAAGAAAAGAAGGGGGAGAGCAGGGAAAGGATGAAAAGCGAAGGGAAAATGTCCATCAATAAAGGAAAACAGAGAAAAGGGAATGGGAAAGTGAAGCGAGGGAGGGAAGAGACGGTTAAAAAAGAAAAAACGGAAACAGAAAATGTGTAGGGGAAATGAGAAAAGGAAAAAGAAAAGTGTGGAGGAAAATGAAAATGGGAAAGAAAAAGTGGAAACAGAGGATAGAGAAAAAGGCAAAGGAAAGCAATTTCTAATGCATAAAAACTTCTTATAGCCCACCAACACTGGGGTTGGTTTTTAGATTTATGAAAAGGAGTTAGAGCTGAACAGGTTTCCGTCCACACAAGTTCCCAACTTATGTCCAGCAATGCTGGGTACCATTACTAGTATTAGATAAAAATATCCACCAATGGTCTAGCTAAAGATAATTGCTAACTTAACTTATTGTATATTCACTAAGATGCTTGGGTCCAAGGGTTAACATAAACATTTACAGCTTTCTTTCTCCTACTTTTGCTCCCGACAACCACTCCCACGAGCGCCATCATATCAATTCCTCCCCTTCTTGGGATTGATCGTCCTCGATCAAGAATTATATGGCAAATTAACACAACCAAGTCCATGATTGCAACCTACACAATCAGAAATGGTCAAGTCCAGCCCTTTAGTCTAAAAATTTTCAAGTCCAGCCCTTGAGGCTAAAAATTTTCAAGTCTAACCGCCCTTTAGGCTAAAAATTTTCAAGTCCAGCCCTATAGGCTAAAAATTTTCCAAGTCCAATTATTATGCTGCAAACATATTAGTTGTCTCAGGACTTACTATACACTACACAAAGAAAATAACACCTTATACTTCCACCTTGGATTTCCCTAAAGCAAATGTAACTCAAATATCCGTTAACTTTCTTAGCTATAATAATAGTTTACTATATTTTCTAAGGTTCTTAGATTAGCTTATGGTTTATAACTTGTCTTATCTTATACCAATGGTCTAGCTAAAGATAATTGTTAACTTAACTTATTGTATATTCACTAAGATACTTGGATCCAAGGGTTCATATAAACATTTAGAGCTTTCTTTCTCCTACTCTTGCTCCCGACAACCACTCCCCCAAGCGCCACCATATCAATTCCTCCCATTCTTGGGATTGATCGTCCTCGATCAAGAATTATATGGCAAACTAACACAACCAAGTCCATGGTTGCAACCTGCACAATCAGAAATGGTCATGTCCAGCCCTTTAGGCTAAAATTTTTCAAGTCCAGCCCTTGAGGCTAAAAATTTTCAAGTCCAGCCCTTTAGGCTAAAATATTTTTTTTTTTTTTTTTTTTTGAAGGAACGGTAGATTTTGTATTCATTCATATGATATAAAGTTACAGCACATACATGATTCCATAAGAATCATATTGGAAGAATTCCAGCACATAAAAAACCCTGAATATCTAGGGGGAACCCAGAAGATCCAGGGAAAAATAAGAAACTACTAACATAAAGTAGAATGAATGGACAAGTTAAGTACTAGCAATGGAGTCATTCAACATCTTCTTCGGCTTCAACATACTATAGTGGTAAACCATCCTTCTTCTGCTAAAACCAAATATTATAGGAACCTCTCCATGGTTTCCAAATAACTGATCCATTTGTTAGCCCAACTCAGAAAGTAGCGGCTTCATTACCCTTAATGGCCACATATAGATTAAGCCCAAGAAAGATTTCCAAAGATCCTTAGCAAACCGGAGGAGTAAAACATGAACCAAAAAATCTGGAGGAAACAGAAAAAAAGGACATGTAGACAAATAATTACCCAACTCTTATGCCTGAAGAGGCTAACATTCCCATTATAAAAGGCAAAGGCAATCTCCTAGCTCGCCATAAATCAATCCAATGAATACCAACTAGACCATAGCCCAGCCCTAAGAATATGATTCAAAAATGGTGCATTGTTGGAGATGCCTCTAGATCATCATGTTCACTTACAAGTAAGAATTCAAGAGCTATCCATCCACAAACCCTCCATCGTAAAATGAAATCCAAGGTCTCCCGCCACTTGAGTTTCAAGACTTCGATCTAGTAAACCGATCACAAAATTTCGCTAGGATACATAAAAATCTCCACATATACATAGAATATATGGATGGAAGCAACAATAAAGTTAGAATAGGCTGCCACACTATTCTTAAAGCCACCATGTGCTTTTAAAGTTCTCGATTCTTTATAACCAAATGACCTCCCCGATCATCCCAAATTCCTTAAATTGATGGAAAAATTAAAGAGACTTCAAACAATCATCTTGAAGTCGGTTAGACTTAGAATAAGCCCAACCCACTAGACTACTCTCCGTGAGCCCAAATTTTAAATTATAAACTGTGAAAAGACACCTAAAATGCCAACAAATCTTGAAATCTGACTAATCAATCTGCCATAGCTACATAAAGAAACAGAACTTGTTGCCTCCATCTTCCGATTCTATGTACATTCTGCCAGCAAGATGTGGAAAAGGAAGGAAGATTCCTGCCAGATTATTAGGATGAAATAAGGATCACCTAGATGAAGCCACGATCCTTGTTGCTCAAAATCAAAGCAGGAGAAATCCCTTCGGCTGGCCCCAATTGAATCATTGCTGCCCTTACCCATCCCTCCGCCATCCAAAAAGAACCTTCCTCCTCTGGCATGGCCGAATTGGGCAGGCAGGGCCGGATGCGCATGAACGGCCGTAGGGCAAAGCCCTAAGCGGCCAAGCGGTGCGCCAGTTCCCTTTCGCCTTGAGCTCTCTAAAAATTTTTAAGTCCAGCCCTGTAGGCTAAAAATTTTGCAAGTCCAACTATTATGCTGCAAACATATTAGTTGTCTCAGGACTTACTATACACTACACAAAGAAAAGAACACCTTATACTTCCACCTTGGATTTCCCTAAAGCAAATGTAATTCAAATATCCGTTTACCTTATAGCTACAAATGCTTAAAACATAGGTTGCTCATGTGCCAATAAGAAGGTAAGAATATCTCCCAAAATAATTCCCTGCATGACAATTTCTATGTCCTGCGAAAAAACTCAATCATGATATTAGAACTTGCAAACCCAACCAAATATTATGGTTCTTTGGGTTATACCAATAATTGCATGTATCACCTAACATAGGTTCATGTCTTACACATTAATAACCTAGAGAATCCAATGACCAAATGGTACATTTCTTTACTAACACATCCTCAAATGATTTTTCTTTCAACATACCCACAGAAATATTATAGAAAGTTCTAAGGCTTGAAATAGTTTATTAATGGCTTCAAATGAAATGCGGATACTTATGAAGATCTAATCAATCACAACCAAGGGAGAGACCATGGCACAACCCATTTCCATATTCATTAAACTTCTATACCAAGTTATGCTCTGCAATTATTTCATATTAACCAATCACTTCATGGTCCAAATGACCTATGATTTTCTCAGTTCTTCATAAGTTGGCTCATAACTAGCATTGTTTCCCAACACGTCTTTCAAGCTTTGATTTTGGCCGAGATTCAGTCAATACATTAAATCTTTTTGGAGCAGAACCCTTGAGGGAAATCCTGCAAAAAAAACAAGTTAATGCTCTTATGCCATCCAGAATTCTAGTTACATTCCTCGAGACCTAGTCTTACTTCTTCAGGGCTTTTAATTTCGCTCAAACAAATACCAAAATATTTCTAATAGAGCAATTAGACTAGTCCTTACTCGTTCACTCAAAATGAACAAAATGAAAACACACAGGCTCCAAGAGAAATCGGAACCCTGCTCTAATACCAATTTGATATGATTAGCTAGTCTCCAAAGATCTATTGCAAAAACAATCGTCAAGAAACAAGTCAAGTAAGCACAAATCCACCCTTCCGGGTAAGCTCACCACCCAACAGGGTTGTCCTTGAGCAAGAGACTTCCAAAGAAAGGAAATAAAGCAAGTTAGCCACTACAAACCCTTTGTAGCAAAAATATAAATTTGAGGAATAGGCTAGGCTCAGGATTAGGCTTAGATCTTCAATTGGGATAGAAACAAGCCCCCAACGCTTACATAGTTGCCTCCTTATATAACATTCACTCCCTTTATAAAAAGGTAAAGGTATCCCTTAATAAGCCATACTTGAATGAAATCCTTATATTTAGCCCAAGTCCCTTTTTAACATTAAAAGTACCCTTTTGTGCCCATTGATATAATAGATGCGTAACTTTCTTAGCTATAATAATAGTTTACTATATTTTCTACGGTTCTTAGATTAGCTTATGGTTTATAACTTGTCCTATTTTATCTTAACATATATAATTGCTTTACTTTCGACGTTGAGGCACTCATCTACACCGTTTATAAAATTTCAAAATAATCTTTTTTTTTTTTGAAGAACTATGTCATCAATATATTAAAAGAATGGTAATGGTACAAAACAAGTGAGGAGGAAGGAGAACTGCCCCAAAGAGGCAGCGATACCTCAACACTCCACAACAAACTCATAGAAAAACTGCAACTCTACTGCTGTACAAACCGACCATCACCATCTACAACACCCAAGAAGTCCCGCCAAATGGCAAACTTCCGCTCTACTAATCCCGGGAACACCAGAAAGCTTTTGAAATAGCTTGTACCTGAGTCGAGGAATCAGAGAGGCTGCAGGCTACTGAATCCCCTGAAAGATCCACAACCGCTGCCGCTTCCAAATCAGCCACACCAACCAAACCACGCGATGGATGCAAGGCTTGCCGCCGCAAGAGCGCCAAGCACCAGATACACATGAAGCAAAGAATCACCTGGCTAGTCAATCTCACCAAATGCAGAGCCCCGACCCAATCCTGTGCAGCCTTTGCAAGTGAGGGCATAAAACCGCATAATGCTCCACGCCTCACGATGAAGGCCACAACAAGGGCAGAGAGAGGGCTCAAACACGCCTAAATCGACTCACAAGGGCATTCACCGATCGACAAATGTGCACCACCGCCACAAAAGCACCCTAACCTTCTGGGTGGGGAAGTGAGCTCCATGTCCACGCCCAAACCAAGCGCCATCGAGAACCCGGAAGCCGCAGAGACCACTTGCCCGGCGGGGGCAGAGTGTCATGAATAGCCAAGACCCTGCAACAAGACCGCACAAAACAAGAAGACACAACATCCGGATGAACCTTCCAAATCTGCACCACCACATCATCCCGAGGGACTATAGGTATGTGTGCCGAATATTCCCCGCCACTTGTTCCCGTGATAGCCCTGGCCACCGCCCTCCCTCAGCGAAAAGTGAGCTCGAAAGAACTCCCACGGCTAGCTGACCACCCCAATACCAATCCTCCAAGGTGAGCACAAGCAGGTCGCCTCCAACGGGCTCATAAGGCCCGCATGCACAAAGGGCAGCCAAGGGAAGTGCGCTAGGGCATACAACAAAGCCTGTGGCAACTCCACATGCACAAATGGCTTCCCAAACGCCACACAATGGCAAAGGGACTGCAACAACAGCGCCACACCAGGAGAAGATGCTCCATCCTGCAGAGTGCTCCAAACAAACTTGGAGACCAACACCTTACTATGCAAATAAAATCCGTAATGGCCAAGCCCCCATCCTCCCCGGGCGGAGACACTTCCACCAAGCCACTTTAACAACCGCCCCTTCATCATCCCCGCCCCACACAAAAATTTCAACAATCTTATCCAAAGCCTGTATCTTACCCTCAGGAGCTAACATCGTAGATGCTGTATATGCACATGAGTGGTAAAGTACTGACTTGGCAATAGTGATCCTACCTGCCATGGACAACTTGCTACCCTTCCACCAATTCAGGTATTTCTGCAACCCCTGCAAAATCTCATCCCACACCCTCCCCATGGAAATATCCCCTCCAAAGGGAATACCCAACAGCTTAGTACACACATTACCTGGAAGCACCTTCCAACTTCTTTTGCCCGCTGGTATATTAGAAGCTCCAGATGGGAAAAATGAGCTTCGGGCAAGGTGACACGACGTCGTTCTCATGGATGGCTTGCCTAATCCTAGCGACCTGCCTTTAAATTTTGGAGTTTCTAAAAATCGGCTTGCTCTTCCATTTTTTTGCGGCCATAGCGCTTCCTTGCTCAACGCTCAACTCCGCCGCCCACTTGTGGACGAAGGCAGAGCCTATCTCCCTCCTGTGCCATTGTGCTATTTCGTGCTATTGCCATCAGCAAGCTTGGATATGCTGTAAGAATTGGGTGCTTCCCCTCCGACCTGTGTTTTCTTACTGCTGCAATTTTTGAGCTAGGGTTCACGTGGTCAGCTTCAAGATGGCAGAATCGCTGTGAGCAGCGGCAGATGGAAGATGCATGAGCAGCGGTGGCAAACGTGGTGAAACCCGTGATCAGAAACCCACCGGCATAGCCATAGCCTACGATGTAAAGAGAGGTTTTAATCAGAGACGATTTTCAAAAATGAGACAGGTCTCAGATTTTCTTTCATTATCAAAGGCTTTCTGTGAATTTTTTTTAATTGGCTCATAGCAAAGAGGTCACATTTCCCGGTATCTATGTGGCAGATGTCTGGCTTTGATATTTTATGGTATGGACCCAAAGCATGATATTGATATCATTGGGCTTGATTACTTCGCAAAAATGAGTCGTTTCTCTTCAACGAGCTCTGCAAATTGGTTCTAGCATTTCTTCTTTAGGACCACATTGATGCACCACTCATGTCAGTTGTATGACCTGAAATGATGCTCATGACTGAATGTAATAATGGTTTGCAGAGTTTATGAGGTCAATGTGTGCTTTGCATGCGGAGCATACTGTAAAATATGAAAGGTAGGATTTTTTTTTTTTCTCCATTCAATTTTCTTTATATCGTAATGTGCAATTCTACATTCAATTTCTGAGTTCATGTTTTACTTGAAATCAGCTTTGTTGCAGAATATGGTACTCTTAGGTCTGTGCCAATCTAAGTAAGTTTGGCCATGTCTTAGATTGTACAAATTACCTAGTCATACATTTTGCATTGCATTCCATTCCTGGTTAATAGCTACTTGGTTAATGGATGTTCTGCATTTGATAGCTTTTTGGCTTTCTCTTTTAAAAAATATGAGTAATCCTTTCGTTTTCTTTTGCGTTTTCTACGCCATTCGCACCTCCTTGATCTATTCTTTATTTCCTATCATGGCATTTAAATATGCAGTTCATGCTGAAACAACCAAACTTGCGATGTAGCTCACTTTGTCATGATCTGGCATGCTTAGAGGTCTATGCTATTTATAGTACATGATCTGGCATGCTGAAAGATCCCGGACCATGAGTTCTTTAAGTTAGTCCAGATCCATGAACTGGGTATTTTCAAAAGAAAATTTTGGATTATGCCCTTCCCTCGCAGTCATGGGCGTACCACATTGTGCCCAGATATGAAATGGCGCTCCGGTTTATGGAGACTATGGAATGTCGGAATTTCGGAGTAGCGATGATTTAAATCATGTATGTGTATTGTTTTGTGTTGTTCATTGTGGCTTTAGAGCTCTTTCTAATTTTAAGTAATTGCATTAAAGGACTGCTGTTTATACTGCTGGGAAATCTATTCTAGAGTCTGTCAATTAGGGGCAGAGTCTTTTGATTCATATTCCCTTGGAAAAAATCTGAAGAAGGTAGATGTGGAGAATCTGGTAAAGAAGGCCTCCAGTTCTAAGCCATTCTCTGGAGGAACAAATGCTCTGTATCTACTCCTCACTTCTGATGATGTGAACGTGGAAGGTTTTTGTGTGCAAACATGCGCTTCGCATTCTTCAATAAAAATGGGCCAAACGCAAGCGATTCCGTATGCTTGGGTTGGAAACTCTGCAATCCAGTGTCCTGGGAAATGCGCATGGTCGTTTGCAAGCGCCAAGAATTATTTTGGCCTGATACAAAGCCATTGACTGCTCCAAATGGAGATGTGGGCATTGACGGAATGATCATAAACATTGCTACCATGGTTGCTACCGATGGCTATTATCAAGGAGATGCTAAAACGCCACTAGAAGCCGCTACAGCTTGCACAGGTGTGACGTCCCCTACTCATATACGGTGCACTCACCGTATACAAACAGGAGTTCATCCCCCATACCAGCTCCATGCTAATATAGGGCCCTCCACGTATCACTGCAACCTTGAAGAGTTCCAGTGGGAAGAATGAAGGGGTCCTTTACCCTGTCTCCCTCAGGGCCTACCTAGCTGCGGAAGCGTAAACATACATGTAAGTAGTACATACATCAACATCATGTGACCATCATGAAGGATGGTCCTCCACATATCTGCATAGACAAAGATCAGCACATCACATAGGGAATCCTACCCAAGGCTTGGACTCAAAGGGATGACTGACGGCTTGGGTCTCCAGAGTTCATTGCAGACAGAATTCATGGCAATGGATTTGGCTGGCATAGGAACATGGCATTGGGTTGTCCACTCCATCCGCCCCCCCCGTGCACACTTTGCGAGTGGGCTGAAAAGTGTTGGGACTGATCAGAGTCTCACGGATGCATAGCCAAAAGGGCTATTCCCCGGTTTCATCTCCCCGATTCGATGGGGCGGTAGGGATCACTCCCCCGAGATCTACATGCCGACGGGTGACTAGAGGGCCACCGCCCTGTGCTCGACCAACCCAATGGAAAGTGAACACCACTTCACGGGGTGTCGAGCCCATACCTTACCCGCGACTCGCTGGTAAGCTATTGGGCCTAGTCACAATGATCCCTGGTGAGGGCCTTACACACCGTGAGGGACCGCCAAGAGTCGAACATGAACCTCCTTCTTAGCCGGTCCTGCCCCTTCACCCACAACCCGTGTGGTTCTTGTGCACAAAGTGAATCTATAGTGTGCTAGAGAGGCTAACTAGGAGCATCAACTACTAGGCTTGAGGTCTCTACCCCCTTCCCAATACAAGGAGTTCACAGAGATACATCATCCATATACATCACGTAAGAACTAAAGAACAAGATCTAATCTATAGCATAGAGTTAGGTTCTTTAGTTAGAGCTTGGTATCTAGAGATCTAGATGGCTGCTATGGGCAATTTAATAGGCTAAACTTACTGATACAATGACTGGAAGACGGTTTAGGCTATTAAATTGACTAAATACCGATCCTTGGGTTGCTCCTCCTAACCTCGAAGTTCGACCATCCCGCCGAACCGCTTTCGAATCAAGGGAAACTAATGGTGCAATTCGCTTGGGCAACGCTCGAGGCGGTTTTGGCTCCCTCGGGCAGCCAAAAACAGAGCTCTAGAACTCTAGGGACTAAAATGGCAAGTTAGGGTTTCTCCTACCTAAATAGACAAGGGGTTAGGGCTAGGGTTTCCAATTATCCCTTTAGGCATGTGGGATAATTGGGAATGGGCCCACTTGCCTTTAATGGCTAGGTAGCAAAATGTGCCCACATGGAAAGGTGTGCACCTTAATAAATGTGCACATTGGTAAATGTGCACATTAATACATGCACATACCTAGCAAGTTGCCCCCTAGGGGCTACCCACTTGGCTACACGCTGGCGCATATGTCGTCGGAGTGGCGGTAATGCTGATGAGGCAAAGATAAAGATACGCCCCGGGACCGTGATATCGTGGCCGGAACGTCACATTCTCCCCACCTTGAAATGATGTTGTCCGCAGCATCGTGGGTCTCCCCACCTTGGAATCTTCCTAACCTGCAATCAACCTGATGCATACGATATACTACTATAATACTTACACATTTATTAAGATTACCTTAAGGTAATATTTTTAAATCATTATTACGCCATCACATTATGAAATAACTTGTCAATTCGTAACTTCTAATAAAACAAGGTACTTATTAGTCTCCGTTATCACAACATTTAGTTTATCACAATTTAACACTTTCATATACAATTATTATTTAATGTACTCTTCTTTCGTTGCAACACATTCCAACAAAATTTGTGTTGCAAGTCTTCGCACTTTAAAATCCTGCATTAATTTTACAATATCTATAATTACATACTTACTATCTTAATTATTAGAATTACTCTAAGGTAATGTTTAAGACATTACTGTACTATTTCATTATCCAATTAACTTATCACTTCATAACTTAATCCACGCAAGGTAATTATTAACCTTACTTAATACAACATTTAAGTTTGTCAAAGTTTATCAATTTCATACAAAATTTACACTTCTAAGGTACTTTTCATTCCTTGCAACACATTATAACAAAATTTGTGTTGCAAGTCTTCGTAGCTCGACCTCCTTGCCCTCTGGAGCGCTCTATTGGCCTGCAGGTCGACACTACGTTATTACCATTTTAATTATTAATAACATTTTTTGTTATATGGTGACCACCCCACCTATCTACATGGATGCATGGCTAATCTCCCGGCGTAGGAAGAGGGTGAATCTTCCATTATGGCCGTGGAGACAGTGCCTATATGCCTATATGCCGCTCATGCCTACACCCTAGTTGCCCAGCGTGGAGGATAGGTCCTTCCCGTATATGGGCGTGAAGGCCAGATTCCTCCTTTCAAAGCATATATGGGGCTAGAGGTGCTTTTCCTATCAATGCATTCCTGAATGACCTCCTTTCTCTCGAGGTCGTCTACTTCCGTGGAACAGAAGTAGACTTTCTAATCTACCTTCCACTCATCCAAGCAGAAACGCGGTCATGCCTACATTGACATTACACCACGCCCTAGAGATCACCGTAGTGGTCTCATCATCGGTAACAACGCATGCAACCCATACCAAGCATAGGTTGCATGCGTAGATTAATCTTAACTACACATGAAACTAATCTAAATACAAATCGACATGCCTGAGCCGATTTTTGCTGGCTCCTTTAATGCATGTGATTAACATAATTACCCTAAGGTAATATTTATGAATTAACATTATCATAGTATCGGATACATTACTTCCGATAGTACAATTATATTTACTCTAAGCTTTGCAATATTTAACGACTTTTAGATCGCGATTATTTAAACAATAACCCTGATTTAGACCTATTGTATCATAGACAAGGTTTTAATTATCATACACAAGAATTAGATGTGCTTCTTATTCTCTTCCTTGGGTCCTGCATTACCCTTGGAAGTATATCCCTAAGATGCACTTAAGTATATCTGAATTCTATTTCCTATTTATATTTATAAGGACCCGAGGTCAGCTATCCTTTGAAGGAATTGCATCCTTGCGAAGGATTAATTAACATGCTACCTCACATTATCGTTGTTATTTAACTTATTTCCCTATGATACACATATGTACAACAATTTCTATGCAGTTATTAGGATCTATATTTAACTTATCTATAAGACACATTAAAGATTATAATGCATGCGTACACCTTACCTAAGGTTAGGACGCATCCACCCATTGAGCCGGCGTCGAGTAATTTTGGAGATGACTTGGTCGTTGCATCGCTCCCATAGTTTTGCTCCACTTCATTGGTGTAGTTAGCTACTACGTCAGTCTCGCACGTTGAAGGCCTCCTGATCACTAAGGTATCTATCTCTATTCGCTTCGGCCATTGCCGGAGTGAACTCTATTCTACGGGTTCAATCCCTCCCACTTCTTCGAAAGGAAAATGGTCCTGCACCACTTCAATGACGTTGTACACAACGTCATATATATCTATTCTCTCCCCTTAAGAGGTTATATGCTTCTTACTTAGCACATTAATTTACTAGCCTTAGCTGATATATATAACCATCTAAGATGGATGCACATATTATGTTATCATTTATTTCAATATAGCTATGGGTTACCTACTTAGTTAGAACGATTCTAAACCACAAGGTTTTGTCATCATGACAATCCCTTTTGTCTCAAAAGACTATTTGATTACTATAATTCTTATTTTAGATGTACCTTACATGTATTATTCTTTTATATTCTAGAGATTCCCCCTTTCTTAGTTATTTAGCTCTTGGAATATTCCTACCAATCGAATTGATGTCATCGTAACAAGTTGGCCGGACTTGTTAGATTACTTCTTTTCTTTCAGTTGGATTATTCTTTGGAGGTACTAGATTTATACATGGTTAACAACTATCCTAGTAATGATTCCTTCTTAGCGAGGAGATCAATCTCACCAAGTGGTTTCAATACATTGGATGTCTGTTAACAATCGTGTATAATTATAGTTACTCCTATGTATTTCCTTCCCAATCCTTGATGCTTAGCTCAATATTGGGACGATCCTTTCAGCGAGAATATCTGGAAATGCCTTCTAATCCCAATATGGATGTTACCGTCCATACATTTAACCTACTAGGCCCCATGGCCTTAGATCCTTGAGCTTGCTAAAAGCTCATCCACTCGTTGCCTGCTTGAAGTAGCAAGGTAACGTTCTTCCGAGTCGCTCGATACTTCAGTCTCCTTGACGGTGGCTCCTCTTTGATGTAGAGGTTGACTTTGTTCGTTAGGAGGCTCTCATTGCTGCTGGCTTGATGGTGTAGTTGATCACTTGAATCTTCCATGCCGCTTTTCAAAAGCCTGAAGATGGCGCCGTTGAAAAAGATCTTTCATCTTGAACTTTTTGTCTGTATCCGATATTGTTTCTTCGACTCTGTATCCGATATTGTTTCTTCGACTCCATCGACGTCTCATACGTCGAGTCCTCTTGTCGTTATCGTGTTGCTCGAAAAGTGTTGAGGATGTTGATTGCTTCACCCCTGCAAATTGCCTGACATCTCTTCCTTTGATCTGTTACGCTATGGGAGGGAAGGAATAACAAGGGAACTATACATGCAAAATATATAGTTTATATAATTACAATTACTACTAGAGCTATTAGGTCCCCTTGTGCCTCCCTTCGAAGTTCGCACCTACTCCTTGGCAATGTCATCTGTTTCCTCCCTCCCTGCAATGGTGTTGACGATCTATATCCTCCTATTTGTACGCCGGCCGTATTCCGGGGGTAACTTGGTGATATACTTGGGCCCTCCGTTTGTCTGGCTTATGGCACAACACGCTTTGCATCACATTCTAATTAAAGGTGTGCTGGTCGTTGATGTTTCGACATTTCGGTCTCCGCCCCGATCCGTTCTTGGGCGGTAATTGTTCCCCCTTCATGATACTTGAAGCTATTTGAGGCGCCTCTTGAGGTCGTTTCATGATTCCTTTGGCTATACTCCTCCGAGTTGTTCTCTTCTCGCAGCTTATTCTTTGAATCGCCCATCCTTGTTTCACCAAGTTGCATGCAAGTCCACGTGCAAGTCATCGGCTCGCCTCAGCCTAGATGCTTCTCCATCGAAGCTTCCAAACTTCCTTGTTTGATCCCCTCGATCACATGGCTTGACGTTGTCACGCCTCCACGCTGCTATGCCGCCTTCTTGTCTTGAGGAACCTTCCGGTGGCTTTGATTGTGCTCTCGTCGGGCTTTGATCCTCCCCGCCTCTAGGGAGCTCGTGGAAGCAAAATTACATTGCTAGCACTTCTCCAGGCTTTCGGTTCTTGACCTTTGTCCCTCTATGCATGTCGGTCTCTCACCGTAAGGCATCGTGGCTCTTCTCCCCTGCCGGCTATGTTGTCGGATGATGGATCCTTATATCTCTGGCAGCTTGACCCTTGAGTTGAAGAAGTACCTGCCTTAGATATGCTCTTGTCGCTGAATAGCCCGCTATTATCTTGAACTCTCTTTTGCCGGCTGGTGCTTCAGGTTGCTATCCTTGTCGTTAAGGTGTCGAATGCTTCTACCTTGGGCGCTTTGACGCCAGCCACATGCTCCGAGATATGATCGGCTTCTTCTCTTCTAATTCATCGGTAGGAGTACCACGGACGATATCTCCTCGTCATGGTGCCTTTCGTAAGTGCATCTCCATCTAGTCCACGCGTCATAGCGATTCCCTATATTACCACAAGGTGGAATTATGGTCGCCGAGATGTTGTCTTCTTAGTTGTCTCGCTGATGTCTGGCGTTCCTCCTTCTATTGTTGAGGCCACTGCGTCATAAGTTCGCCAAGTGTTGCCGCCGCCACAAGATGTAGTGTTGTGTCCCGACGATGTCCCGTTGCAACAATGATGATCTTGACATGACCGGTGTTGTCTCTTATTCGACATTGGGTGGACGAGTCGCCTTCTACTGTGGCACTTCCTAAGTGTTTGAGTCGGTTTGCTTGGCCTCCTCAAGCTTCTCCCTCGTACTTGCTCTTCCATTTCATGGAATAATTTAAGGGCTAAACTTAGCTATTTGGCGATTTTTTAGCACATTTTCAAAAACATTTGGCTAAAGTAAATGGAAAAATTTGAGAAAAAAATAATAATTTTAGCTTAACTTTTTTTGGGACTGCACCAACCTTGGGGCTCTTTAGCCAAACGCTAGAAAGTAAGAGAGTGAAATTTTGTATTGTTTAGCTAGACCATAGAAATTTTTAGAATGAATTTCGGCCCAGTTTAGCTAATATCATTCTAGTTTATATGAAATATATGATTAGTAGTTTAGTTTCTAGCATTATGAATTAAGTTAAGCCCTAGATTTTGCTAGTTAGCATTATTTTAGAATGTTTTCACAAAGAAAATGACCAAAATAAATGGAATATATTGAAAACAAGTATAGGAATTTGGCTTAATATTTTCCGTTGGCCACACCACAGAAATTTGTGGGTTGATGTTTGGGTTAGTTTAGATAAACACCAGAAAGTATGAGACGAAAAACGTGTAGAGTTTTAGCTAAACCACAGAAAGTTTTGGGATTAATATCAAGCAAGTTTAGCTAAAGTCATTTTGGCTAATAAGAAATATGCGATTAGTAATTTATTCCCTGTTCCATTTTGATCTTGGGCTATAGTTGTGCTTCCTTGCTTCCTCTTTTGGTAGCCGAAGTGAAGGAGCTTCCTGATCTAAGCGCTAAATCCGTAAAACGTGACTTTAAACTCGTGTTTCTCTTTCTCCACTATATCTGTGAGCACCCGAGATATACAATAGACATATATGCATTTACATTGGGATTTTAATTCATCCATTTTTTCAAAACAACTACGAAGATCTACTTAATTGTTTATACTCCTTTAGGGTTTCCCCTCCTCCTATCGCGTTTGACCCTTTGGTTTTGCTGCATCTTCTTCATTCTGGTTGACTCCAGGGTTCCTTTGAGATGCTGCTACTATTGTTGAGCTTTATGTCCGATCCGAAACTCGTCCGCCAATTCGCGAAGTGTTCGTCGATGTGATCCCTTGAGAAAGATGCTCCTCGTTAATGTGTATATTCGTCGTGAGGAATGCGGTGACCGCTCAACGTCCCTACATGCAGTGTGTCGTTGCAGGGTTGCCGATGTGCGGTGCCGTTGATCGCTTGAGTAAGATCACCTAGCTGTTGCAGTTGGGCATTCTTGAATGTCGTGGTCGATAGGCAGGCATTGTGATTCCTCCACAGGTTGAATTTCTGAGTGCGACTCCTGTTGCTTGGGCTTTGCTTCATTCCGAAGTGCCTCTCCTGTGCCTAGAAGTGTGATCATCTCCATTGCACCTACCATAGCTCCTTCTGGTCGCCTTTGCGTGATTTGTACCTACTGGCTAGGTCGTCTCCTCCGTCCTTTGGGTCCTATCCATTCGAGTCTCGCACTCCTTGGCTGTAGTAAAGTCGTCCTTCCTTTGGTTTCTATGTGTTTTCGGTCCGAATTCTTGTTCGAAGGAATATTCTCCTCCTTGATCTTGCCCCTAATGCGATATAGGCCTTCAAGCCCAGATGTTCCTTCCGTGGTATCGCGCTCCTCCCCCTCATGGTCTCCTACTTTTTGGAACCGACGAAAGTTCTCCTGCTGGTGCAAAGGAGCTGGAAGCTTGTCCTGATTAGCCTTAGGTGCTTTGTGGTTGCCTAGCTTGGTTACTCCTTTTGTTGATGTTGCATGACATTCACTTGAGCTCTTTGGGCGCACGGTCATGGTGATCTTCCCTCCGTTTTTTATCACGCCCTGTCGCCATTACTTCTCTCCTCGGCGGAAGATTATGCCCTCCTCGCCCTAGCTCGTGATGCTACGCGCGTCGATGTCTAACGCCTTCCCTCGCGACTCAGTATTTTGTCAGCTTTGCGCTTTTTCCATTTGAACTCATGTGCGCCGAAGTTGGTGAAGGCGCCGAGATCCTCTTTTCATGTGAGCTCATGGACGTGGTAGCCGAGAGGTTGACATCTAGAAAATTCTTGATGCCGTTGGTTACCAATTATTCTTCCCATTTGATGAAGATTGATGATAGGCCGGTGGTATCCTGTTCTACTCGCTTGTCTGGTTGAGGTGTTTGTCGCTTGTGCTTCCCTCTCTTGGGTCCGCCTTTCTCGGTCTCCTCTCCTTATCCGCCCCCAGACATCGGCCGACCTTGATGTCTTCAAGAAGTTGCGCTCTAGCTCTTCTCGTGGCTCGCCCTCAGATTTCGAAAAGCAACGCCAGATATCCTAGAGTCTAAGGGTCTACTTGAAGGGCTCTCCTACAATATTTTGGGCTCTATATGCAAACAAGATGGCTTGAGCAGCATTATTGAAGACATATCTATGATCTACAAGTCTATGGACATTAGGACATGTGGTATAGCATGAAACGAGGTTTGTTTTGCAAAACCTCCATGATGTTTGAGGCATACTCTAAGGTCCTAGCAAAGTTGGTTTGGGGGAGTCCAATCTCTACACATGGAGTGACTTGGGCCGGTCTAGACTCTAGCTCCTTTCTAGGTACCCTGACAATAGGGAGTGTCAATGTGGCGGCTATATAAGTCAAATTCTATTAGAAGGACACAGAATTATGTCAAGGTTTATGCCTTTGGCATGACCCGAGGTGATGTACCAACAGTTGGACTTGGGTTGGTATGCTGAGGTCTAGATGACTATAACAAAGGGGTGTTCTTGGGCACTTCTATCTAGGAGTAAGGCATCAGCTTCGAAATGAGAGCAATACTTTGTGAAGCTACTAATGGGGTATGCTTCTATTTACAAACAAACCACAGTTTGGAAAAACAATTCAAGGGTTTGAGCAATTTTGGTCATTTTGAGCTGGGGTTTGACATTTCTAGCCTAATTTGAGGTCATAAATGGGGTCTAGGCTGTCTAATGGTCCTATTGCAACAATTCTCAGGCAATTTGGAGCTCAGAGTCTCAAGTTATGGAAGTTCAAAGTTTGAGGTCTCATTAGGGTTGCGCCCTCGCTCAAAAACTAAAGTTTAGTTCTTTGACCAGCGCGAAATGTAAGACATTGGCTGTAAATTGGGTTAAACTTGTCTAATTTGGGTGATCTAAGGGTCTATTCATGCTAGTCTCCTCGAGTTAGGCAGAATGGACCCCTTACTTGGTCAATTTGGAGGTGTTTTGGTCTAGATTGGACATCTCACAGGTTGCACCTCGTTCAAAAACTAAACTTTAGTTTCTTGACAAGGCGCTGAAATGTGAGACATCACACTTTTGGTCCGAGAATATCCTATTTTACTAAAATAAAAACTACTACTTGCTAACTCGTCCCTAATTAAGCAAGATTTGACACATAAACTACTCAAAATTATCATGTATTAACAAAATTATTGATTATTTACAACATATCTACCGGGATCTCCCTTAATTAAATTAGCTAATTGCATGTCCTTCCTCATGAGGGTTACTCGCTTTGCATGAACAAAGGCAAGCCGTTGAGTCTTCAAAATGTTGGACCAAATTTACGCTTCTGGCCGCTTCTTGAGCCTTGGCCTCCCGCTCTCGTTACGCCTCTCCTCTTCTTGTATCTCCTTCCTCCTTGGCCTCCTTGGCCTTTGGCTTTTGCCTTGCAGAAAGTCGAAATGGTGCTTTTTGGTGCGATCATATCGATCGAGTCCTCGTGTCTATCAAGATGTCAGTCTCTATCTAGCTTAAGGGTCTTGGTTCTAAGTCTAAGGCTTAGCCATTAATATTATCTAACATTATTAAAGCTTAAATCTCTAATTAAGAATTATATTTCAAACACAAACGATGCCCGCCTTCAGTGGTTGGCACGGGGTTTGGGGGTTCAACCCCTGTGGGTGGGAGGTTCAATTCCGCCATCATGAAATCCTTTTAAGATGAGGTTCAAATAGATTGAAAAACTAGACTAATCTAGCTAATTTCTAGGCATTAATTACAGGCTGCCACATAATACTGGAATGAGATATACTGGATCTCTTCTCTTATTGGGCAGTTTAAAAAGCTGACATGGCATTTTAAGCATCCCTTAATGGGACAAAATGTAATCTCATTTTTCCTCTAGTGCACATGAATGTGAGAAATTGGGAATGAAAAAAAAAGCATGGAAAAGCGAAGGCGAAAGAGAAAAAAGAAAAGAAGGGGGAGAGCAGGGAAAGGATGAAAAGCGAAGGGAAAATGTCCATCAATAAAGGAAAACAGAGAAAAGGGAATGGGAAAGTGAAGCGAGGGAGGGAAGAGACGGTTAAAAAAGAAAAAAAGGAAACAGAAAATGTGTAGGGGAAATGAGAAAAGGAAAAAGAAAAGTGTGGAGGAAAATGAAAATGGGAAAGAAAAAGTGGAAACAGAGGATAGAGAAAAAGGCAAAGGAAAGCAATTTCTAATGCATAAAAACTTCTTATAGCCCACCAACACTGGGGTTGGTTTTTAGATTTATGAAAAGGAGTTAGAGCTGAACAGGTTTCCGTCCACACAAGTTCCCAACTTATGTCCAGCAATGCTGGGTACCATTACTAGTATTAGATAAAAATATCCACCAATGGTCTAGCTAAAGATAATTGCTAACTTAACTTATTGTATATTCACTAAGATGCTTGGGTCCAAGGGTTAACATAAACATTTACAGCTTTCTTTCTCCTACTTTTGCTCCCGACAACCACTCCCACGAGCGCCACCATATCAATTCCTCCCCTTCTTGGGATTGATCGTCCTCGATCAAGAATTATATGGCAAATTAACACAACCAAGTCCATGATTGCAACCTACACAATCAAAAATGGTCAAGTCCAGCCCTTTAGGCTAAAAATTTTCAAGTCCAGCCCTTGAGGCTAAAAATTTTCAAGTCTAGCCGCCCTTTAGGCTAAAAATTTTCAAGTCCAGCCCTATAGGCTAAAAATTTTCCAAGTCCAATTATTATGCTGCAAACATATTAGTTGTCTCAGGACTTACTATACACTACACAAAGAAAATAACACCTTATACTTCCACCTTGGATTTCCCTAAAGCAAATGTAACTCAAATATCCGTTAACTTTCTTAGCTATAATAATAGTTTACTATATTTTCTAAGGTTCTTAGATTAGCTTATGGTTTATAACTTGTCTTATCTTATACCAATGGTCTAGCTAAAGATAATTGCTAACTTAACTTATTGTATATTCACTAAGATACTTGGATCCAAGGGTTCATATAAACATTTAGAGCTTTCTTTCTCCTACTCTTGCTCCCGACAACCACTCCCCCAAGCGCCACCATATCAATTCCTCCCATTCTTGGGATTGATCGTCCTCGATCAAGAATTATATGGCAAATTAACACAACCAAGTCCATGGTTGCAACCTGCACAATCAGAAATGGTCATGTCCAGCCCTTTAGGCTAAAATTTTTCAAGTCCAGCCCTTGAGGCTAAAAATTTTCAAGTCCAGCCCTTTAGGCTAAAATTTTTTAAGTCCAGCCCTGTAGGCTAAAAATTTTGCAAGTCCAACTATTATGCTGCAAACATATTAGTTGTCTCAGGACTTACTATACACTACACAAAGAAAAGAACACCTTATACTTCCACCTTGGATTTCCCTAAAGCAAATGTAATTCAAATATCCGTTTACCTTATAGCTACAAATGCTTAAAACATAGGTTGCTCATGTGCCAATAAGAAGGTAAGAATATCTCCCAAAATAATTCCCTGCATGACAATTTCTATGTCCTGCGAAAAAACTCAATCATGATATTAGAACTTGCAAACCCAACCAAATATTATGGTTCTTTGGGTTATACCAATAATTGCATGTATCACCTAACATAGGTTCATGTCTTACACATTAATAACCTAGAGAATCCAATGACCAAATGGTACATTTCTTTACTAACACATCCTCAAATGATTTTTCTTTCAACATACCCACAGAAATATTATAGAAAGTTCTAAGGCTTGAAATAGTTTATTAATGGCTTCAAATGAAATGCGGATACTTATGAAGATCTAATCAATCACAACCAAGGGAGAGACCATGGCACAACCCATTTCCATATTCATTAAACTTCTATACCAAATTATGCTCTGCAATTATTTCATATTAACCAATCACTTCATGGTCCAAATGACCTATGATTTTCTCAGTTCTTCATAAGTTGGCTCATAACTAGCATTGTTTCCCAACACGTCTTTCAAGCTTTGATTTTGGCCGAGATTCAGTCAATACATTAAATCTTTTTGGAGCAGAACCCTTGTGGGAAATCCTGCAAAAAAAAAAACAAGTTAATGCTCTTATGCCATCCAGAATTCTAGTTACATTCCTCGAGACCTAGTCTTACTTCTTCAGGGCTTTTAATTTCGCTCAAACAAATACCAAAATATTTCTAATAGAGCAATTAGACTAGTCCTTACTCGTTCACTCAAAATGAACAAAATGAAAACACACAGGCTCCAAGAGAAATCAGAACCCTGCTCTAATACCAATTTGATATGATTAGCTAGTCTCCAAAGATCTATTGCAAAAACAATCGTCAAGAAACAAGTCAAGTAAGCACAAATCCACCCTTCCGGGTAAGCTCACCACCCAACAGGGTTGTCCTTGAGCAAGAGACTTCCTTGACCATCTACAACACCCAAGAAGTCCCGCCAAATGGCAAACTTCCGCTCTACTAATCCCGGGAACACCAGAAAGCTTTTGAAATAGCTTGTACCTGAGTCGAGGAATCAGAGAGGCTGCAGGCTACTGAATCCCCTGAAAGATCCACAACCGCCGCCGCTTCCAAATCAGCCACACCAACCAAACCACGCACAGATGCAAGGCTTGCTGCCGCAGAGCGGCCAAGCACCGATACACATGAAGCGAATCTGGCGGCTAGTCAATCTCACCAAACAGAGCCCCGACCCAATCCCGGCAGCCACGCAAGTGAGGGCATAAAACCGCACAATGCTCCACGCCTCACGATGAAGGCCACAACAAGGGCAGAGAGGGCTCAAACACGGCCTAAACTGACTCACAAGGGCATTCACCTCGACATGTGATTTGCACCACCTGCCACAAAAGCACCCTAACCTTCTGGTGGGGAAGTGAGCTCCATGTCCACGCCCAAACCAAAGCGCCATCGAGAACCCTAAGCCGCAGAGACCACTTGCCCGAAGGGGGCAGAGTGTCATGAATAGCCAGCACCCGGTAACAAGACCAGACAAAACAAGAAGACACAACATCTGGATGAACCTTCCAAATCTGCACCACCACATCATCCTGAGGGACTATAGGTATGTGTACCGGAATATTCCCTGCCACTTGTTCCCGTGATAGCCCACCATCGTCCCTCAGCGAAAAGTGAGCTCGAAAGAACTCCCCACCTAAGCTAGCTGACCACCCCAATACCAATCCTCCAAGGTGAGCACAAAGAAGTCGCCTCCAACGGCCTCAAGGGCCCGCATGCACAATGGCAGCCAAGGGGAAGTCTTGCGAGGGCATACAACAAAGGCCTGGGGCAACTCCACATGCACAGATGGCTTCCCAAATGCCACACAATGGCAAAGGGACTGCAACAACAGCGCCACACCAGGAGAAGATGCTCCATCCTGCAGAGTGCTCCAAACAAACTTGGAGACCAACACCTTACTATGCAGCGCCAAATCCAGAATGGCCAAGCCCCCATCCTCCCCGGGGCGGAGACACTTCCACCAAGCCACTTTAACAACCGCCCCTTCATCATCCCCGCCCCACACAAAATTTCGAACAATCTTATCCAAAGCCTGTATCTTACCCTCAGGAGCTAACATCGTAGATGCTGTATATGCACATGAGTGGTACAAAGTACTGACTTGGCAATAGTGATCCTACCTGCCATGGACAACTTGCTACCCTTCCACCAATTCAGGTGTTTCTGCAACCCCTGCAAAATCTCATCCCACACCCTCCCCATGGAAATATCCCCTCCAAAGGGAATACCCAACAGCTTAGTACACACATTACCTGGAAGCACCTTCCAACTTCTTTTGCCCGCTGGTATATTAGAAGCTCCAGATGGGAAAAATGAGCTTCGGGCAAGGTGACACGACGTCGTTATCATGGATGGCTTGCTTAATCCTAGCTACCTGCCTTTAAATTTTGGAGTTTCTAAAAATCGGCTTGCTCTTCCATTTTTTTGCGGCCATAGCGCTTCCTTGCTCAGCGCTCAACTCCGCCGCCCACTTGTGGACGAAGGCAGAGCCTATCTCCCTCCTGTGCCATTGTGCTATAACAAAGTTTAAAATGAAACGCACTTATTTGCTGGAAACACACTTCAAAAGGAATCTTTGAAAGATTCCCTAAAATTCCCTTAAAAAAGTCCATTTTTAAGATTTTTTTGTGACAGGTGTGACAATTTAGTTAATTTAGGTACCTTTTTTGAGGGGTTGATTGAACATAACTTCCGTGCAAAAATTTCAAATAGCAATTTTTATCCTCCTATTTTAGAACAAAAAATAGTTACTTATGTAAAGTGTAGCAAAAAAGGGCAATAAAAAAAAATAGCAAGGGTAGTAGAGTGACAAAGAAGTGATATATTCAAGGTTGTGAAAATTGTACAAAATTATGAACAAAATTGTCAAAAATATAGGACATTTTGACAGACAATCATCACCGCACTTTCTCGTTTTTTACATGTTCGAGTCATCGGACAAACTTACATTTTGCGCCAAAGATCGGGATGCATCTCATCCTCCGACTCATTTATTCCCTCGATCACTTGAGCCTTCATCCTCGCCTTCACTCTCAAAACTAGATGTACTCGAACGATCTTCTTCCTCACTGTCTACAAGTGAGTCTTCATCATCATCTTTTTTTGCCACCTTTCTAGGTTGTTTGTCTAATCCACATGCCGACCTTATTAAAGTTTGAGTGACCATACGTAACTTATTAGCAGCAGTCAGAACAAAGTCATATGCAAGAACCTTTACTTCAGCTAGATCTATGACAGCAGTGCTTGCTTTGGACTTAGCTCTCTTTCCCACTCCTGTTTTTACCATCTCCAAAGTATAACTCCCACTGAAAGCATTGGCGTGATCGTTCTCATCCAAAGGCACTTTTAATTGAGTGGGAATTCCATCTTCTCTTGTTACCTCCAGTACTCTAGCTAGCCAAAATGGCCTCCCAGATTCATCATTATCAGCTGGGACAGCTATGAGCATTCCTTTCTGAATCTCTGAGACTGAACCAGATACTCGAGCAACTTGTTGTGCCGTGCGTCTGGGGCCAGTGTACATGACTCTGTCATCTTCATCTGAGCTAGCCAATATCTCTACATGTTCCTCTTGATTCTCAACTTGCACAGGGAGAGTTTGCCTAGATGGCCAGTTGAATGTAACTGGTCTTCGACCTTGTAATGAAGCTTGCAACATGTCACGTTGCCGAGAAAAAAACTGAGGCCACCATAAAGCATCTCGCCTCCCCCAAAGTGGTTAGAGCAGGACTGAATACTTGTCTCAATATAATCCAATGATTTGTTTGAGTCAAATGCTCTTCCCTCCTTTTTACTTTTTGTGATTTCTTTCAAGCTTTTAGAGGCATTTGCTTTCTGCAGAGAGCATGGAACTAGTATTGGGGATGGTGCGAATGAATTGAATACCTGCTTCTGGCTGCCACTGCAAGGATGTGGCATATTTCTTTCCTTGTAAGATGGCCTTGCCATCTACAAGTGAAATTTTGATCTGATGCTGAAATGTAATGTTTCTCAAGGCTCAATAGCACAAAGGACCTAGTTGATCTCTCCTAAAAATCCATTCTTTGAAATCATAAGTTTCTTCCAATAACTCGATGTCCGGACGAGGATTGTAGGAATCTTGGATAACCTCAATCATTGCTGGTAGGTCGAGAGCTTTTTTCGAAAGCAAGACGCTTAGAGAACCCATCAACATCCGATCAATTTGATCGTGGGTATGACCAACAAGCGTGAAACCAATCTTCACCTTCTTGAAGATTTGTTTCTCTACTAGCATAGCACATGTAAGCAAACAACGCCGATTCTTATTTTCCCTTGTCGTGTTGTCTAGTCAAGATACGAACCGGTGGTATATGTTCTAGATTGGAAAGAAGCTTATTCAATATTGTGATAGTGAGATTTGGATCAGCATGAATGTTTGGATAATTCAAAAATGCCTTGCAAGATAGTTTTCCATTAAATACCATAGCACCAACAACATGCGGATGTATGAAATCTTCTTCAAGAAGATCCTTAGGCACATTGACAAAATGTGGTAGGGTGGTCTTCTTCGTCCATTCCATCAATAACAACCGATATGTAGTTGAGTGGTTGTTCCAAAGGCTTTATTCCTATGTTTTGTCAATTTTCTCCTTTCCAAAGATTGTTGTTCTCTCTGTGCTTGTTCGGTTTCTCCTTCAATGCATCCGAAATGAAAATATGTTTTGGAAAGAACCTACTTTTAGCTAGAACTAGGCAAGAACACGCCCCGAAGCTTACTTTTTAGTGTGAAGTGTCCTTGCATTTTGTCTCTCGAGCTTTTAATTCGTGAGCATGTAGCACAAAATGCAGACATCCGGTGCTTTCTAGGAATGGACACGCATGAGAAAAACTCTTTTTCCAGAGCACAATAAAGTAGGAGTAGCAAACAAAGCGTTCTCCAAATCAACACACATCTCCTTATAATTATCGTAGACTTCTTGTTTCGTGAAATTGTCACTCAAGTGGTACATGGGGCTGTTAGGGAGTTTCTCGCAAGACTCCTTAAAGAAACCTTCCATCCAAGAAACACATTGAAGGGCATGAATTCTGGATATACCTCCTGAATGGCAGTAGTCATTAATGCCTGGATTCTTGTCAAGCCTTTTCTTCAGGCGGTCAAGTCATCGCCTCACGCCTAAAGCATGAATCAATTTGAAGGCCGTTTGACGTAGGGCCAGGGCCACCACCGTAAGTAAACTTCTCACCACAATCGGGCCTAATATTGAAGGCTAAGTAGCCCCTTTGGTCTAGCAGAGTCATTGAACTGTAACTATCACGAATCAACCTCAATTCCTTTAGTCCAATCTTAAGCAAACAACGTTGAGAACAACAATGCTTTGTATGTGTTGCCCGCAAGTGAGCCTCGTCCATGAGTTTCTTTCTTCTAACGGTTGTACATGCTTTCTTGTGTAAATTACGCTTAAGATTCTTACTTGCAGGGGCTTTGAATTCGAACATGGAGTCTTGTGGCTTCGGTAGGTCCTCGTCTGAGACATCAACATGAGGTGTTTCTTCGTCTGAGAGATCAACATGAGGTGTACTTGTAGATGCTGAGAGGTTTGATGTGGGCAAGTCCTGGGGGGAGGTGCTTTCCCTCTCTCTGGGAAAAAGTAATCGAGGTTGGTGACGTAGCTAACCAGCTCCTGAAGTGTCGTAGAACACAGGAGTTGCATGTCGCTGACTGCTCCCACTTGTTGTAGTACCATTTAGCGAAATGGATGGAGTTGGCATAATTTGCCTCCGGGGAGGGAGCCTACGGTGGACTATATAGGCTTACGACTAAAATTAACTGGAGGAGGTAGTCCGAGCTCTCTAGCCCGTGGTGGAGTAAAACGATTGGTGGGGCAAACGACGCTCAGGAGCGGGGGGTGTGGTGGAGTAAATTGAACCGTGGTGGAAGCCGAGGTGGTCGTGGTCGAGTAAGCTCAACGTAGCCGGGTGTTGGAATGTCGAGCTAGAATATTCATGACTACTTCCCCGTGTGTCCGCTGGAGGAGGTGTGAAACTCATTGTAGGTGGGAGCCCGCGAACAGAGTTGGAGGCTCTGCAGCTTCTTTCTCTCGAGCCATACTCGAAAGTTAGCGTCATCAATCGTATAAATTTATACGACGAAGAAATCAGACGGTATAAATTTATACGTAGATGGTATAAATTTATACAGAAAGGAAAACTCTTTAAGCGGATAAATATAAATTTATACGGAGATGGTATAAATTTATACAGAGGAGCGTAACATAGAACAGAAACGGTATAAATTTATACGAAAACTCACAGACACTTGTATTGGAAACTTTATGGAGAAACGCTATACGAAACGGCACTTAGCAGGGGTACTTAAGCCCGGCGCCGGCCACCCTATTTTCCATATACGCACATCGGAGTTGAAGGCGCTCGCGGTCCGCCTTATATACCCCTTCTTATTTGCTCTCCGGAACGTCTATACGCTAGTCCATACGGTCATGGCCACGTAAGTCTACTTTCCGTACTGTTTTAGTTTCTCTTTTGTTTTAATCTGTTAGAGTGGTAGATCGAGCGGTATAAATTTATACCGAGATGGCTCTGGATCGGTATAAATTTATACGCCCCGTGCTCTATACCGATTGTGTTCTGGAGCGGTATAAATTTATACCGCTCGAGCACGGGGCGTATAAATTTATACCGATCCAAAGCCATCTCGGTATAAATTTATACCGCTCGAGCTCGGGGCGTATAAATTTATACCGTTTCAAAATGGTTTGGGAATCTTGGTGTCTAGTGCTTACGGAATGGACCCGAACCTCAATATTTTAGTAATATTGTTGAGTTTTAAGCTTAAATAAGACAAAAAAAAGTGTTAATTAATTGTAGATTTTATGCCCTTTTAGCCTCTGTTTTTACTGTTTTTGTGTGTCAAAAAGTAAAAAAATGTTCTTTCTTACGAAAAAAATAATTTCTTAACGCACAGTTCCGGCCCAAGGATAAAATTTGTGCAGAAAGGCCAATCTTCAGGCCAATCTTCACAGGCTGCACCTCCTGTGCCACAGACGTACGAACTAAAAGACCAGACGTGGTACGTCCACAGGGGCGCAAGAGAGAGCAAACCAACTGAGGCGTACCTGTACTTGTGCCATCAGTCAGGGAAGGGCAAGTACAAGGCCGATGATTATTATCCTGCCGGCGAAATGATAAACCTGGTTGCTACAGAAAACGAAGATGAACTTTTCAATGGGACGTCTTCTATGTTCTCAGTAGTAAAATGCTTAGATTAAGCATGTGCAAGCCCAAAGACGTGAATGAGTACATATCTAAAAATTACAAGGGCGGCTATGTAAGTTATTCTTAGTGGCTTAACGTATAAATTTATACCGTCATCCTCCTAACTAAACCCTGCATTACAGGATATAGTGGACATTTTGATGTCAGTGGTGCTTTGCGATGAAAAGGTGTTGGTCAAAGGTCTGTGGTACCCCACTACTATCGAAGAGGAAGAAAATGTTGACGAAGTAGAAGAAGAAGAGGAAGAGGAGGAAATAGTAATACCAAAGGGAAAGGGTAGAAAGCATTCCCTGGTAGTTGATACACAGCCTCCCACCAAAAAAAAGACTAGAACCACAAAGGCATTGACTATAGAGGAGTCAGCAGAAGCTCTTCAGAAGGCTCCGGGTGCAGATATTGTTGTGAAGCCCGTGGACAAGTCAAGTGCTATTCTAAAAAAGGTTAATGACACTAAACTGCTTAAGCAAACAATTTCCTTGACATTGAGCACTATTAAGAGGCCGCCTAAAAATGAAGATGGGGTCAGAGTTCTTCAGGTACGAAAGCTGTACGCGGCACATGTGGCTATACTCAAGCAAAGAATGAGAAGGAATCCTCATGCCCATGTGTCGCCACTTGTTGTAATGGTTGACAGGAGTCAGTGCAACCAACTAAAAGATTATAAAAAGGCTAACTTTGAGGATTACACATATTTTGTACTTGGAGGCACACATAGTTACAAAGCAAGGAAGGAACTTTCAAAAGAGGAATCCCGTAACGAAGTTTGGAAGAGCGTAGAAGCACATATCTACGTTGGAGTCACAGACGAGGAAGCAAAGGTCATTGCCGTGAGTCATAATCTCGACAATGACTTCAGACTAAAAATGAGTCTTATAGACAACAGGGAATAAATTACTAATCACATATTACTTATTAGCCAGAATGACTTTAGCTAAACTTGCTGGATATTAATCCCAAAACTTTCTGTGGTTTAGCTAAACTCTACACATTTTTCCTCTCATACTTTCTAGCGTTTAGCTAAACTAACCCAAACATCATCCCAAAAATTTCTATAATATGGGCCAACAAAAAATATTAAACCAAATTACTATACTTTTTTTCAATATATTCCACTTATTTTAGTCATTTTCTTTGTGAAAACATTCTAAAATAATGCTAATTAGCAAAGTCTAGGACTCAAATTAATTCATAATGTTAAAAACTAAACTACTAATCGTATATTTCATATTATGTTAGCTAAACTAGCGCGAAATTCATTCTAAAAGTTTCTATGGCTTAGCTAAACAATACCAAATTTCACTCTCGTACTTTCTAGCGTTTGGCTAAAGAGCTCCAGGGTTGGTGCAGTCCCGAAAAAAGTTAAGCTAAAATTATTATTTTTTTCCCAATTTTTTCCATTTACTTTAGCCAATTTTTTTTGAAAATCTGCTAAAAAATCGCCAAATAGCTAAGTTTAGCCCTTAAATTATTCCATGATAGACAAGATCCGCTTCATGCACCGGGAATACGTAGAGTTCAAGCAAGTGCATGGGGAGGACTTCAAAAAACAAAAGAACAAGCTCCAAGAACTTCGAGAAGCTTGTGTCACAGAGTGCTGCCTCAGCTACGATTCAGATAAGAAGCCCATAATGGCTGTGAAGCAGTACGACAATTACTTCCAGCTTGCTTTCAGAGATGGTCAAGTGAGTAAAAGCTTTAATTTAGTTGTCTGTAGTATGCTTAGCATAGCTGAGTTTGTATATTAACATCGAACTTTGTAAATGCGTACCAAGGAAGACCAGCCACGGTATAAATTTATACCGTGCCTGGTCACAGTATAAATTTATACCGTGACCAGACACAGTACGGTATAAATTTATACCGTCACCAGGCACGGTATAAATTTATACCGTGCCTGGTATTCCGTGTGCAATAATATAGTAGACAGAGTAACAAACGCTTGTTCGCCATTCAACACTAAAATACTTGTGCTCGTTCGTCAACAGGTGTGGGATCTTCAAGAAAGAATATTTTGTATGTTCAAAGATGGTGAGCTGAAAGAACAATCTAGCTCTGCCGGAAAAAAACCAAAAAAAGGTGGTGAGGCAAAACAAAAAAACATGAGCATTGTACCCTGGACGCAGCTACAGGGTTTGAAAAGCAAAGAAATTTTTGTAAGACTTCTAGAAAAAGTTGTGGCAAAAGAATTTACTCTCGACGAAATGGCCAAAGAAGCTAAGACGTAAGCCACGCTTTTATGTCGTGTTCTTTTTTTCTTAATTTTGTTTGATCACATTTTTCCCTCTGCAGTCAGAAAGACATTGTCACCTGCCAGGCAGAATTAATGAAGCAACTTAACCTGGAGGACTGGGAGGAGTGCAAGGCTTTATATCCAACCTCTACTACAGATACTATTATCAGAGAGCACGCTGTTAACTTCAGTGGCTAGGTAAGTTGTACAGAAAATACTTTTTGGGTTGCCCCTAGGGGGGCAAACCCTTGTTTATATGGGTTTATGGCATATCTTAGGTATATACTAGAATATACCTAGGATATGCTGGTGACTGCTAAAAACCTACTCTGCCCTGTAAATTATCGGTCACCTGCATTGTGGGCCGCTGATGATCGAACCGGATAACTGGCAAAATACAACAGAGCATCTGGCTATGGATACTCTCAGTAGCATGCGCAGCAGCACCAGCCCACCATGTCCTCTCAGTTTCACCTCTTTTCGGTAACTCTTTTACGCTTTCTTCTCTAATCTAGTCGCCTTCAGATTTCTTCTCGCCTCCATTTGTTGAATAAATTTTACAAGTGTTTGTTTTTGGGTTTAGTTGATTGAAACTGTTGGTGACGCCATTGAACGAGGAGTTCGCGATCACCCATTAGGATCTATCAAAAAAATTTGATCCCATTTTTATATTGCAAATTTTCAGATTGAGTGATCTGGATTACGTCTTGAGGGCCATGTTCGAGTTTACAAAGCCTTCGAGGTTGAATATAAAGGTTTGAGTTATTGTATTTTCCAGGCTTTGATTTCTTAGAGTAAGGATGGGTTTTGTCATTTCTGTAAGAATCATGGCTCGGTTCTATGCTCAACTTATGCAAAAATCCATGTTTGATGGCTATTTCTTTATCTAATATTTGATTCATCCATGTAAAACTTGTTCATTCTCTTAATCCATGTCTTTACATGCAAATGCTGCTGCATTTGATCCATCAGGCTATGCCCACGCAGAGATAATATAAAACAGAAAATGATCACAAAAGCTTGCTTTTGAGGCCAAAGATTTGAAGTAGGATGCATTTTGCCTGCAGTTAAAGGATTTAACACAGGATCAATCATGGCACATCTGGGCCAGAAAGAGACTCTGCAGAATGTACAAAGCACAAAGACAAATACTGAAAGAGATTTTGGCACAAGCCTACTTGCATTATCTTACGTAGATGGGTCTTTAATAGTTGCCAAAACAGGCTACAACAAGCTCCAAAACTGTGATAAGAGCTGAATGTTATGGAGTAAGGGATGTAGCAAAAGCAAACAGTTGTAAAACCTGAATGAGGCATGCATGGCTGCAGAGACAGAATTTGTCTGGCTTTACATTTTCTTTGCTTCTCCATCCATTCACTTATAGTTTTTAGTACAGGTGAGCACATTAGCATAGGATTGCATGAACATTATCTATGTGTTTCATGCACTTATAATGCATGTTCACGCCATCTTCTTTATGCTGCCTACAAGCAAGCCTTAAATTTAAACGGGAACATGCCCAATTTGTTAGCAACCCTGCATGCTTAACCAGAAAGGAAAAGAGATATGCTTTAACATGCTGACATATTACTATGGCTAGAGCTGTTTGTGCAACTAATTGATGCCATGTATTGGTGAAGCTGCCATAAACATTATTAACACTTTACAGATAGAAAAGCTTATATTTTTACATCCTTGTGATGCACAACATCATGTCATCTCACTAGCCGTCTGCTCATGCACAAATGTAATTGTACAGATAGCTACTAAGCTTGCTCCAAGAACACATTCTCAATGACATTCAGCTCCAAGTGACATAGAATGCTATAAATAAAAACTTGGCTCCCCGAAATGAGGTAAAGTTCCAAGACAAAAATGTTGTTTAACCATCCACACAGCAGCTCCAGCTTCAACAGGCAATGGGATGATGCGGAAAAATGCAAAAATATAATTTAAGTTACCATGTGCAAATCTTAAGTATTTAGTGAAAACTTGTGACGACACTTTGGATTGGGGCACTCATAAAATATTGTTTGGCCTTCATCAGCTGATCTCAATTGCATCAAGGGCATAGCAAAGTAAAGAGAGCTGAAAACAGCCATAAAATGCATTAATTTATGTACCTGTCTTGCATAAATTCAAGTTTTGGATGGTGACATTTGGGAGACTCTTCATTCACCTGCATAATACATTTCCAGAATTCCCATTATCTCTTTTAAGAATAAAATAATATAGAACAACTGTAATGCAGACATGCTAACCTCAGCCTTTTGTGCGACTTCTTCTCCAGCATTTTTTGTTTGTCCATCAAGGGGAACCAAAGGTTCAATGCCCAGTGTACGAACCAAATCCTAAAATAAACTTAACTTTTTGAAGTAATACACTGCGAAATCAAGCAAGGTATTGCTCCTCACTCGTGATATTGAATCGGATTTTTTTCCCCTCAAATTCTACAATAAAAACAACTTGATTACTTGCCCTTCATAATCTAATATGCATATGATATGTTTTTGGACAAGAATAATAATTCTAGGTTCGATGCAAGCCGAACTGGATCTTCACAGATGATCCTTCCTGGATAGATGCATTTTCTGAAAACATGTGTAGTCAGAGAACTTGTCTATTAGGATCAAAGCAATGCGAAACGTCATTACAGGTTTATGCAATGAGAAATGTCATTACAGGTTTATGCAATGAGAAACGTCATTACAATTTACAAACGTCATGCAATGAGAAACGTCATGTTCTTGCAATGAGAAACGTCATTACATTTACGCTTCTTCCAGGTTCAATCACATTTACGCTCAGTTTTTGGTTGTTGATGGTTGTCTCATGTCATTTCTTGTTTATAGATGATGATTTACGATCTAACATGCTTGAATTTAAAGCAACAGAACTCAATACAATTGGATGTCTAGTAAATAGCATTATCCCATGTGGTAATCCTCAGTGTCCCACAAATTAATCCTAATTTTGGCATGTGCATGATTCCGTATGGACAGAGTCAGTTACAGCTAGCATACGTTCCATGTTGCATACATTCAGAATTTATCAGCATACTAGGAGATGTCATATAACACTATGGTATCACGAAGCTGCCATCCCTGTATATATTATCTTGTCAGCATAGATTCTTGCTTCTGTGAACACTCATAACCTTTTGCATGGATGTAGGTTAAATTGATGTCGAACATGCTGTTGCTGTGTATATCTTGATATGCATTATTATGTTTACTGACTGCAGCATGTACGCCAAATGCCGCATCTTGAAGGGCCTAGAAACTGCGACGTACATTCCTGTAATATATTATTTGTTGCATTTGGCTGTATGGTCCAGATTGGGTCAGAAATTCAGGTTCCAAGTAATAATGTCAGTGAGTCTATTTGATCAATTTTTTGCCACATTTTACATCGGGCAAGGAATTCATACATTCCTGTAATATATTGTTTGTCACATTTGGCCATTATGGTCCAGATTGGGTTTTGCATTTTGGTTAAGCAAATAGTTAGAATTTTAGGTCCCAAGGGATTCATATGTTAACTCTTGTAAATGTAGCTGACAAGATGTATTTTGTGATTGAGTTGTATGCTGCTATCTTGAATTTTGCATCTATATTGAACCAATATTTTATCCACCAAGGATTTACTTGGTATATTTATATCTTTCACCTAACATGCGAAGCTGCTTCATGTAATTGAGATTTGGTATTGCTCATTAATTAGCTGTTCTAAGGTGTGCGGATGGCTAGCAATCATGTTTACCTCGTTAGGACATATGTCAATTCTTGAGCTTAATTGAAGAATCAAGATCTCATTGGGGAAATTAACATATTCTGATGCACGCCTTTACCGAAAGTACATATTTGCTTAGTGATGCCGCCACGAACACAACAGCCATTTTGTGAACTGGAGTTTCATCAAACATTCCAAGGGCATCGTGGTCTTCTTCGTGACCTTTACCGGGCTCTCTCTTGGTGCCTCTCGAATGTACACATGGTTGGTTCAGATGGAGTGCATTGCCGTGAAGGCTTGGTTTGGTACCTGAATATAATATAAAACTATCAGGAGCATCGCATTTACTGAGATCCACTTCTTGGAAATTGTATGGGAGGTATACTACCCATCAGCTCAAAACCCTTAAAAAGTTCAAAAGTTTGTTATACTCACTATGATGTTTATTGTGGAAGCAAAGTTGCTTCAATGTCTAGGACACGCATTATTGATTCATGCTTATTGTTATTCTCACATTGCCGTATGTACTTGTAGATTGTATTCTGCGGTAATTGGAAAAGGTGTTCCAAGCTGGAACATTATTTCTTGGTATTCATAGAGCATATACAGCCCTTTGCACATTGTTGTAGTTCTGTGCATCCCATGGGCTTGCTTCTCCTCAATTGTTGAAGCTGCAACTTTGTGAAAGTTCCAACAGGACCCTTCTTGATTTTTGTTACAGATTGTTTATAGTAGGTATCCCTGTCATAAGCAGGAAACAAGAAAGACACACAGCCTATCTCAGAGGATTATGAGATCACATTTTGCGCTTTGTACAATGAGTATAATAAGTTACATTGTTTTTGTTGTCGCCATTGCCCGCCTCTTCAAGGATAGCTTAATTCTTATCTCATAATATACCGACATTATAACTTATAAGAGAACTGGTTGAACCAGCCCGATCCTCATTTCAAAGTAATCGACACGAAGGGTGTCTTTCTATTCCCATAGCCCTAGGTTGCATGGTGAAGAAAGTAATACGTAAATGAAATGATGTATTGAAATGATGGAGATAACAAAGTGGACGAATAGTTTTTTTGAAGAAATGTGGAAAACTAAGGAGGTGAAAAACCCGATATGTGGTTATATAGTCACATGGATGAGGTGGGCAGAAGAAAACAAGAAAGACACACAGCTATCTGCAAGATTATGAGATCACCACATTTTGCAGTTTGTACAATGAGTATAATAAGTTACATTGTTTTTGTTGCTGCCATTGCCCGCCTCTTCAAGGATAGCGACCCTTATCTCATAATATACTGGACATTATAACTTATAAGAGAACTGGTTGAACCAGCTTTGATCCTCATCTCAAAGTACTGGACACGAGAAGGGTGTCTTTCTATTCCCATAGCCCTAGGTTGCATGGTGAAGAAAGTAATACAGAATGAAATGATGTATTGATATGTGGTTATATAGTCACATGGATGAGGTGGGCAGGAAGATGTTGTCATATCACATCTGGTCCAGTTATCACAAGTTAGGTTAGAGTTGAGTTTCTATCCCTCAGTATATCCCTCCCATCATTTAAGCAAAGTCGCGCAGCTACCAACACTCAGGAAGATGTTGTCATATCACATCTGGTCCAGTTATCACAAGTTAGGTTAGAGTTGAGTTTCTATCCCTCAGTATATCCCTCCCATCATTTAAGCAAAGTCGCGCAGCGACCAACACTAGCTCAGTGCCCAACAATTGTCTGAGGCATCATGAGGTATTTAGAACATATCTATGTGGCAGACAAGTGGATCTCTTCGAAAGTTCTAACCACCATAAAACAATTCTACAAAGACAATATTTTTGAATATATCTAGAGCATCTATAAGTCAACATTAATTTCTTACCTTAGTTTAAGGTCAATATGCACCTATAAGGTCACCTATATACACCTATAATAAGCATAAGTCAATTATACCTAGCAAATATGCATCTATAATGTGTAAAATGTGATAACAAAATATCAAAATAAGGTCAACATAATATCAAAAAATATTTCATTGATTCATTATATTTAAAGATCACGTTTACGTCTCTTTCCATTATACATTCAATATATATACCCCGCTTTTTGGGTTGCCCCTAAGGGGCAAATCCTTGCTCATATGGGTTTTTGGCATATTCCAAGTATATGCCAAGTCTGGAGCCACGAGTGCACTGCCAAGTGTGGCAACGCTACCGCTGCCTTTATCGGGTTAAAATGACCCTCCTCAGAGCAATTATCATGTGGTTGTAGTCGTATAGTCATATGTTGTTACTCCAGAAACATACGTTTTCATTGTATTATAAATCAGAATCGTCTCCATTTCGTGCTCTTCTATGTTGGCCATGAATTTGATATATGAATTTGGTTTCGTATTAGTATTCTCAGAAGATCTGCTTGCAAAGCATCAAAGATTAAATCTTCATGCACAATGTTTGGCCATGGGATAGGTTTGGGATAGGTTCAATAGTTACGCAGCATTAATGGATCGATTGTATCAAAATAAAAGCTACGATAACCGAGATTTGAAAACGAAAAATGTGAGCTATTTGCATGGTGAAATGTGAGCTATTTGCATGGTGAAATTAGGCAAATTTGAAAACGAAATTTGCATAATGATTGCAGGATTGTCTGCCACTATTCATCTATATGTTAACTATTAATTTTCTGTCCATGAGCGGTGTAGACTATGTCTGTAAAAAATGTCTTTAAAGTTTCCATATCTTTAAAGTCTTTTGATCTTCATAAGTTATAGCATACTTGGGCGCTAGTCTACACTTAGCAAAGAATAACAAAAAATGGAAATTCAATCAGTTTATTATCAACGATCTACTCAAGAAGTTCAATCCTTTATATTGATGCATGAGCTGGCATCAACATAATAAATGCAAAACGAATGCATTATTAGACTTTTGAGATGTTTATATTTTCATTTATCCGTACCGTTCTACATGAGATCTCGTAATAGAGAAGCCTTTAAGGTGGCATATGAACTCTTGTTCAGAGTTTCTGGTCTGTATATTGCATGCTATATTCTTCTCTAAGGTGGAAATAGACTCTAAGATTGCAGCAAAATTGCCTTTAATATCTGAATTATGGCAGTTGTAACAAAAGATTGTATTTACCTGTGACTGGATAGAGATGCATGTTCAATTGCTCTCCATCTACTTCAAGCATCAGGATCATGTACACCCATGTGGCATGTATCTCATGAGTCTACCTTACTTTGCACATTTGCACATCAACAAATCGCATGCTTACCATTCACATATGGAAAAGAAAATGGATCGGTTTGTTTGAAGTAGAGCATCATGCATCACCGGGCTATAGTTGAGCTGTGTTTTTCAATAGCCTCCCATTCATAATAAATAATTATAAGAACATGACCAATGTCGATTCAATCGGACTTCTAGCCTAGATCCATCAGTAAAGCAATTGTCATACTTTAAATAATCAACACCCTACATAATACGTTTAGTGAAAAGGAAGTTCCAGCATTAAATTAAAGAGTACTCATATCAGATCAAGCTTGTACCCATGCAACAAACGATTTAACCTAGAAGCTTATCCTTGCAGTTGGGACCATATGGATAGGCAAAAGGACAAAGTACCAACTTGAACTTTTGGCATGGCTTGTTCATGCAATGGTCATCATTTTGCCGACAAAAATGTACCTGAAGTGGAAATGCCAGATAACTTATTTTGGACAAAGTAGTGAGTTGATGCAACGCAAATGCCATAGCGGCCATCATAGGAATGAGGTGACTTCACGTTTTGATTTAGGCCACTTCACCCTCAAGAAACTGGAGGGCAACCCTCCGTGCGCAGCACCTTGTTATTTTCGTGCCTTTGTCTCACGCTTTTTTTGCGAATAAAGAAGAAAGGCCTACCAACGTGATTTTTAAACCCGGGTTCGTGAGGGCCAAGGAGGAGAGGCGAGACTGAAAAGCAATTGAGCAAGGAAAGCAAGTCAAAGACTAGCAAACTTTGACACTACTTACGAGAGATTTACTACATTTGATCGGGACGCCCAAAGTCACGGGTTGTTCAGGTGATCGCATTTAGGTATCGGGGACTCTTTTAGACAAACAAAACTTTACGCTATGCATTGCGATATTCCATATGGCTTCAAAATCAAGGATAGCACTTTTGACGAGGAGGCTTTTACTCACGCGGCAAGTCCGCTCTTTCTTGGATGGCCTAAAAGAAGTCACGACATCCGCCGAGGGTCATCATTTTTCATTCCGACCTGCAGACGATGCCTGCTAAAGCCATTGGGAGTCAGCATCAGAACGCTGCTTCAAAACCTGCAGATGGTAAGCTTTGAATTTCTTGCTTTTCTATTTACTTTAACACCACGGTATAAATTTATACCACGCCGCCTCGTGGTATAAATTTATACAAAGAAGGCAATGGTGGTATAAATTTATACCGCCACACCACTTAACTAACTTATTTTGTTCGCTTTTTTCGCCAATGTTTAATTGCTTTTTGTTTGGCAAAGCTAAAACAAAATGTCAAAGGACATGGTGGTGGTCCGCGCTTAGTAAGCTGCTTTGAACATTTCCATATTGGTTTTACAGCGGCGGACGCCAAAAAAACCATGGTTCATTTCAACACGCAGAATGAAAAGACTCCACCCTGCAACGCCTTTCGCCTTCCTACCGTTCTACAAAAATTGAGAGACCCACAACGACAAGGAGCCGTGGTATCTCATTATCAAAAAAGTCGTGGCTAATTAATAATTTAATTCGATGGTTTTCTTCCCCAGAGACCGGATTCTAGATGCATTTTCGTGCTCGGGCACCATTTAGCTTTGCCCTTAAGCAAGGGCGCAATGTTGTCTCCGTCGACATAGACCAGGACAAAATAAGTTTCATCAGGACCAGGATAAGCTCTTGTGAATCCTTTCCTGATGAAAATGAGGAACTGGGAGCAAAGAACGGTGCCAGCGATGTTAAAGGCACTTATACAGAAATACAGCCTCCACTTACAGGAAGAAAAGATGAGGAGGTGGAGTTTGTGGACTTGGAGCCTGTGTTGCCTGAGCAAGAGAAACCGCCTGTGCCGGTAGGACTCGAATCAGAAGGAGGCGTCTCTGCTGTTGTAAGCTCGCAAGAGCCAGATCCTAAGGGATTAGAGAGTCCTGTGGACTGGGAAGAGCCACCTCTCGTATAAATTTATACAGACAGAGTTCTTACTATGTGCTAAGTATTATTGTAATTTATTTTGATGAAGATTTTTAAATTGAAAGCTTTGTCTCTTCAACAATACTTAATTAAAACAACTCTTTCTTGCTCCATGATTTCACACTCTTTGTCTTTCCAATGTTTGACTTTCTTAGTACTTATATTAAGCTTGCAAAAAAACAAACTATATTTCCTTCTGTTTTTAACAATAAATACTAACTGAGTTATCAAAATTAATGTATCTCTCCTCAAAACAAGCATTTTTTTTTTTTTGCCCTCTTTTAAAAATGAAAAGACTTCAAAAATGTTGCGTTTTTGGGGGGATTCCGAATACTAATTGCTCAACAATCTATTTTGCTCCCTATTTTGTGTGTTTTTTTCAAGTTTTCTATTTTTATAAAGGAATCTTTCAAACGCACTTCTTAAATAAGTGCGTTTCATTTTAAACCTTGTTCTATTTCGTGCTATTGCCATCAGCAAGCTTGGATATGCTGTAAGAATTGGGCGCTTCCCCTCCGACCTGTGTTTTCTTACTGCTGCAATTTTTGAGCTAGGGTTCACGTGGTCAGCTTCAAGATGGCAGAATCGCTGTGAGCAGCGGCAGATGGAAGATGCATGAGCAGCAGTGGCAAACGTTGTGAAACCCGTGACCAGAAACCCACCGGCATAGCCATAGCCTACGATGTAAAGAGAGGTTTTAATCAGAGACGATTTTCAAAAATGAGACAGGTCTCAGATTTTCTTTCATTATCAAAGGCTTTCTGTGAATTTTTTTTAATTGGCTCATAGCAAAGAGGTCACATTTCCCGGTATCTATGTGGCAGATGTCTAGCTTTGATATTTTATGGTATGGACCCAAAGCATGATATTGATATCATTGGGCTTGATTACTTCGCAAAAATGAGTCGTTTCTCTTCAACGAGCTCTACAAATTGGTTCTCTAGCATTTCTTCTTTAGGACCACATTGATGCACCACTCATGTCAGTTGTATGACCTGAAATGATGCTCATGACTGAATGTAATAATGGTTTGCAGAGTTTATGAGGTCAATGTGTGCTTTGCATGCGGAGCATACTGTAAAATATGAAAGGTAGGATTTTTTTTTTTCTCCATTCAATTTTCTTTATATCGTAATGTGCAATTCTACATTCAATTTCTGAGTTCATGTTTTACTTGAAATCAGCTTTGTTGCAGAATATGGTACTCTTAGGTCTGTGCCAATCTAAGTAAGTTTGGCCATGTCTTAGATTGTACAAATTACCTAGTCATACATTTTGCATTGCATTCCATTCCTGGTTAATAGCTACTTGGTTAATGGATGTTCTGCATTTGATAGCTTTTTGGCTTTCTCTTTTAAAAAATATGAGTAATCCTTTCGTTTTCTTTTGCAGTGTTCTGGCCATTCGTACCTCCTTGATCTATTCTTTATTTCCTATCATGGCATTTAAATATGCAGTTCATGCTGAAACAACCAAACTTGCGATGTAGCTCACTTTGTCATGATCTGGCATGCTTAGAGGTATATGCTATTTATAGTACATGATCTGGCATGCTGAAAGATCCCGGACCATGAGTTCTTTAAGTTAGTCCAGATCCATGAACTGGGTATTTTCAAAAGAAAATTTTGGATTATGCCCTTCCCCTCAGAAATGGGCGTACCACATTGTGCCCAGATATGAAATGGCGCTCCGGTTTATGGAGACTATGGAATGTCGGAATTTCGGAGTAGCGATGATTTAAATCATGTATGTGTATTGTTTTGTGTTGTTCATTGTGGCTTTAGAGCTCTTTCTAATTTTAAGTAATTGTATTAAAGGACTGCTGTTTATACTGCTGGGAAATCTATTCTAGAGTCTGTCAATTAGGGGCAGAGTCTTTTGATTCATATTCCCTTGGAAAAAATCTGAAGAAGGTAGATGTGGAGAATCTGGTAAAGAAGGCCTCCAGTTCTAAGCCATTCTCTGGAGGAACAAATGCTCTGTATCTACTCCTCACTTCTGATGATGTGAACGTGGAAGGTTTTTGTGTGCAAACATGCGCTTCGCATTCTTCAATAAAAATGGGCCAAACGCAAGCGATTCCGTATGCTTGGGTTGGAAACTCGCAATCCAAAGGTCCCGGAAATGCGCGATGGTCGCTTTGTTTCCAAGAATTATTTTGGCCCGATACAAAGCCATTGGCTCGCCAAATGGAGATGTGGGCATTGACGGAATGATCATAAACATTGCTACCATGGTTGCTACCGATGGCTATTATCAAGGAGATGCTAAAACGCCACTAGAAGCCGCTACAGCTTGCACAGGTGTGACGTCCCCTACTCATATACGGTGCACTCACCGTATACAAACAGAGTTCATCCCCCATACCACCCATGCTAATATAGGGCCCTCCCACGTATCACCGCAACCTTGAAGAGTTCCGGTGGGAAGAATGAAGGGGTCTTTTACCTCGCCTCCCTCGGGGCCTACCTAGTGCGGGAAGCGTAAACATACATGTCGGTAGGTACATACATCAACATCATATGACCATCACGAAGGATGGTCCTCCACATATCCTGCATAGACAAAGATCAAGACATCACATAGGGAATCCTACCCAAGGCTCCTGGACTCAAAGGGATGACGGCGGCTTGGGTCTCCGTGAGTTCATTGCGCATGCCGAGAATTCATGGCAATGGATTTGGGCGGCATAGGAACATGGCATTGGGTTGTCCACTCCATCCGCCCCTCACTGCACACTTTACGAGTGGGCTGAAAAAGTGTTGGGACTCGATCAGAAGCCCGGATGCATAGCCAAAAGGGCTATTCCCGGGTTTCATCTCCCCAGCCCGATGGGGGCGGTAGGGATCACTCCCTCCAGAGATCTACATGTCGACTCGGGGGGTGACTAGAGGGCCACCGCCTGCATTCTGACCGAACCCAATGGAAAGTGAACACCACTTCACGGGTGAGCCCATACCTTACCCGCACTCAGTGGTAAGCTATTGGGCCTAGTCACAATGATCCCCGGTAGGCCTTACACACCAGAGGGACCGCTCAAGAGTCAGAACATGAACCTCCTTCTTAGCCGGTCGGCCCCTTCACCCACAACCCGGTGGGTTCTTTGGTACGTGGCGAATCTACAAGTGTGCTAGAGAGGCTAACTAGGAGCATCAACTACTAGGCTTGAGGTCTCTACCCCCTTCCCAATACAAGGAGTTCACAGAGATACATCATCCATATACATCATGTAAGAACTAAAGAACAAGATCTAATCTATAGCATAGAGTTAGGTTCTTTAGTTAGAGCTTGGTATCTAGAGATCTAGATGGCTGCTATGGGCAATTTAATAGGCTAAACTTACTGATACAATGACTGGAAGACGGTTTAGGCTATTAAATTGACTAAATACCTGATCCTTGGGTTGCTCCTCCTGACCTGAGTTCGACCATCCTGCTGAACTGCTCGAATCAAGGGAAACTAATGGTGCAATTAAGCCAGGAGCAACGCTCGGGGGGGGTTTTGGCTCCTGGGGCAGCCAAAACAGAGCTCTAGAACCCTAGGGACGAAAATGGCAAGTTAGGGTTTCTCCTACCTAAATAGACAAGGGGTTAGGGCTAGGGTTTCCAATTATCCCTTTAGGCATGTGGGATAATTGGGAATGGGCCCACTTGCCTTTAATGGCTAGGTGGCAAAATGTGCCCACGTGGAAAGGTGTGCACCTTAATAAATGTGCACATTGGTAAATGTGCACATTAATACATGCACATACCTAGCAAGTTGCCCCCTAGGGGCTACCCACTTGGCTACACGTTGGCGTACATGTCAGTCGGAGTGGCGTGTACGCGTGACGAGGCAGTACAGTATACGTCCTGGGACCGTATACTGTGCTGGAACGTCACAACAGGTATATTTGAAAAGGGTGCTTACTCTGGATATCCTGGAGAGCTGATGACGGAACAAAAGAGAGGAGCCAGTTTCAATGCTTATGGCATTGGAAGCAGAGCATTCCTGTTGCCTGCCTTGTGGGATCCGTCTCCCAGTAGCTGTGCTTATCTGTAGCCATTTATATGAGACAATGTACATAGCATAGAATAGCATAGAATGTAGGTACAGCGGATCGTGTGCAGTGAAGAGTGTACATAGAGCAATTTTTTATAAGCCTGCTCTGACTTCTTGAATATCAGTTATTTGTTCCAAGTAATTCCATTTTGTTTTACCATTGTTTTTCTGTATTGATTCCATTTGGTCAAGACAACTAGGAGAAAGAGCAATATCATAGTGAAGAAGCAAATTTTCATAATAGTTGTTGCTTAATGACACCAATGGAGTTCAGTCCAAACCTTTATGTATAGGGGGATGCCCACCGGTCGCACTTTCTGATGTGGCCAGTGACCCGCTCCTAGGCCATTCCAACAATATACGAACTGCACTTACAGAAGTAAGCCGGGGAAGAGACATGTTCAGGCCGCCGCGATAAATTTCTTGTATTAGATAAAAATATCCACCAATGGTCTAGCTAAAGATAATTGCTAACTTAACTTATTGTATATTCACTAAGATAATTGAGTCCAAGGGTTAACATAAACATTTCTTTCTCTTACTCTTGCTCCCGACAACCACTTCCCCGAGCGCCACCATATCAGATGGTTTTCGACTAGCGACTACACATCAGATTTCAACCACCTCCAAACACATAGGGGTAATAAAAAAGGAATTTCAATCACTTCCCAAGTGGCAAGAACAAGCGCAGGCACGTTTCGTTCAACTCCAAGCAGGCAAGATGAAAAGCTAATTAAGGTTTCATGGACAAGCTTTACCTGGTTTTTCTAGGCTGATGCAGTCACTTCCTGCCCCAGGAATAGCAAGGCACATGATACACAATGTAAAGACATCCATGAATCCCCAAAAAAAAAAATCCAAGTTTCCCTAAGCAAAATATCAAACCGTAGTGTATGCCTCTAAATACAAGCATCCACATACTCTATGATTATGGGCAAAATATTGCCCAGAATAGCAACCCTAACCATTTATACTGCCAAAACTATCGAAAATCTGACCCAACTAGAAAATTTTCGAGATTAGATGGATATTAGTTGCGATATGGAAATATATGGGAAACCTAAGAGACTTGAAGTTTTTGAGTATAAGTCAAAAAGAAAGTTGTGAAATTAGTTTGGTATTGGCACTTTGGTTGTCAAGGCATGCATAATTATTTGTTCACACATGCCATATAGAAGCCGTCTGAATGTGAACCGTCTATATGGGACCACTTCCCAAGTGGCAAGAACGGGTGTTTTTATGCTTGACATACCCATATTTTGGTTCGATCAGCACCCGATCAGCACCTTGAATCGCGACTGTCAGGCGAAGGGCAGGGCCGTCCGTCATTATGGTGAAGGGTACACCCTTCATCATTCGTCATCGATTTTTGAGCGCGAATTTTCTTCGAGCCATCCCCAGTTTTTTCATAATTTCGAATGCATCATTGCCATCCTCACTTCAAATCTATTCAGTCGATCAAGCTTCTCCTATTCTCTGTTTTCCAAATTCATCAAGCAAGAACAGATTTGTGATGGCGCTCAATTCCGGCGAGGTTGCTGTCCTTTTCTTTTGTGAAGCTCTCAAATTTCCCTTTGGCCTATGAAGTTCTGACCTTTTTTTTGCTTGCAGGACATGCTGATGGCGAGAACGGAATATGAATTCCATGTTAACCGGGCTCTTTCTAACAAAGGGAAAAAGCCCAAAGAAATTAAGGCAAAAGATGTTACAGAGGCCGATTTTCTTCGAGTTTGGAAGATGCCACTCAGGAAAGGGAAGATTAACCTGAAATTTATTCGGCCTGCCTATGAAACCCAGCTGAACGACCTTCTTGGAAGGATTTACCAAAAATCCAAGCCCACTAACAATGAAGTTAGAGTCACCTTTGCTAGAGCTTTTGCCTGGGCTAATTCCCCTCGAAAGTACCAAATCAATCGAGGAATATGCTATCAACTGGGCATCCTTTGCTGCTGATGCTTTTAGGACTTCGGCGGCGGTTGTCGAATAAGCAAGAGGGTAATAGCTACAAAGAACAACAAAGAATGCCATACTCAATCAGCTTAGGAGGCTTGCTGCCATGAAAGCTGAAAAAGAAAACGATATTTTGATGAAAGAAGAAGATTATTTGAGGAAGGAGGGTGCTCTCACTCAAGCTGACTTTCAGATCTCTGCAATAGAAGAGCAGATATCTGAAAAAGTGAAGGACAGAGAGGCTTTAGAAACAGCTGCGCCAGACGAACAAGAAGCTATTCAAAGGCTTAAAGCACAAGAAGAAATGTGGCGAGACCTGTTGGCCAGCACCATAAATAAGTTGGATAAAAATGGATTGAAGAATTTGAAGGCCGACATCATCGAACTCAAAGAAGAAGTTGATGCTATTGAAAAGCATATGAAGATCCGCATGCCAAATGCAAACATGTTGCTTTTCTCTCGCGGTCACGAGTCCAAATGTAAATCGGATGCACCTAGGTATGGGTTCCTATGACATGCCTTCTTGGATAATAAGGATGCATGTGAAGCATGTGGCCTTTTGTTCTACAAAGATTATGAATTGCATGTCAAATTAACATGTGGTCACAAATACCATGTTTTTTGCTTTTCTCATTGCTTTTGACTTTGATATGCATTGCCTTTGTACCTACAATCATGAAGAGGTTCCAGCGAAATATTGCAAGAATTGGTATATAAAGAATACCATCCCGTTGAAAGTGACACAGAAAGTGAGAATGATAGTGACACTGAAAGTAACAAGGAAGACAAGAAAAACAAGGTGCTGAGGACCAAAAAAAGAGGTAAAGAAGAAGATGATAGCAACACTTCTCTGTACACGCTACTTGCTGCTCCTGACTTCATTGCAGAAAGAGTTGCAAAAAAGAAGACCAGATCTGAAGAAGAAGCTCAAACCGAGAAAGGTAATGACTTTGACTCTATTTTTTTATTTGTTTTAAAAAGTTTTCATGTACTTGTAGCTTGTAGAAATATTTTGCGTGTTTTATTGATGTGGACAAGTTAAGTCCAAAGGAAATTTGCTCATGTCAGCCCCTCTCAAAAGCACAAGGAAATCACCAAGGTTGAATGACAACTGCTTTGAAGGTGATGTTACCACTCCCCGAAGAAGAAAATAGGTTCAACGGGTAACATACAAGATTTATTTATGAAAGTTTGTATGCTTAACTTTTTTGTTTCATTCCTTACTGATTTCTGCTACAATGCAATGCGAACCTCAGAAAATGTGAATAATCTTGTTCTTTGAACCTCGTTAGTACATGAACCTCGGGACAAAGCAGATATTGAGGAAGTGCTTGAAGTCACCAAAGACTTGGAGATTTGGTCAATCTGAGCAAGATGATTCGTGAAGTAGCAGCCACAAGAAGTGAACCTTGAACCTGATATTACCTTGGCAAGTATTGCCGTGACAAAATGGTGGAAAAGAAGTGAATGGTTTTATGAAAGAAAACCACCAATTTTCAAATGTAGGTGGTTTTCTATGGTTTTCAAACTTTAAGTTATAACTACTTAACAGTGCTGCTATGACATGCTCATTTCTGTGAAATGGAGCTGTACATTTTGGTTATTTTTGTAAACCCTTCAGCACCGTTTAATATATGATCTAGAGTTTTAACTTGCAATTGGATTGTGTTTACTTGCAATTGGATTGTGTTTACTTGCAATTGGATAACTTGCAATATATGATCTACTATTTTAACTTGCAATTGGATTGTGTTTACTTGCAATTGGATAACTTGCAATATATGATCTACTATTTTAACTTGCAATTGGATTGTGTTTACTTGCAATTGGATAATGGTTACATTTTTACAATGTCAATGTCAATGTCAATGTTTAGAATTCAATGGTTGTAATTTCTGTAATGGTTATAATTCCAAAAACCTGAAATGGTTGGAAAGGTTTATATTTCATTGTCTCCATTCTTTCTTCTTCTTTTCTTTGCAACCTTTGCACTGCTTTGAGTTTGTAATTTTGAGTCAACTGCATCTTGTGCCAAGATGGTAGTGTTTTGTGGCAAGCTGTCCATGATGTGATCATGCACATCTTCATCAAGCTCATACTGGTTATTTCCCATGTGATGCATGACAAAGTTCACTGCAGTAACTAAATGACTGTAAACACTACATTCAGGATCATGCTCCAGCAACTCGTATCTGCAGCCTCCAATGAACTTGTAGTACTTTCCTGTTACAACAACTTCATTCCTACCAAACTTCTGCCCCCAAGGATCCTTGTATGCTTTCTCAATGACATGTTTAACATGTGTGCATTTCAGAATATAAAAATCTACCTTTTCTTTGTTGTTAGGCTCGGCATTGACTGCAAAGTTATCTCCAATTGCAATTATATCTGACTTCCATTCAGGATCTCCCTCATAAAATGGGACCATCAGTGACTTCATCTTTATATTCAAACCGGTCTTAGCTCGGAAAAAATCCATGTGCCTATTCTCTCCATGTTTGGACACTTGCCATACTTTACCAAGCCAAAGAATTGTGGCGTAAAACAAGAATAATTCATGTGTGCAACTTGAGTAGGGTCTGTACTTTGAATAGGCCTGATAGCATGGAAATGACTTGATCCAACTAGAGTTGCACAATCATAACTCTCACTCCTGTCCAACTTCATCAATTCCTATTTCCCAAAAAACTCAGGTTTCACAAACATAGAACATTCAAACAAAATATGAAATGATATAAAAGGGTTTTGAGAAAATACCTAAATCTGTCCTTCCCTTCAATTGTGGAATGTTCTTTGAAATGTCTCGTACAAAAAACAACTACATCATGTGCATTTCTCAATGGTGTTGAATTCCTCTTTAACATTTCATGAGTTAGTGCCCTCTTAATGACAAAATCCAAAGACCATCATATTCACTTGTCTCAAGAAAAATGACTGATCATGCATAGGAATACAACAATAAAAGAACAAAACATTTCAGAATACCTTTTCCATGGTATGAAGCAAAATAATTCCAATTTATTGGAATGCTGGAGTTTTGGTAGTACCTACCAAGGAAATAAAATGGCCTTGCACCTTGAAACTGATGAGAGTATACCACATAATATGCTGCTTATATTTGATACCTCTGTCTGCTAAAAAATTTGCATGTTTGAGCAAGCAGTGTTGCACAAATAAGGTGTCATGTTCCCTATCATCCGAGATGTAGAAATGTGTCTCTTTGATAATTCTTCTTTCATTCTCATCTAAATGAGGATCATCTAATTTTGCTGCATGTCTGTATGTAATGTGTACCAAAATTGTGCACTGATCATTCCTCCAATGAAGACTTTGGATTTCTTGTTGGATCTTGAAGGTATAATTCTCAGCAAAGTCGATTACTGAAACAATTGAATCCTTTGGAAACGTTGCCAAACAATCCCTAAATTGTTTGGCCTCGCCACCTCCCTCATAGTTGTGTGGAATGAACTCATTCAAGACTGTTTTGCATTCTCAAATATCTCAAAGAACACTTGTTGATTTGTAAACCAATTTGGTTACTGGTTTTTTAGAAACCTTATAACCTCCCTTATCATCAAGCTCTTTCACATGCTCATAGACCTACAACAAGAAACAACAAAGAAATCACAACCAAAGACTAGACAACCTAAATAGACAATCCTCACCTTGTCATATGTCTTCCAAATAACTTGATACCCTTTCACGGATGTCTTTTCCTTTGGACATATTGGTAACTTGCTTGGCCCACACTTTTTTGCATTTTAAAGTCAAACAATCATGTGCATGCCATTCATCAGATTCATCTCGTGCACATACTAGTGACCTCCAAAGCTCACTAGTTGAAGCATAGGTGCACTTTCTTGACATGCATGTTGGTCCAGGCCCACAGACCTCACAAGTGCACTTGCAACCAACACCATGTATTTTTTCATCATGTCTGACTTTGTTAATTGCAACTCTTACAAAGTCTGCTTTCATATGATACACACAGCAGCACGTCTCTCTATCCTTAACCTTCCTAACGTAGGGAGGTTTCAATGCATGGAATAGTGAAAAAGAGACCTCAAACTTTGGATATTCACTTCTGAAACGTTGGTTGAAAGTGACCTGCAAGACATGCAACCAACAATTAGCATTAGACATTTTGAAAACAGTCCAGCAATAAAGAATAAAATACAACCAATAAATAAAATACAACCAATAAATATTCTAACCTGAGTCTCTTCTAAGAAGTGTAGTGGATGCATAATTTTCTTCCCTTTAGATAATCTGATCTTTAAAACATGTTTCTTGGAAGGAGACACTCTAGTGTTGTTCCTCCAAAAGTCAACTATGAATTTTCTTTCATCATAAGAAAGTTTGTCAATTCTTGTGCTTTTCTTGAACATGGACCATGGACCATCACCATGTTCAGTAGCTAACCTTCTATTAACTGCAACTTTAACAATTTTCCTGTTTAGATTCATTTGTTTGGCAAAAGCACATTTGTTAGTATCAGCACTAATCGCAAAAAGACATTGCAAAGACTTCGGCTCTCAAGTATCAGTGGTTTTCGAGTACTTATGTGCTTCAAAAGAATCCCTCAGATTTTTAACAATCATTTCCATTGTTTTCACTTCTTTTGTGCATGGAACACCAAGTTCTGCACCCACTTGGCAGCACCACTTAGGATTTCTTTTCTGTCAGCAGGTTTAGCTTTTTCAAAATTGGACAGTTTCTTTTTTTTCCTTGAGGTAAGTAAACCTTTTTCCAGAGCTGCATCATCTGCACCAGCTTCTTTTTCCTTTTTTTTCTGCCTTTGAATCCTTCTTATCTCAGCAGCTTTTTTTTTTAACATAACTTCCAATGAATGTTGGCAGGACATGTTCTCACAACCTTCATTCAAGCAGGAATCAATATTCAACCAATTTAATCTTAATTACCAAGTGTGTAGAAAAATAAGTCAGCATAGTTATGTGCATGAAAAATAAGTCAGCATAGGTGTTACCTGAATTGTTTGAAGCATCTGGTTGTCCAAGATCTGATGCAAACAAGTCTGAAAGTGGAAATATTCTTAAATGTAGTCAACCTAGATAGAATACATATGTAAAAGTCAAAGCATATTTGAGGAAACAAACCTTCTTGTTCTAAACAAAACGAATCCATGGTAGACTCAGCAACATCTCCATCAATCGACATGATCTTCCAAATAACTGTATTCTGCATCAAATAAATTGAAAGTTAAATTTCATCTTTCAGCACCACAACAGCACAGTCCTTTCCATGTGCTGAATTGGGTTCGGATTCCCTCACTAAATTTGAGGAATGTTTATACCTGCAGGTAAGGAAGTATTTGCCTTGGTTTGTGGTACTTTGTTCTCAGAAAAATTCTTTGAGAATGTTGAACAGCAATTGGAAAAGTGCTTTGATTGCTCTACAAATTCGTGCAGACCGGAATAGAGTCTCCCTACATCAAACTTGCATGAATTCTTTGCTAGTGAAGCTAGGAAAGCTTTTTTCCAGTCGGAAACCATAGCTTTCCTGCTCCAAGCAAGAAACACAATTCTGCATCAAAGAAATGTTAATTCCGCCAATTTCCATTTCGAAAGCAACCTACCCTTCCAGAATCGCTGAGTTGGCTTCAATCAAGGTCCTTGATTGATCTTGAAGGCCAACGAATTCTCCCGCTCCCCGGAATAGCTATGGCGGGTGATGGGCGAGAAGAGTGGCGTTTTTGGTGAAGGGTTGAAGAAGGCCAAACACAGCACTAGTGTCGCGACATGTTTTTTTGAACATGTCAAATGAAAATACACCCGAACAAGCGCAGGCAAATTTTGGTCAACTCCAAGCAAGCAGGATGAAAAACTAATTAAGGATTCAAGGATAAGCTTTACCTGGCTTTCCTAGGCTGATGCAGTCACCTCCTGCGCCAGGAATAGCAAGGCACATGATACACAGTGTCCCAAAGAAATCGCACTAGGGCACCCCTGGTTTGTCTCCACCAAACTCGCTCCTGCCCCCGCCTTTTTAGAAGAAAATCATGCAAAAAAAAAACATCCATGGATCCCCCCCCCCCACCCACCACTTTCCCTAAGCAAAATATCAAACCATTAGTGTATGTCTCTAAATACAAGCATCCACATACTATATGAGTATGGGCAAAATATTGCCCAAAATAGCAACCTAACCATTTATACTGCCAAAACTACTGGAAATTTGGCCCAACTAGAAAATTTTCGAGATTATATGGATACTAGTTGCGATATGGCAAGATATGGAAAACCTAAGAGACGGAGTTTTTGAGTACTGGAGTCAAAGTTCCAAAATTAGTTTGGTATTGGCACGTTGGTTGTATGTAAGGTTTGATGATGCCTTGCTATCTAGGTTTCCATGATGTTTCTGTTGTGCTTGCTCATTGTGCCTCCACTAGTGAATAACAAGGTGGTGTCGCAGAGGAGGTTGCCCTCTTAAATTTTTTTTACTTACATTGAATGGCGCCGATTTCTCTGTTATAGATGCCATACAACTTTTCAAAGCTTCACATTTTTAATTGCTACACTCATATATGCAATAGACACTGGACGTGGACGTCCAGAGAGGGGTTGCATGCATCCATAGAGGGGTTGCATGCATCCCTAAGAGGTTGCATGCATGCATAGAGGGCTGCTAGCTATAAAGAGGCTCGGGGGAGAGCTCAAGGGGCATTCAGTATCGGTGCTGAGCTCGTGGTTGGGTGGCGAGTATAGCTAGCACGTCATTTGTGCGTTTCAGCATATATCTATCGGCATTCATCTGCTCTCCATATTTCACACAACGACCTCTGTTCTGATACAGGTAAACGGCAGTGAATGCTTTAAAACAAAGAAAGGGGAGACTTAGTTCTTCTTATTTTCCATTTCGACAGCCAGAATGCATGCAATCGGTTGCTTGCATGCAATCTCATAGTCTTCAGAATATTCGATGCCTTTTCCTTTAGCAAGAAACGCCCAATTCAGAATCTTTTTTTTTCCCTACTATCTGTCACCCTCCATTCGGAAGATTCTGGTCTTATTCCTGTCAACACATGCATCTACGCCATACAATTTGTATATTCAGGGCATTAAAACAGCACAAGGTCCCCTAGGGTTTGCCCTGCGGGCAACCCAAAAAACGAAGGTACTTAGAAAGCTATTGTTGTATACAGGAATGCTCTTTTCGTGTTGATTCCAGGGAGGAAACAGGGGACTCCCCGGAATCAACACGAGGAATATTGGTGCAACAGAATGCAGGTAAGTTACAATTCATCCCCCCGAATGCACGTAAAATCCTCCGAAATGCAGGTAAAATTGCAGAATCTGTGCATAAAACAGAGAACGTCGCGTATAAACAGAGAAAAATGTGCCACGTGGCAAGGTATGGTTGGCTGACACAGGTGCATTCCGGCATAACAGATGAAACATGGATAATGACAAGTTAATTCTAGCATCTAAAGCCTCTTGTATATCAGACATTATTTGAAAAGTTCTAACTTAAGCCTACGGACTCGCATAGAGAGTCGAGTAGCGCCAAATGTGTAGTTTGAGAGCATTATATTTGCTAAATTAGTCAGTTTGTTGTGTCAATGGCTCAAGATTATTTGTTCACACATGCCATATAGAAGCCGTCTGAATGTGAACCGTCTAGGTTGGCTCGGTCGGAATGAACCGCATGGCAGCTGTCAAATCTGCTCAATGGGAGACTACACCGCATCAACAAAATAACACAAAAATCTGCAAAACAGTGACAGGCATATTAAATTCAGCAGTCCAACCCAACTTTCGAACCGGGCTGATCTGTTGAAGCAAATCTTCTGACATATGGAAACAAAAGAAAATAAGATTTCCTCGTGAAAAGATGCTGACCAGGGGGGTGCATAAATGGGCAATGCGATGTGGTGCAAGATCACACCACTGGGTTGCAGGGGCAAGGAACGCTAGCTTGAAGGAAGGATTTTGGATTGGGTTAAGGTGTTTGCTGAATCTGTGAGGATGATGAAGGGGTCAGGGTGGAGGATGTGGGTGAATATGGCAATGGCAATGGCAATGGCAATGCTATTGTTTGTAGCTGGATTGGCAGGGTTTGTTGAGGCAAATTATCCTCCACATAAATCCCCTCCTCCTCCTCCTCCCCATGCTCCTAAGCTACCTCCCATTATACATCATGCCCCTCCCCATCACAAACCTCCTCACCATGGCCATCCCCCTCACCACCCCCCCCCCATAGCCCTCCCCCTCACCACCCCCTCCTCCTCACCATGGCCCTCCTCCTCATGTCCCCCCTTACCACCCCCTCCCAAGCACCCCTAAGAGTAGCACAGCACACAACTCGTACCGCGGTAAAGTTGTTGATCTCGTGCTCAATTCATTTCAATTCAATTCAATTCAATTCAATTCTATGAGATGTTTTTTTCTTACCGCAATGCTTTCATTTTCAGTTCAACTCAATGCTATTATGTTCAGTTCTACTCAATCTGCTGTTCTATTCTATTCACAAACTTGTTCTCTTGGCAGCTTTTGATTCTATTCTATTCTAGTCTTCTCTGTTCTACTCTGTTCCTTTCTATTCACAAACTTGTTTTCTTGGCAGCTTTTGATTCTATTCTATTCTAGTCTTCTCACCACAGCACCTTGTTTTGTTGCAGCTTGCCTTGTATTATTCCAGCTTTCAATACTATTCCATTCTTCTCACTGCAACCTCTTGTTTTCTTGCAGCTTGCGTGGACTTCTCCTGCCAATGCAATGCTTTAACTAAATAAGATCGTTTGCATCAAGCACACTATGGTGCATTTGCTATGTCTTTTTAGAGTGATGACTTTGTTGCATTTGAAGTGCGTTTATGATGAATAGGTTGACCTTATATGATGGCAGCCTTGTAATGCATATACATCTAGAATGACAAATTTTACATTGTGCTTTAGATTGAAGAGTAGCCTGTTTCTTAATGGTGCATGAGTTCATTGTAACTTTCATATTATCAGACTACATTCGCAACGGGTCATCTTGATTTACATATAACCTGAGTCAGATCGTTTTAGTAAACACCTCTGCCCACGCTTCAATTATGAGTCTTACAGGGTCATCTGTGTTCTCAGAAATGATATTGAAAAAACTGATGCAAGGATCATCGACTGAATGAAAGGCTACAAAGAACCATACATAAATATCATCCGAAAAAGCCCTGCTCTGCTGTCCCATGGTAAAGGTCTCAAAAAGACATAAGTTAATACAATCTCGTTGATTCTAAAAATAGGGAGAATTTTTCTATTGCTTCATCAATCAAAACGTGTATTACACAACTGCAAACTGGCAAGACTGTAAAAACTGAGCCACATATGGATATTGACAAGTTTTCACGTCAATCAAGAAAATGGTTTGAAGATATACTTACTATTGCAGGCCTTGTAATGCCCTGATATAAGGGAAGCGGAATGGCATGTCCGTTTGGCCATAAATTTATAGACAAATGCTTATGATATAGACAAGTTTGGCCATAAATTTATGTTTGCTAGATAAATCATGTGCCTCTACAAAGAGCCAAGACCACGTGTGGGCTGTATAAGAAAACAGTATGTAGAATATGATGTTTTTCGTTTACACTTAACATGCACAGTCTGTGCTTTCAAAACTACAAGTTTTCACATTTTAGAGGTGAGAACACTTTGCAAAGTTGTAAAAGCGCACACGTCCTGGCGGTGATTTGTAAAATGTAATGTTGCTAGCATGTTGGGCATGTCCATCACATACAGAAACCAGATTACTATAACAAGATTTTACTTTATGGTTGTGGAACAATTAGCCATACTAGACAACATAGAAGATGCAAGCTATGCCGCTGCAGCTATAATCACACCCCAAGCACACCAGCGTTTGTATGATATTTTGAGTCCCTTACAAGCTATTGTAGCAGTTATCCAAAAAGTACCTTCAATATATTTTAAGTGCACAAAACATCAAAAACTGATGTTCATATGTGGAACTGCGTAAAAATACCTTAGTAGCCATGTTTGTAGACTAGACTTGGCTTTGGATCAGACGGTGCTTCTGTAATGATTGGTTGTAGAACAGGGGTATCAACTAGATTGAAGGAGGTGAATCCCTTTATGACTTCCATCCATTGCGTGGCACATAGAACAAATTTATGTGTCCAGTTCAATCAAAACATGCTAGTTGTAAATCCATTTGTGACAAAATCGATAAGCTGATCAATGGGGCAGCCACTTACTTTTCAAATAGCAGCCAAAGACGTCAACATTTGGTAGAGCTTCAAGAAGATCTTGCATACTCCACACTTCGACTCGAAGGTATTTCTCAAATTAGATGGCTAAGTAGGCATAATGCAGTTCAGAAATTATGTGAGTCATTTGAGCCTGTGATGTTATTATTCAAAGAAAGTTATGCAAGTATGTATAGTGAACTAAGGGAGTTTAAAGTTGTGTATATACTCCATTTTTTGGCTGATATTCTAAAGCTTTTGACCACTCTAAGTTTGGATTTTCAACGCGATTGGGTTGATGTAACTTCAGTTGGCAGCCTTGTAACCAATACAAAGGAGCAGATTAAACTTTACTTTTTAAATGAAGTTACAGCACTAGACTTGAATGGATTTCTAACAGATAGCAAAGGGTATCCCATACTTCCTGACTATGGCTTCCCTGATGGATACCTTGATGCGCTTAGAGGGGCAGTGAAGGGAATTGAATTGATAAGGAGTATTGAAGGTAATGATCTTATAGAGGCAGTAGAATTTCAGAAAGCTTTTTCTAATCGAGTATTGGAAGCTTTGGACGAGAGGTTCCGGGAGCATGAAATTTTATCTTGCTTCATTATTTTATCACCACCCACATGCCAAGAAGTGTAAAACAAATCAAAGATTTCGGTCAGCAAGAGGTCAACAAACTGATGGAATTTTATGGGCAGCCTCAAGTTGTTGGAGGAGTTACATTCAAGAGCATTGTATCACAAGATAAGTTCGATCTGAATTTCGAAAATTCAAGATACAAGCAAGTAATCTGTAATGGAAGGGAAAAACTTCTTAGATACTTGGACAATTATCTTTTCTGAAAAAATGTTGAGGGAGGATAAGTATGTTGAATTGGCAAAGTTAGCAGCTATTGCGATGGTTCAATGTTCAAGTACAGCAATATGTGAAAGAGGGTTTAGTCAAATGAATCACATCAAAGACAAGTATAGAAACAGGCTGAAAACAGGGGCAACTGATGCTCTAATGCGAGTTTCTATTGAAGCTCCAAGCATGGAGGTTTTTGAAGACTTTGGTTTCGAAGAGGCCATTGGAATATGGAAATCAAGCAAAAAATTTAGGCATATCTTCTCAGCAACCAACAAAGCGCGTCTTCGAGCAAATGACAATGAAAGAAATGAGGATGATGATCTGGAGAATTGATCTTTGCTGAAATTATCTTTTTGTCATGCTAATTATATTGTGTTCTGGTATAAAATACTGTCTCGATCAGATTTTGGATCAGATTTTAAAGTTGTTCAGCTATGAATCTATTTTTAATATACTTTTCAGCGAAAACTACTTTCTGAATCAAATTTTAAATTGTAGGAAACTTGCTGGTCTTATTTGAACTTTGTAGGAATTTGTAGGCAAATTTTTGAAATTGCCTTGTCAGATTTTAAAGTGTAGGAAAAAATCCTATAATAGGGGAAAAATTTCCCGAACCAAGGTCCGCATAGGAAGACATATGAAAGGATGGTTTTTCCTATTTGTGAATAGTCACCTCATTATGTGTATAACATTAAGCAGAGCACTCAGATGTACACTCTTTCTAGAATCGAACTGCAGCAGTTTCTTACTTACGTCCTCAACCAGTGACAAGGCATTGGGAAAGCTTTGCTAAATGGACTGCAGCATAATACAATCATGCTTATCATGTCAGAATTCCAACCTTGTGCAAATGTTTGTCAATTGAAGTGGCTGAAAGATGGTGAGCCAAATGCCCTTTATATTTCCTCTTTACATTGTCCATGTTAGATAGAACATCTTCTCAATAACTGCACTTATGCATGAACAAACTAGGAGTTGCATACCATGCCAGAGCAGTCTTACCAATCATATCAAGGACCCTCTCAATCTAATTCGTTGTACAGGAAACTTCTCATATGGTAAAAGATGGCGAACCCTTAGGTTGAGTATTATAAAAACAATAAAAGTCCTATTAACTTCTGGTCCACCAATTTATAGCTGTTGGAAAATGAAGGGAATAGCTTAAAAATTTGTAGCGTCCCATATTAGTCTGATATCCAAGCTCCCCTAAAACCAATGTTACAGAACGCCAAAAAATCTGGCACCACTCAGGAGCCCTGCTAGAATATAACTTGACTACCAGAAGTTACGACCAAATAGTAAAAGTAGAAAAACAACAAAAACTACTTGATTGGTTGATTTAAAACTTAGAAGTTCAGTGCTGACACCTGAGAAAGTACTCCAGATATAAATCAATAGAAGACCCTAAGCATAAATACTTGACAAAATGTTGAAGATAGCCAAATTGTGCCAGTGCATGTGGGATGAGCCTATAAAATGTGATAATATTCATGGTTGGGGAGGAACGTATTGAAGTGGCCACAATCAAACAAGTTCAAATCGACCAAACTCACCATTGAATTCCAAGCCGATGATCTGGACGTCGCCATATACTGTGGCACCCCATAAAAAATTTTGGCCGCTGCATCCTCCAGTAAAAGTATGATGCCCGACCAAAATCCTTCTTAACATAGAGCAAATAAGACCTCTAAATCATGTTGTCGTAGGCTAAACGAACATAGAGAGGAAGGTCAAATAGCCTAAGATATCAAGGAAAGATAAAACTAAATTTTATGATCCAAGAGGAATATATGATATGCTTTAATGATAGAGAATAAAGGAAGCAATAGCTCCATTTCGCTACATTTGAGAAAATGTTGTTGTCCTTGCTCGTATTAAGGGTAGAAGAACAGCTCAGTTTACACACAAATATTACAAGAAATTTATCGCGGCGGCCAAGGTCGCCGTGAACATTTCTCTTCGTTCATCTTACCTACGTGTACATGATTGGACCTGCGTATCCTCACCTTGTGTTCTAAAGAAAATAATGTGTGATTAAAAACTGACAATGTAAAGTTAATTGCTCTTCCAAAACTGTGAAATTGGAACCATTAGTAACGAAATTCTATCAATACAATGCTGTGAAACACACTCGGATTAAAGATATCTTTGCCTTCCCATGAGTATACTGAAACTACAAATGGTTTGTAAATAGCATTCGATCTGATGGATTTCTAACAACTTTATGCATATGCTATTATATTAATCTAGTTCTTAGGACATTAAACTAGCAAGGCTAGTGTGGCAAAAATTTCAATGTGTTAAATGTCATAGGTTGCTATTGACTAATGGTCTAAAGCCTTTCTTAGTTTTTTCAATATTTCCTTAACGTCTTATAGAGCACTGCATTTTGTTGTTCAAATTCCCTTTCCTTATTCCTCTCACCCCATTGTCCAGTTTTAAAAACTTCCCAATGTCAGTTATAACTGTGAGCCCTTGTTAAAAAATATTACTTTTTTTATTACATCATATACAATTTTTTCAAGCTATAAAGAGTTACACGTCTAGAATAACAAAATCTACCAGAATTATTTCGTTGTCTACATTTTTCTCTACATTTTTTGTCTACAATTATTTACCCTCGCCATTTTTGCCATGGCCACATGGCCCAAAATTAATTAAATTTGGTAATGTGCAAAGCTAAGAGATTTCTTTGCTTTTGTCTCTCCACACCTTGCCTGCACTCCAGTTGCAAAGTTTGGTTCTATGGATGGATGCCAATTCTGCTGAAACTGTAAAGCCTTTAGTAGAATCCTTTGCAGTGCAAAAATCATATTGTTTGAGCACCTTAAAAGGATCAAATGCCTCTATGTAGTGTTTTGTTTATTGATCAAAGCAAACTGCTAGTCTATGATCTAAATGAGTTTTCGTCCATCTTTATTGTCTATTGGAAGGCTAAGAAGGTGCAATGAGTGACTGGTGATAAATGGAGAGATTCTACGTACCTTCTGGCCCTGGATTTGTTACCATTCTTATGCTAACAAATTCTTGGTTGGTCATAGGTACGAATGTCTCTCTTCTCATTGCTCTTCTTTGCTTTCTGATTCAACGGGGCAATGATAGAAGTAGATTGACCAATTTGATGCTGTGCATAACAAATGGAGGAATATGTAAATAACTTGATGGATCGACTGCGAATTATATCGCCTACAAATACTCAATCTACCTTTTTACACTTTGTAAAATTTCTTTGGAAAGGAATTCGTTAGGCCATTGCACCGCTCTCGTGGGCTTATTCCTAAAGGCACTATTCTTGCAAAATTTTATCCATCGGCATGTAGCCTTGGGCTTTTTATATGGTAACAAAATAGCTTTCTATGCTTGAGGTGTTTTAGGCATGATGCCTGCCATATAAAAACAGAGTAGTATTTTATATTTGAATGACATTTTTTAGTACTACAGTATTTGACATGCATCTGTAATAAATATTGCTTAAATCTTCATAAAGGCTTAGAAGCCATATATTGATACGGTCTGCATTGCTTCAATATATTTGAACTCTAAGGTGAAAGCTATGATATGAGTACTGTATTTTTCTTGCTTAACACTAGAGTTGTTACTGGAACTATTCTGGGTTCATCCACCAGAATTGGTCCAGCATACCCTTTGCCACTTAAACCCAGGTATCTAACAAGAGAAATTTCCATTTCACAAGATACCACCACTTTTGGAATCTTCACTCGATTCTTTATGGCCATGGAGAGTTTCATGACCAATAGATTTACTAATATGTTGTGGTGATTGCCCAAACCTCATTGAATTCAGCAATTTTTACGCCAGGCCAGAACTGCATTCTTCAAACTTTCTAGCATAAAGGGGTCCAAACGTTTCTAAAATTGAAAGTAATTGACGTTTTATGATAAAACATGTTGATTTGCATGTTTTCATGTTTCGTTGCTATTAGATGGCATTATATAAAGTCGTCAAACCATTTTTAGCTCAAAAAAGCTGTTTGAGGTTGTGAATTGTTTCTCCTTTACTATAACAAGTTTTGACGTAAGACTTGCGGCCATAAGTTGTCAACTCTAAGAGCTATAGTCCAATAATTTTTTGAAGTTTCTATAAGTCATGTTAATCTCAATTTTCACTAAAGAAGATTCGATATAGAATCCAGGACAAAAATAGAACTAACGTGGTTTAACTAAACTCATATATAAGCTTTCTAAAGGCAATAAATGATGCACTCCATTCATTCCACTTATACATTCATAATAAAGAATTTTATGAACTTAAATATGGTGAATAACCATGTATTCTTTACATTTAGAAAGTGGTTGCCACTACACAAAATTAGAGTTTAGCTAAGGTAATAATACAAAAAACTCATCTTTTATGGTAGGCAATATTTTTTATGAATGTCACCCTTCCTTGGCAACATAGATCTTGAATTTCATGTTAAAGTAACATATTATGTACAAGATTTGATTTAAAATAGACATGGACCATTTCTGGTTTGTACTTAGGCTTGCCATATTTTAAAGCAAGATAGCATTCTTTTTCAACTCATGATTGACGAAACATCTAATAGAAGTTTAAAATATAGTTTGTATCGTCTTAGTGCAAAACACACGATGAAATCTTCTTATTTTTTACTATCATAAACTTAGTACACGTGTTTGCTGCTTAAGAGTTCCTACTTTAGGTATAATAATAGTAACTTTAGCTTGTCTTTCATGATAGACTATAATTTTTATGGGTTCAAGCTTCATTGGCAACATAGATGTCCAATTTGATGTTAAAAATAACATACTACTATATGTAAGATTTGAATATAAATGGGCATGTACCATTATGGTCCACAATTAACGAATTGGGTATAGAATTAAATCTCTCTAATTATGATTACCAATTTTATTTATTGTTCATTTGTCACTTATACAATGATATGGTGATTTTCTACCTTCTCTAACATAATTTTTGGAAGGATGAGTGGAGATTCATATAGGTTCAGTTTGCTTGTGCTTCAACTTTACCATTAAATAATGCAATTCTAGCAACCAACTAATTAAGATGAGGATGTTCTGGCTTCTTGAATGATCATAAGCCATGTGGACCAGCAATGGAAGGAAGGAAGGAAGGAAGGAAGAAAATTTTAACGTCCACGGAACCCAATCGGGTTATGGGAAATGTATATAGCAGGATCTATCTTTATTTTTCATAGTTCTAGCTTTTTTATATTTGTTTTTCATTCTTTTGCATTGCTTCCACAACTTGAGAAGATAAAAAATACAAGTTTTGAGTTCACCATTCAATACATAGGTTTATGAAATCCATGGAACGCAGCGTACTCTAACAGACATAACTTGGAATGAACACTAGAAAGTTTATGCTAAACCTCAAGATCAGGAGCATTGATTATTTTTAATGAATAGAGTAGCTCATGAGGTGCTTATATCCCGCAATTGAAACTGAAATTGATTAACATGAGGGAGTTCTTAATTTTAAAAAGAAGGTGGACCGGTAATGGTCTCAGGTAATACGAACCTTTCTTGATTTCTTGAAAACAAACGCTATGCTTTTTTTACGTGTTTGTTTTTGGGGTGATTCCATATCGTGGTAACCTTTCATAATGTGATTTTTTTGAGGATGACTTTGAATCATTTTACTCCTATATAGACATAAGTTATCATTCATTTGTAATTGAAAAAATAAAAGAAAATCAAAACCTCATCATCAAGGCTAATGGACATTTTTCTTAGATAAAGCAAGTTGTATAATACTTATATTCAAATTTTTTGGTCAAAATTCATTTTCCTACAAAAGTTAGAGATTTGATTTGGGAACAGCTTTCTGGAAACCAGTATTGGTTCACAGAAGACAAGCAGCAGTTTTGACCCTGTCATGTTCAAACAACCCTATCTCCCTTCTCAGACCTCGGATTGAGGTGCAGTTTTTTGTGTCTTACTCTCTAACTCGTGTAGAAAAATACAAAAATAATGAAAAAAATCATAAAAATTGTCTTGCCGAGACAGTTTTACTTTATCTAAACATGTAGCGAAACAGACTTGACCCCCTTGGGTTTACCTAAGTGTAACTCTCATGAATGGGGACCAATAGATTTTTAGGTATTTTTCCCATGCAACATGACTGCCATACATTAACATATAAGAAGGGTTTGACTGATTATTGAACCCCTGATTTTATGTGAATTTTAACGCGAACAGTGCAAATGCACCTTTTCTGGTACATCATGTGACAACTCTAGTGTTAAGTTGAATGCTACTGAAAACAATTGTGATATTTGGCATATAAATTTTTAAAGATTTAAGTTGGTCATCGTTTAAAGGATTACATAAACCAAAGGCATTACGTACCAGCCTGCCAAAACTAAATAATTGGTCTAGATTGATTAGTTTCTATAGGGATTCACCAAAGCAGATGCAATTCTAAGATCTTAATTTTGGCTAGGTTTTTTTTAAAGAACATCCGAAGAACTATGATCATCTGCCACATCTAGGCCTTTGAAGACCACCCGTCTTTGTCTTTTCTAGATAGTCTAAAGCAACCAGCCTGATGTTAGATGAAAGACCTGGCTTTGTAACTTCGTAGATACTAGAAATTGCCTTGTTGATTTGTTAGTGATACATGAAAAAGGGATAATCAATCCCATACATGTCTAAGATTACTACACATGAAGAAGCAATGCTCAATCGTTTCAGTTCCTTGCTTGCGTACTGGACACAAGTTTGATACTCTAGGGTCAAACTTGTGGACTAGCACATTAACTCGGAGATATGAAGAATCTGTTACCAAAGTGCTGCCTCTTTAGGATGAAGTAGCTTATCCCAAGCCCAAGTCCACATCTGCTTCATTGAGGAGGAAGGAGTTGGAGGTGCCTTTTATTATGAGGAAGAATATCAACATCAAGCGACAAATTATATATAGAGTTCACAAGTTTGCACTCCTTAACCTCTTGATGGTGAACCCGCACCAAAATATCTTCTTGTTGTGGCAGATTAGGTTGTATATAGTTAGCAACTTTTTGCTAAAGAGCTCTATCCCATTGCCCCAACAAAAACTTTAACTAGACGGCCTTCCATGCTAGCAAATGATCTGAATCAAACTAAGCAACAATTGATGAGGCTCCAACCAGTTTCCAACATCGCTATGCCAATGGATGCACAGTAAAACAAAGTGGTGCATTGTCATCCAATTGGATCCACCAACAAGGTGCAGTCAACTGAGCACAAGCGATTGGATTGATATAAAATAACTTTTTTGATTGTGTGTCAAGATTCGAACAAGCCCTTTAAAAAGGAAGAAGCAATAAATAGAATAGATCGCAAAATACAAGAGACCCGACGGAAGAACAAGTCTAAGAGTGTCTTTATCAAAAATGGATCAATGGGTTGAAAAATTCTGATTAAGAACACATGTCACAGAGAGTATCAATTAACCTAGGCTACATGATTGAGGTAAGACAAGGGTATGCACTTCTATATTGTCTAGTCTAACCTAGGTTAATTGCTGCAAATTCTGGAGAACTGACAAAAACATGCTATAAATATGTCAAAAAAAAGTGACGATGCATCGTCATTGTTTTGTCACTTTTTTGTCACTTTTTTGGCAATTGTGTGGCATTTCTCTTGGCAAATTTTTGACACATATTTTGTCATATTTTAAACCTTTTTTGTCACTTTTTTGGCAATTGTGTGGCACTTCTCTTGGCAATTTTTTGACACATATTTTGTCATACTTTAAACCTTCTTTTGTCACTTCTTTTGGCAATTGTGTGGCACTTCTCTTGGCAATTTTTTGACACATATTTTGTCATACTTTAAACCTTTTTTGTCACTTTTTTTGGCAATTCTTCAGCACCTATTTTGTCATACTTTAGGTTATTTTTGGATACTATATTGTCATTTTCTATGTTATATTCTTATCTTTTTTGTCATTTTTTTGGCAATTCTGTAATGCCTATTTGTTAATTTTTGTACCATTTTTTTGGCATTTTTTTGGCTTTTGTTTGTCATAATTTATAGCCTTTTGTCACTTTTTTTGGCTATTTTTTGACACCTATTTTGTCAAATTTTAGGCAATTTTTTGGCTATTCTATGGTCCCTATTTTGTCCTATTTTATGTTCTTTTTGACACTCTTTTGTCATATTTTAGGTCATATTTTTCATTTTTTTGGCTAATTTTTGTCACATACTTAGGTCATGTTTGAGGCTATTTTTTTACATTTTTTTGTCATCATTTTACTACATTTATGTCATTTTTCTTAACAATGCTTAGTCACGTTTTTGACAGATTGTTGTCAATCTCTTTTGTCAATTCACCATGTTTGATTCAAAACATTTAAAATGAACAATGTACATAAACCTAGTAAAATGAACGATTAATACATAAATATAGTTTTCTCAACAAGGAAATAATGGAGATATGTTAATCAATTTCAACGTCTTCATTTTCACTGTTAGATGTACTTTCTGCGCTATCACTGCTGGATTCATCTTCGCTTCCACTGCTGCTTGATGATCCGTCTATATCCAGCTACAAAAAAAAAAAAAAAGGGTTATATGTCTACAATTTAAAAGTCACAAGCATGTACTGTATCTAGCTAGAACACTTACATGCACAGTCTCTTCAGTGCCTTCATTCTTCCCATCTGCTACTTGCGCAATGGCTTTTCCTTTGATATCTATTGGCGGGACAATGCCCTTGCCTACGTAATCTTGTGCCATGTGCTACAACATATATAATTGAATAAAATAGTTAATGCCAAGTAATGCCTTACATGTATATTTTCAAATTATGAGTCTTAAAATTGCAATTGTACCTTTGTTTCTGGGAATACACGTCCTTCATCACTTTCGCGTTTGATCCATTTCTTCCATCCTCCAATTTCCTTAATCTCAGAAATGACCTTCTCACTAGGATAGCCCCTAAAGTGGGCATACTAAATATTGAAAATATGGGGTAGTTATAAGTATCATATACTAACTTGATTTCAAACAAATAAGAAGTAATACTCACATAATTAGAGATGATCGATCTATCCCCACCTGAACCAGTACATGGTTTTTTCTTCCTTTGAGATGCTGCTAATTTCTTCACGTGGTGCTCCACCTTCGCCAATTCAAGAAACTTTGTCCAGTTTGCTTTTTTAACAGATGAAGGCTTGGATGTCAAACCTTTTTGTGCCTTCCGTCTTAGGTAATCCCTACCAATGTATGAAGAAAATTAAAACTCTAGATAAAGCAAATAAATAAGATTTGGATAGGGTTTAGATCTAACCTGTGATGATTCCATCGGCGTCCAAGTTGTTTCAACACGTCCTTCTCATTAAATCCAGCACCGAATTGATCCTTCAAGTGATTGATCACTTCTTGCTTATGGCGCAACTTAACTTGTCGCCAATTTAGATGTATCTCGTGGCAGTGATCCATCATTGAACTAGTGGCAACATCCATAAACTCTTTTCCATGCGCATCAGGATGAATCTTTCCACCCGTAGAAACACACACCTATAATATATTTTGAATAAGACTTTATACTCATCAACAATATAAAGATAATAAGAATAGAATAGAATAGTTTTTTTATCGTCCACTGAGACCAATCGGCCTATGGGACCCAGAAGAAGCGCAGCAAACTTATTACTGTCCGGGTTAAAAAACCCCCGCCCCGAAGGGTTTTCGAGGGAAAAACCGTGGCAGTAATAAGAATGCTGTCAAACTGTACAGGTATACATCATCATGAAATAAATGTGTATGTACATGTCAAGTGCGTGCCCGAGGACATAGCTGATCTCGCATGTCCATGACCTCCTGAAGGTATGATCCTAGCATCCGTACGGATGCCGTGCTCAATGTCACATGTAGCGGCTGGCCAGGCCTGACCAACTCAGCATAGCGCGTCCGGATTTGATCATATGCTGGGCAACTTTGAAGGGTATGAGATTCATCCTCAATGACTCCCATTTGGCAGCATTGACAGAGCCTGTCCTGACGTGGCTCACCAATCCATCTGCCTGTCTCAATTCGAAGACAACACTCAAAATAAATATGCACAAAGTTATACCTCAGTGTCGCCCAACTTCCTAAAGCTCATACCACGAGAATTTCCCGATGCCATCGATTCATTGCCTTCTCCCGATGTCCTGGAAGTGCGACTACCAATGGAAGACCTTCTCTTGGATTTCTTTGATGACGATGCGCCTCCATTTAATAGTTCATGTGCCACTGCGTCCTTTTGTTCCTCTGTTAACATTGACAAGATCTTTGATAGCATCTTAGCTGAGACACCTTTCTCCTTTCCCTTTTCATTTTTCTTGCCGTTAGCCATGTTGAACTGCAGATACAATAACAACAAGAACAATATTAAAACTCAACAATCTACAATGGCATTAAACTCAAAATGCATGGTATTAAATTTGCAGAGGTAGGTCAGAGCAAATGCCATTGTGGCAAAGTCATGAACTGTCATTTGAGAGCAGTTCAAATGTCTTTGAAGCTCTATAATCATAAAAAAAATTGCTTTACAACTTCTCAATAAAACCTGAACTATCCCTTGAAAAACCATTCTTATTCATAAATAAAGAGAAACCTTGCCTCTTTAACAATAAACTCAGAGATGCCAATTGTGAGTCTCATACAGTTCTTGGAGGCTCCTCAAAAAGATCTTGTCATGATTTCGCTGGGGCTATTGAACTGCCTTTCACCACATATGGGTCAAGAACTTGCAGATGGCCTAAGAATCAGTACCCATCAACTTGGAACATTGGTGAGTTTGGTGGGAAATAAAGATCAAAGTATGGAAATAGCCGCTTATGTTTGGCAGAATTTTTAGCCAATCTTCCGGTTATTCTCACGCAATTGGGAAGTTGGGCACATGGATCCAAGAATAAGGATCAAGATATTTATATCAAAATTGCAGGAAAGACTAATTGGCGTGTTGGCAAGGTTCACATTCAATCTGGAGGATCCAGACATTCTAGAGATTGCCATGGATTATGACCTAGCTTTCCTGTTCAAATCATTTCTTAATACAATACACTTAGATGAGGTGCAGAGATGGTCAGCCATTGCTTTGCAAAACCTATCAAAGAAATCCAAATACCTTGTTGATCGCAAACAACTTCCTGTCCAGACCGAGGGTAGGGAAAGGTGGAAGAAAAGGCAAGTAAAAAAAAGTGGAAAAAAGGGAATGGAAAAATACATGGGAAAAAGGGAAAAGGAAAAAAGAAAGGGAAAGAGAAAAGGAAGGGGGGAAGGAAAGAGGAAAAGGGCACGGGAAAAAGGGAAAGGGTGGGGAAATGATGAAAAAAGAAGGAAAGGGAAAAAGAAAAAGGGAGGCGGAAAGGGGGAAGGAAAGGAAAAAAGGCATGAGAAAAAAGGAAGAAGAAAATGGGAAAAAAGAGACATGAGATAAAGAAGAAGAGGGTGAGGAGAGGAAGAAAAACATAAAAAAAAGGTGGGGAAAAGGGAATGCAAAAAGGGCATGAGAAAAGGGAAGGGAAAAGAGAAAAGCAAAAGGAATGGGAAAAGGAAAGGGAAAAAAGAGCATGAGAAAAATGGGAAGGGTGGAGAAAGGTGAAAAGTGAAGGAAAAAAACCATCAAAAAAGGGAAAGGGAAAAATGAGAAGGAGAAAAGGAAGGAAAAGAGGAGGGAGAAGAGGGTAAAAAAGAAAAAAAAAAAAAAAGAGAGAGAAGGAGAAAAGTAAATGTGCAGGAAAAATAAGAAAAGGGAAAAAAGAAAGTGTGTAAGAAAATGAGGAAAAAAGGATATGCAGGATAGAGCAAAGGGAAGGTTATCAAATGCACAAAAACCTCTTATAGCCTAGATATGATGGACTTGGTTAATGAGTCTGAGCTGAATAGGTTTCCATCCACAAATGTTCCCAACATTTGCCCAGCAACGCTGGGCACCATTACTAGTATAAAATAAGTTTGTACAGCAGTAGAGTTGCAGTTTTTCTGTGAGTTTGTTGTGGAGTGTCGAGGTATCGCTGTCTCTTTGGGGCAGTTCTCCTTCCTCCTCACTTGCTTTGTAACATTACCATTCTTTTAATATATTGATGACACAGTTCTTCAAAAAAAAAAAAAAAAAAATCTCCAATTCCATTTGAACTATTTATGACATTGCAATTACACACATGAAGCATTTAATTTGCCTTTCCTAGTTAACTTAAACTAATATAATGCAAAATACGAGGCACAAAACTAGATCAACTACAACTATTCCTGTAATAGACAATATTCCAACAATGGGTGAATCGGCATTGCTTACTTTCCATGCACACAAGGAGGTTGGGAAAGAGAAATGTCCGCGGCGGCTGCGACGATAAATTTCTTGTATGTAATAAACATACTTGAATCTTGCATTGCCGATGTTAATGAAAGTACTGCATTATATCTGGATCTAGTAATGTTTGCACAATAAAAAATCGCATGTTTGTAACTTAGGATTGTTGAAGTTTTGTGCTGTATTCGTATGAAAATACATAGAATGCTAATGCTGGCATCTGGGTTTTGGTAAGAAATTGTATAAGAATTTTTTAATCGTTGGTAGCCGGATAGAAGCGCTCGTGCGCCCTAGCAGATGGCGACCAGGGATCGTGATTCCAATTTGGATCTGCTTAGGTGTCTGGGTCGGCATGTGGATGCGATGGGGAGACGGTTTTGTTTGCTTCATCTTGAAGGATGGCACATAGGAGAGCCATTCGTTGGGTGTGGTTTTGTTTTGTTGCTTTTGTTCTCCACCATGTTGATGAAGAGATCAACGGGAAAGGGCAAGGCTCCCACTGCCCATGTGCCTGTTTTTGTTGTGGGTTCTATGTCTATTGATTCTAGCTCTACGTAGACTCATAATTCCTCTGCCATGCCCAATTTTGTATTGAACTGGAAAGCAATTAATGTCTTTGTGACACTAGGACTGTCAGGGCATGATGTCCCACTTAGTTTCTTTGATGCCCTTTCATCATTCTATGATAGAAGATGTGTGGCTGGTGCAGTTGCCCTGGAGAGGGGATCTTTTGCAGATCATCTTCATGTCCAAGCTATGCTGACATCACACTATAAGACACCAAAGGTCGTGAATGGGGCCATTCAGAGGGATTTCAATTGGCCTTCCAAACCAGTTGGTGTTGTGTTAGTCTACAAAGTCCTCAAGAATAAAGGCTACACTGTTTCGAGGGTATGGTGGGGTATTGTATGAAGGACATAGGTAAGATGCACTATTCTTGCCATCTCCATAACATATCTGAATCCATGATTGAAAAAGGGAAGGATTACTATCTAAGATGGGGTGCTGTGGACACAAAAGGTTTGTGTGTGTTGGACAATAGAAACCTGCTGAATAAGGCTGCTCACTTTGTATTTGACCACAGTGGCCGTAGACTCACTAACATTTAATATTTGCAGGATGCTTAAGAGTGGAAAATACACTTTTGAAACGCTCCTAAGGCGTTTAACACTTGAAAAATCAAACAGAGAAGTAATTGGAACTAAAATAATATATAACTTTCTTTTATTATGAGGTAACAATGGTCCTTGACACTCGAAATCCGAGTTTCAAACTACTCCTAGTCTTTAGAAAATCTATGCCTTGACATCTCGGCTATTATCCCACGTTTCCCGCGACGCAAAACTCACTTAGCTACTAACTCTATCTGTAAGAAAGAAGAAGAGAAAGGTGGGGTTAGTCCTAGAAGGACTAAGTGGGCAAACCATTACCTTAACCCGAGGCGAATCGTTAGTCACACAGACAATAGGCACACAAATGTTAGTCATGCATAGATTATCTTCTTATAACTTACTGTGATTCAGAGATGATCAATCCCTCACCCGGGTTCACACGTATATCGTTCAGGACACGACTATACGTCCACATACCAATCACCTGGTATGCACGTTGCTTTACCGCCCAGCCCTTCGGCAACGAAAAAGGGGCGGCTTCTTTCATACAGGTTCATTCTTTAATGTTTTATTATATGTGCAAACACAAACACAAAGAATCAATAACAAAATAAAACATGTAAGCTTTTCGACAAACTACTAAACAAAAGATAAGATAACTCCAAACCAATAGAAACTCCAAAGATCCGGCTCCGGCTACCCACCAAAGGATTTTTCACGTGCAGTCTTATCTGACCCCTGTCCACCTTTTCTGAGATATCTCTCTAACTCTAAGGAGTTACGAGAGGTACCACCTCAATTTTGAAACTAGACTCCGAGAGCTTTCCAGAATGCTTAAAATCGCTTCATTCAGATAATCGCTTGTCGATTTATGACGTTTTAAAGTTTGCCCTTTTTTTTTAATACTATATGCCTTTTTCTAAAATTAGAACAATATCCTCTCCTTTCCAATAATAGAGAATATCTTCCTATTCTTACAAACTTTTATCTAGTTTATCTCCTCTAATCATAGATCTGCTATTTTAGTTCAGATATTACCTCTATTTTTCTCAGATATCTACCGTACCTTAGTATAGACACCCGTATTCAATTTGTTTCCCAATCATTGCAATTCTTTTAAATATTCCTAACTTGATATTAAGAGTAAAAATTATTTACTTATCCCTCAACCCCCTAGGTGTGTTACATTTTCTCTCATACTAAAAATTTACCCATGTCCTCATGGGGATATTCTGTAAATTCCTTGCAAAGTCATTAATTTCTATAGAGGAACCAAGATATCCAAGGTACAAAACATATCTAAAACTATGTTCCACTCCATACACCCTTCGGGGTTGACTACACTTACCACTACAACATTCAAGATTAATTTGGATGACGACTAATCTTTGGGGACTTCACAGTTAGGTACTAGGTTTAGAATGTGAAAACTAAATTTTGAACTCTCCCTTTTCCCGTTGCTGGCCACGACTAGATATCTCGGCTGCATAACTTCCTAAAGAACTTTCTTCCTTCTTGGTTTCCCATAATTTCAATATTGATGACTTCTCATTGTCTTTGACACAATAACCAACTATGCTTAATAATCGGAAACCTAGGCTATGATACCAAATGAAACGCTCCTAAAGGCTCTAAATGAGAAGTAATTGGAACTAAAATAATATATAACTTTCTTTTATTATGAGGTAACAATGGTCCTTGACACTCGAAATTCGAGTTTCAAACTACTCCTAGTCTTTATAAAATCTATGCCTTGACATCTCGGCTATTATCCCACGCTTCCCGCGACGCAAAACTCACTTAGCTACTAACTCTATCGTAAAAAGAAGAAGAAAAGGTGGGGTTAGTCTTAGAAGGACTAAGTGGGCAAACCATTACCTTAACTTTGAGGCGAATCGTTAGTCACACCTGACAATAGGCACACAAATGTTAGTCATGCATAGAACATCTTCTTACAACTTCTTGTGATTCAGAGATGATCAATCCCTCACCGGGGTTCACCGCATTATATATCGCTTTCGAGGACCGCGACTATCGTCCACATACCAATCACACGGTATGCGTTGCTTTACCACCCCGCCCTTCTAAGCGACAAAGGCGGGTTCTTTCATCTGAGTTTATTCTTTAATGTTTTATTATATGTGCAAACACAAACACAAAGAATTAATAACAAAATAAAATATGTAAGCTTTTTAGACAAACCACTAAACAAAAGATAAGATAACTCCAACCCAAATGAAACTCCAAAGATCCGAAGCCGGTTTACCCACCAAAGGATTTTTCACGTCGCGGTCGTGTCGACCCATGTCCACCTTTTACGTGATCTTTCTCTAAGCTGTAAGGAGTTCACGAGAGGTGCCATCCCAATTAAAAAACTAGACTCAGAGTTTCCTAATGCTTAAGATAAACTTCATTACGATAATGTCGCTTCGCCCGGCGTTATGACGTTTTAAAGTTTGCTCCCTTTTTTTAATACTATATGCCTTTTTCTAAAATTAGAACAATATCCTCTCCTTTCCAATAATAGAGAATATCTTCATATTCTTACAAACTCTTATCTAGTTTATCTCCTCTAATCATAGATCTGCTATTTTAGTTCAGATATTACCTCTATTTTCCTCAGATATCTACCGTACCTCAACTTGAATTACCGTATCTACCGTATAGACACCCATATTCAATTTGTTTCCCAATCATTGCAATTCTTTTAAATATTCCTAACTTGATGTTAAGAGTAAAAATTATTTACTTATCCCTCAACCCCCTAGGTGTGTTACAACTTTGAACAGTAGTTGGATTATTCATTCAAAGCGATTGCTTTCGGTGAATGAGCCTGGTATGTCTTTGTCACGGAGGATTCTCTTAAACCCCACCCACTGCATGCCATCTGATGTCAGGACTATCCGGTTTGGTTTGCCTGTAGGGTATGTGGCTTGTGGAACGAAATGGTCACGGCGGCGTGATCTTTGGGATGATTACATTGCCAACGATGGCGGGATTGTAACTTTGAGGATCTTTGTGATCCATCCTTCAGCCCTGAACTAGAAATCCCAGACCATGGTGTGGATTACATCCCCATTCATACTGGGGACCACATCATGGCTGTTGGGTCACTCCATATGTGGTTTCTTTGCCATATAGTTTCAATTGTGTGCCTTGCTAGGGGTCTGCTGACCCAAGAGATCCGCCAACTTGATGCCATCATCAGGCGGGCTGCATTAGGGGAACCTATGAACTCGAGCTTTATCTTCTTGCTGTTAGGTAATTGTGCAGTACTGTGTTAGTGGCATTCATACCAGGTGTACATTTACTGGCTTGATGAATATGTAATGCTTATTATTCTGATGCCTTGTTTTTCCCTTCAGACAGTTTTCTTATTGTGCATTCGTGGCCACGGTTACTAAGACTTGTAGACTTTCAGTGGGCTTTGGCCCTTAGGCATAAGGGCGATCCCCTCTCGTGGACTGTCCCTTATGCCTGGATGAGCATTGGCATTGCACTGGGGTTCAATTCCCCGGGCTCACGGATAGTCTCCATTTGTTGTATTACAGGTATTGTCCTTCGTCATGGCAAGCGCTATGTATAGGGATCATCGGATGCATGCCATTGACCATTGCAACTTGGAGTGGCAGTTAGTGGCACGTGTCTGATCGTCCGTATGTATAGGCTTATTGTAACTGTGAGGAAATATAGCATGAACATGTGAGCTGTGAGCATTGGATTCAAATTGGGGTTTGATTCCCCAAGCTCATGTCACATTGGGATGCTGCTATTATGCTAGAGGTCTACAATTCGGTGTTGTATTGGTATGACGTCGTGTTGTATGCATACCATAATCTTTGTATACGATGCTTACCAAGGGTCTTTAGGCACCCCCTTTAAAAGTGGGTCAACAGGGGTTGATTTTGATTTGACCCCAAATTGATATGGGAAGGGCGCACAAGATCTATGGAAAGATAATATTCCATGAACTATGCCACAATAGTAGGGCCTACAAAAAATACTACACTCTCTAGCAATAATACACGCTTTATATATGATCTAAAACATTCAACACCACCAACTCCAAGATCAGGCCAAGAGCATTCTTGCACAATAAGTGGCACATCATTATCTTATGTCACACTATGTGTCTAAATATAGAGATGCAAAGACAACAATCTTCCAATGAAACCACGACACATCAAGACAATATTTGGGCAGGGGGCAGGTTACCGGGCAGCTCCACACAGACCGTCACAAACATAGCGTCCTTTTTCCCGTGTTGAAGGCTTCCGGCTATGGCCCATCAAATCACCTTCCGGCGCCCCAGAATCTCCTCTTAACCTACCTCAGATGGATTTATTCCATCCAGATCTAAAAAAAGATCCAAATTTTTCTCGGATTTGTGCAGAATTTGATACAGCAGAAACAGGGGAATCAAATTTTGAGGAAATCCGTAATTCAGAGGCCGTAATCTCGCAAAATCAAGCAGATTTAGGCGCTAGATTTAGCCCTATGCAGGCGGAAGCAAGCTTTAAAAAGGTTGAGCAGCAGGGGCATGGGGATAGGTTGATTTTGAGCCTTGGAGGTTACCAATTTGAAACATCTAGAGCAACAATTTGCATGGATTCCGATTCTATGTTAGCGGCTTGGGTGCAACGCCATCTTCCGGCCTACAGAGGTGAGCCCCTTTGGATCGATCGTGATCCCCATAGGTTTAGCCATGTTTTGAATTATTTGCGAAACGGCACAATCTGGCTCCAAGATGTTGCTTCTTTAAGAGCAATTCAAGAAGAAGCAGCTTATTTCGGGATTGCAGGATTAGAAGCTCTTTGTGAAGAGAAAATTCAGATGATTGAGGCTAGGGAAGAGGAAAAGATGAGAAAACTGGTGTTTGAATTAAAATCTGCTCTCAAGGAAGTTTTAGGTCTGCAAAGGGATGGTATTACTAACAGTACACGGAATAGAAAGGATGTAGTGGCCATTCTAAGAGGCAGAAGATTGGGTTGTGATGATTCTGAAGAACCTGTTTTCCAAATGGATGCGGATTTTTAAGACCATCACAACAACTTTGCTTCTGATGCTAAGGTACTGGGGTGGAATTTGTGCTAAAAATCTTTGATTTTGCAATTGTAAAGCCATGTAGAGATCCAAAATTAAAAAGAGCACAGTGCTCTTTTTAGTCTGTAAAATAATTGAAAAGGAAATGGTTGTACAAAAATTTGCTAACAAATTATCGATCTGGTTCAGAGATGGGTAATGAGTATGCAAGTTTTCGTATATTTTAGAAATTGGGAGTAGATAAATCTGTTTATAAAGTCTGGGTAGGGAATGTGGAGAGCATCCGAGGCGTTGTCTAGAATTATTAAACAGTTAACTGGTAAAGAAGAATCTGATTTGTTGTGTACTACATACTATGCCAAATATGTAAGATGCCAAATTGTGGCTCCTTTCAATGGTGACAGCCTATCAACGAATTATTTTGGCCCTTCTCAAAACATTCTAGTATGTCAACCATTCATTTTAGGCTACCCTCTCTTCCATATGGGACCACATTCATTGTTAGTATCTTAGTTCTTATGCTTTGTATGCTATGTATTGTACTGCATTGACTTTCGATGATCATTCACAAATATCTTTGCGTGTAATAATGTTATGGAGCATGGTAGTTTTACCCGACAGTGGGATCTCGGGAAGATTGTTTTTTGCTCCAGAACCCCCTAACTGCATCGTAACTGCGCAAAATTTTTGGACCCTTATAGAGATTTTGAAGGATTTTTTATCGCATTTTTCTCCTCCGTTTCTCCACCAAATTGAATCGCTCCAGTGGTATTCAGACCAGAATAACAAGGACTAAGTATCCGCCAGTAGAACCGCACCAAAAACGGATTGAAGCACCCTCATATTAAAACCACACAAATTAGGGGAAATTTTTGCCCCTAACTACGCAGTTTGCCATTAACTACGTAGTTCATGGTGGGATCCTGGCTACCTAAAAGTTTGTCCATGAAATTTGTTTTGGCCTTTAGAGGTTGCATTAAAAGTTTTTCAAGTTTCTAACAAAACTGTAAAAACTATAATGACAAGGTGATGTGCATTATGTACCCATGTTGACATCAAAGGTCCAGATTTAGAAAACCAGGCATTCAAGAAGATGGAAATATGCTGAATGGTCCAGATTTAGAAAAGCAGGCATCCAAGAAGATGGAAATAAGTTAAGCATATAAAATTTTGAAGAGTTCAATTTTGAAAAGTTTCATTGTCATTCTTTGAAACTTCAGCTATGTTTAGCTCCCTTGGAAGATTAGGTATAGAGATACTTGCAGCTAAAGTCTCAAGTACATGACTTCTTATTGGTGAATAGGATGTCGCATCAACAAATTAAAGAGCGTATGTTGATGGTCAAGCAAATGGGATATAAGCCTTAAGCAAACCATAATGCCATATTAGTGGGTAACCAACCACACCATGATACATCCCAAAAACATGCTTTTAACAATAATCCACGCATGCATAATTGTACTTTTAACCAAATCAGAGATATGATAAATCATAATTCCTTTCATTAAATGCAAACATTAACAACAAGCTACATTGACAATAGTAAGTATGATCCCATGCTCCTAGAACGATTAAATGACCAACATGATATAGTTTTAAGGACCAACAACCTAAGACAATTTAATAATATCATCCACCGTAATACAATTATATGTGTTAAACTCATCATTTTCTTAGCTATTCAGAATCAATCTCCACTATACGATAATATAAAAACCACAGATGATAATCTAAAAGCACTATTTTTCCTTTTCTTTTACGTTCAAGAATCTACCTTTAATTACGTTAATTCAATTCATATCATGCCTCAATCTATTAAATCTACAAACCATCATCAAAGCTCATTAAGCTTTCCCAAAACTACGCAACCAAAACATAGACATCACAAGAACCCCAGGTATAAGACTTGACCCCCACCTGGAAATACTTTTCTCCTTCTCCTTAGTTCAATTCTGATCAATCTGGTGCAAGCGCATCCTCCACAACAAAAAAGGCTTCTTTCCCATGGAAAACTCCTTCTCAAGAAATCCAGAATAATATTGTTGTGCTTATATAATCTAACAATGACCTTGCATGTATGCATACACTGCATGCATGGACACATTGCATGCATGTATTCCTAGCGCATAATCGTTTATTTCATCATTGAAAATGCACTCTTATATAATGGCAATGTTACTTACATCTTCATGTTGATGCTAAGTTGCTAGGTCCGTTACAATCAATGACTAAATGAAATGAATCCTCTCTCTTGCTAAATGAAATTCCTCACTGCCCCTTAGACTATAGTACGAAGGGATTACAGAGTACAGACAAACACAACAAGTTGCTTTGCTAGCTACTAGCAACTAGAAGTCTAGAACTAGCAAGTATCAATGGCTACTGAGTTGAAGAAGCAAATTGTTGTTGAAGAAATGGCTATTGGCCATCGATCTGCCAAACTGGTTGCTCCTGCATTCTGCCATGAAAGGGTCTTGGGAACATCGCAACCCTGCTAAAAAAATATCAAAAAAAGAAGAAGAGAAAGAATAGATGAAAAAAGTGTTGTGGTCGGGAACAACGTTCCCAACATATTGGGAGATTAGTGAAACCCCGTTTTGGAGAAGCATACATAGTCGGAACTGGAATTAAAGTTCCCAGAACATAGCATGCTCTAGAACATGTTCAGAGACAAAACAATGGTCAAAACGTCGTTCCCGGTGCCTCTGTTGCCATACCTTTAGAAAAAACACCATTCAACCCCTATTTGCCAAAAACGCCCATCAAACTTCGTACTGTCCTCACATACTAAATTACTAATACCTCGTGTTCAGCTTCCAAATCTTATGTACTAGGCAATTGTTGTGGGGAGGAGCTTTACCCCTTAAAAGGTTTCGAGTTGTGCTCCAAAATGAGGCATCATGAGTCTAGCAGTGCCATCGATACTTTTTACGGGGCAAAGCTGATACTTTCTAAGAAGTAAAGCCCCTCTCCCGAAATTACCGAGTGTAATATCATGTCTTCGCGCAATTGCGCCGCCTATCTACCACTTTGGCAATTCCACCTGGTAAAGAAAAAGAGCCTAATTTGAATCAAACATGTATTACTTATAAATATATCTTTCCACAATTGCATAATTGCTATTGTGCTTGAGAAAAGGATCCAACCTGGTCAAAATATTGGGCAGTTCTTGGGCAATTATCCAAGTCCCAAAAAATGGTTTAACATGTCGCCAGAATATTCCATAGATATATTAGAATATGCCATGGATATACCCATGGTTCTACGCCAACGCTTGAAAAAGATGAGCAATTGTCATGGTTTTTCAGAAAGTGCGACTGCTGAGTCAGCCCTCCAGCCAAGTTATGTTGCCATGGGCCATCTCCTTGTTCGTGTAAAACAAGTTGTCTGTGCCTTGAGAGTTCAACACACTTTTGATTCATTAGCTGGGCATATATTCCTCTTATGATATAACACGGCATTTGCAAGGTCAGTATCGTAAGCTATCAGCTAAAATTTTCAATTCTCCAAGGAAAACCGTTCTATTAGTCAAGTAAGGCCAATGCCCAGGCCCTCCTCGGCATAAAGATTTGACATAAGCACATAGCTTGCAACACACTCGGAATCCAAACTTATGACCTCATCAAAACACCGTCCCCCAATCTCAACATTGCCATGAATATTGCATGCACCAAACAGAGATGTCCATGCCACAATGTTGGAACGATCAATTGCCTTAAGCAGCATCTCTGCCTCGGTTAGATATCCTGCATGACCCAAAAGATCAACCATGCAGCTGCAATGAGAACTGGTTGGCGTAAAACCATAATTTTCTATCATCATTTTGAAATACCAACGACCTTCATCAACAAGACCAGTACGACAACAGGCAACTAGAATATTAGTGAATAATACTTTGTCTGGCTGTACACCATTATGTTTCATCCTGTCAAAATATTCTAAAACAACAATAGTTTCCCCATGTTGAGCATAACCTGCAATAATTGCACCCCATGACACAACATCTGTACATAATAGCCTATCGAAAACTTTGTGTGCCTCAACTAGGCAGCCACATTTGGCATACATATCAACTAAGGTATTGTTTACAACCATATCTGAACGGTACGGGCTTTCCATTAGTTCATTGTGAATAAGCCTCCCCCGTGTTATAAAGCCCATGCTTGCACATGCTTTCAAGATGCTTAAGTATGTGACTGCATCTGGTTTTATGCCCTCTTGTTGCATTCTCTCAAAATCCTCTAAGGCTAAAAAACCCTTCTCATGATGGACAAATCCCCCGATCATTGCACCCCATGAAACTACATTTTGATGTGGCAATTTTTCAAAAGCCTTTCGTGCATCCATGATGCTTCCACATTTGGCATACATGTTAATGAGACAACTCCCAATAGCTATGTCCAGTTCTATTCCATTGTTAATAATCTGCTGATGGACAAGTCTACCTTCCTCTCTGCTCTCTAGGTTGCTGCATGCTTTCAGAATGCTTAGAAACACAACCTTGTCTACCTGCATCCCTTTTTGTTGCATCTCTTCAAAAAACTTCAGGGCACGAACACTTTCCCCACAATAGGCGTATCCGGAAACCATTGCATACCACAGGATGACATGTCCATTGTACAATTTGTAAAAGACTTTGGATGCTTCTTCCAAGCTCCAACACATTGCATATGCCTTGATGAGGGCACTCCCTAAAAAGGCATTCGATTCCAGTTGTTGACTTATAACCTGTTCATGGATATTCCTGGTCTGTTCCAAATGTCCCGTGCCGGCGCATGCCAGCAAGTCACCCCAAAATGCTACTACATCTGGCTCTATGCCTTCCTGCTGCATCTGGAAGAAATGTTTCAAGGTGAGATAAAGCTCATTATTGTGAATGCATCCTGCAAGGATGGCACCCCAACACACAACATTGTGACCTGGCAAATTGTTAAAAACGAGTTGTGCCTCCCCTAAGCTTCCACATTTGATATACATTTCAATGAGACTACTCCCAACTACTGTATCTAATTCGATACCAGTGCTCATAACTGAATAATGAATTTTCCTGCCATGTTCTAAAGCTTTGATACAACAGCATGCTCTCAAGGCACTCAAGAAAATAACCTTATTTGGGGGTATGCTTTCTAATTGCATCTTCTCAAAACATTCCAATGCAATCACACCTTTTCCTTGCCGAACATAGCCTGTAAGCATCGCACCCCATGAAATGACATCTTGAGCTGGCAAATTGTTAAATATTTTGCATGCATCTTCCAGATTATCGCTTTTTGCATACATATCAATGAGAGAAGTGCCTACAAGAACATCTACTTCTACTTCAGACTTAATTGTTTGGTAATGAATTATCCTGCCTTGATCTATGGCACCGATGGAAGTACATGCTCTCAAAACACTCGTGAATACAGCTGCATTTGGCGTTATTCGCTCCTGCTGCATTTGCTGAAAATATCCAAGAGCAAGATAACTCTCCCCAAGCTCAGTGCAACCGTCAATCATTACACTCCATAATATTGCATGTCGATTTGGCAAGCAATCAAACACTTTTTGTGCCTCATTTAGGCACCTACATTTGGCATACATATCAATCAGACTACTTGCTATAACATCATCTAAGTTAGTCCCATTATTTATAATTTGCTCGTGCACTAGTCTTGCTTGCGCTCTGTCTCTTAAAATGGCACATGTCTTCATGATGCTAAAGAATGTGATTTCACTTGGGCTGATGCCCTCCTGTCGCATCCTTTCATAACATCCAAAGGCAAGTAAACCTTCTTTTTGTTGAGCATATCCCCCAATCATCGCGCTCCACGAGATTATATTTCGAGCTGCTAATTTCTCAAAGACTGTTTGCCCCTCCTCTAGACTTCCACTTTTGGCATACATATCAACAAGGCTGTTTCCAATGGCAATATCTGATTCAATCTTTTCTTCAATAACCTGGTAATGGAGAAGTCTGCCTGCTACTAAAGCACCTATACTGCTGCATGCCTTCAATAGACTCAAGAACGTGATTCTGTCTGGTTGTATCCCTTCCAGCTGCATCTTTGCAAACAACTCTAGAGCAAGATGCCCTTTACCATGTTGGGCATATCCAGCGTATATTCCATTCCACAATACAAGAGTTTGGTGTGGAAAGCTATGGAAAAGTTTTTGTGCCTCTTCTAAGCTGTCACATTTCACATACATACCAATGATGCAGCCCCAAACAATATCATTTCTTTCATGTTCACTTCCAATAATCTTGCTGTGAACCAGTCTTCCCTCATGTACGTCTCCTGCAGAACCACATGCTTTGAAGACACTTAAAAATGTAATTCTGTTGGGTTGCATACCCTTCCGTAACATCATCATAAAAAGACCTAAAGCAGCAAGTGCATTCTCGTGCTGAGCATGTCCTGTAATGATTGCATTCCATGACACTATACTTAGATATTGCAAATCCAAAAACATTTTGTGGGCCTCTGTTATACTTCCAGATTTTGCATACATGTCTATGAGAGTATTGCCCAACACATGATCTGTTTCAAATCCAGATTCCATAATTCGGGCATGAACAAGCCTTCCCTCAACAAGATCCATGGTCACTGTGCATGCTTTAAGAATAGCCAAATAAATATGTTTGTCCATTGGCATCCCAGAAAGTGACATTTTGCAGTGTAAACATAATGCTGTTTCTCCTTGGCCAAGTTTGGCATTCGCAGAAATGATTGCACTCCATGTATATGGAGTTGGACCTTCAGTTCTTCCAAAAACTTCGTTCGCTTCAAACAAGCTTTCACAGTGGGCAAAACACCTAATAAGATGGTCATTCAAAAGAGCCACAGAATCAAGTCCACTATGAATGACAAGTGAATACACTCGCCTACCAAGTTCAACTGATTTTGTTTTTGTGCATGCTTGAAGAAGATTATATGCATCTTGTCCAGTTATTAGAAGCCCCTGCATTCCCACACTTTGAACCGCTTCATTCAGCCTCCTTTCTTTACATAGTTTACCGAAATCTTCAAAGCCCTAAGGTATTATCATTAGAACAAAATGTCAAAATTAAATTGATTGCAAAAGCCCGTGGCAGGTGAAAATTCTATTACATATATCAATAACTAAACATACAGGATCAAACTAAACTCTATTCATACCTGAAAACCGAGATCGTGCTCCCGGACTGTGAACATAAATAATGTCTGTAATCGAACAGAAAATAGCTGTAATCGAAAGACGGAAATATATGCCTGAGCTAGCCATCAACACGGCTGCAATCAATCTATGTGGGAAAATGCCAGAATGGAATAGAATATTTCACCAACAAAAGAACTGAAGACATTGACTCTCGTCAATAGTCAACAAGATTTCAGTCCCATAACTAATAAAAAGGATTAAAGAAAACTCCTATGGTCTTGTCCAATAATAAGAAAACCAGGTCTAGAGGAAAAAATGAGGTCACCAGCCTTTAACTCATAATGCAGTCTTTACTATTTTCTTGCAGACATTCTAAAGCATCAATACAAGTATCTCTTCCATGGTCTCTCTTTTATGGTCTGAAACCACATATTGAAAGCTCTTCGTTCTTAAGAGGACTCATTTCAGCATGGAATGTGGTGGAAAAGCTGTTTACATTAGACAATAATAATTCTGTTGCAAGGACTACTCTGCTATGGTGGGTTCTAGTATTACTGCATCAAAAATGGACCCTTGGCTTTATTGGCTGATGCTAGAGTGGTGAGAAGGTGGATTGGTCATTGCATAGATTCATGTGAAATGTGGTATGAAGGTGGCCAATTAACAGAATTTGGTGTTTTTGATAAGAAGTTAACCTAATCTGAAGACCAATAATCAATGTTATTGAACTTGAGACCTTTTAATTGCAACATATGTGCCCGTTCTTAATACGGAAGCCCTATATAAACGCACCTCCGACAGTCGTTGATAAACCATCATTCAATTAATTTTAGAATATGTCATTATTTTTAGAAATTTTTCACGCTCGCGTTTTTCCCGTCTACGCCGCTTTTTTCTTTTTTTGTTGCGTTTCACGCGTTTTAAAAAGTCCCGCTTCTCTTATTTTTTTTCCCTCCCTTCTTTCTCTCTTTCGCCTTCCCTTCCCTTTCTATTTTCCCCCTCTTTTCGCGTCCTTTCTTTCTCTCTTTCTATTTTTATTTTTTTGCGTTTTATCTGAAAGCTTTGGGAAACAGGGCTCGAAGAAGCGATGGGCGAAACTGTTGAAGGAGTTGGTCGGACTTGATTTTGGGTGAGCCGACTTGCTTCAAGCAAGAGATTCGGCTGGTTGCAGAGGCCTCTAAGGCTCTGGTTTTGTTTCTGAAGGAGTTTTGGAGCATGATTGAAGAAGCTGTGGTTGTTGGAGTTTGGCTATGGCGCACGTTTTTGGCAAAGTGGCTTTGCCTCAAACGGTGGTAGAGGAGCGCATACAGCATCAAAGAAGCGAGCGCTTCTTTTTGCCCTCTTTCTTATGTATCCTTTCTACCTCTCTTTCTTCTTTATATTTGCTATTTTTTCTTTCCAATCTGCCTTCTTCTTGCCGTGAGGTTGTGGCTACAAGGATATACTGGAGTTGGATATGCACAGAAAGCCCAGGCACAGAAAAGTTCTCGATTTTGTGGTTTCCAACAAAAATGCTATGTTTTTGCGGTTTGCTGTTGAAATATCTCCACAAGTTCACTATTCTTCAGTTGTTGCTTGCAAATGTAGAATATTCCGGTCTTCCTGTTTAGTTTTTTCTCTCAATTGTTTGATCTGTGCAGGTTTCGGGAGTCGGTGCATCTGCCCAACCTATTCCTCATTCTTCATTCTTCGTTTTTCTGCAGAGGCATCACTATCTTAACAATTAGAGTGGGATGCAGAGATTTTGCCCTCTTTTTGGTCACAGATTGGAGCTTTAACAACACAACCAATGCATGCAATTAGACAGGGATTGCATGTACATCTGTTAGAGTGGTGAATTTAACACTAGCTGAGATGGGTCTGGTCTGCTCTATTACACCATGAATCAGGCTTTCCTCAGAGGCTTACACTTCCAACACATCTAGGTAATTCCCAAATTTGTTTGGAATTTGTCTAGATGCTAGATCTACTTGCTTTGCAATTTATGAAGTGTTTTTGTACGCAGGCAAGGTACAGAAAAGCTCAAAGGTCAGATGTGCAATTTGCCAATGACATTGATGCTCGTCCTCAATCACAAAGCTTGCTTGATAACACATGTTTTAGAATGGTAAATTATAGAGGCAAGAATGGAGGCATATGTTTGCAAATCTTGGGCATGCCATGTGATTGTAAGAGGCTTTTGTGGAATCCACTGGTGAATCACACTCAAGTTGAAGCATTTGGTGTTTGGTGTGAAACCCAATTAGAGATAGGATGTGCTTAAGGCGATTGCCTACCTTATGCTTAAGAGCAAGTTCTTTGGCTACAAAGGCTACATCTGAGGACTACATCTACACAAAAATAGCTTGAGGCTCATCGTGTGGGAGGTTGCCTTTTGTTTCTGCATAGTAATTCAGGAAAGGCGTCCCCTGTTCCACACAAAAGAGAACACCAGGCTTGAAAGTTTATTGGTTTTGTTACATTGATTGGGATAAGTCTTATGTTCTGGACTTTGTAAACCTTTTAAAACGCGCCAAGCGCGATTTACAGTTCCACAAATGTGGAGTTTTACACTTTGTAAACCTTTTAAAATGCCACAAGCGCGATTTATAGTTCCACAAATGTGGAGTTTTACACACTTGTAATATGATTTTTTCCACAAATGTGGAGTTTTACAACGTTTACATCATACTTGTAATATGATTTTTCTCTTTTAAGCATGTGGTAGATTGCTTTGATTATTTTATATATCGAATATTCAAGCTTTATTTGCACATGTTATTGGGACTTTGAACTTAGAAAAGTGTAAATAAATGTATTTTTTTGTGTCTTATATTACAATGTAACTAGTTTATATTGTGATATTTGCCTAGGATGTAACTACTTTAAACTTTAGAGATGTAAATAAAGGTACTTTACTTGTTCTACTCTTAAAATTTCGTGTGAAACCATTCCAAATATGCAATTTTTTAGTTTTTCATGTTGCCCAACATACAGTCATAATACGGTAAAAATGCCATACATTTTAGGAAGACCATAAAATTTAACACATATTGTGTATTCTTATGCTGAAAATGAATACAGTCCAAAACTATGGTTACATGCATAAAAAGATCGATAAAAAGCTTATTCGGCGCGATTTTGGAACAGACATAATCCCAATTTAATTGAATGATGGTTGATACATTGTTGTTACATCAAATTACATGCAACACAATGAAAGTGCATAAAGAGGAGACAATTTTTGCAATTTAGGATTGGTTACCCAATTAGCTGTCTTTAATGTAGTCAATACAAACTAAACTAACAAATGCGTTTTCAAATTGGTAACATGAATTTGCCCTCATTGTCGAAGCATCATTGTTGAACACTCATGTAATAGAAAAACAATGACACACTTATGAAAAACGTGCCTACCTATGCGTGTAAATTGTATGTTTGTTCGTCTCGATGTATTGTTATTCTCGAGTCATGAATGGTAGCAACTCTTCTAAGGATCAATTTAAGATTTAAGATGCTCCTACTTATGTGCGACAAGGCCATGCACCCATTTACTTTGAAAATCCATCATTTAACTGCAAAATTAATACATTGATGATACTGCCACTAGACAATTTCAACAACAAAAATATTTACATAAGCAAATCATGTCCATTCTTGCAAGCATCAACCTGTGATGTTCACAGAAGTTCTTGTTTTGTAACAAGTCGATTCTTTATCGGTTTCCATAGCTTGCATCATGCCTCCATAGCCAGAACCCTGTCAATTTGGTGCTAGGCCGACTCCGTTGATTGTGGCTTCCCCTTTTCGAGTCAGACCTATGAATTTCTCTACCTGTTCTTCCCTACCTGTTCTTCCCTGGCTACAGGGTTGCTGCCACCGCAATCGGCCGTCACAATCGGCCTGCCACCGCAACCGGTTGCCGCTTCTGTCATCATTACGTGTTTTTGGGGATACCCGGAGTCGGTTCCCCTTGTCCTCCCATTGCTTGGAGATACCAAGCTCCTGTTACCCTTGGTATTTTTTTTGAGGAAAAACACAACACTTGTTTTAATTAGATCTAGGTCTTTTAGCTCTATGCTTCTGCTCTTTTTAGATTTGCATTAGGAAAACCCTTGTAGACTCATGTGGCTCTCTGTTCTCAACCTCCTAGATCAATTTCACTTTCCTTTATTCTTCATTCCCGTGACACTTTATTTGCACGTTTCGAAACTTATGGGGCTCTTTGCTCTAGACCTTTTATATCAGTTGTTTATATTGTCCATTGTCTAATCATCTTATTTACAAGTCATTGGGTCCGTTGTCGTGTGGCGTTTATAGTTTTTAATACCACAATTCCACATTATGGGGCTCTCTAGGTCGATTTTTTACTTCATGGCATTTCTTCTGTTGTTTTAAGGTGCTATGCCCATACAACTTTTTAGACTGCAGGGGCGTCTTTCCTTGTTGGTCGTGCACCAGTGTTTACTAGCGGTTGGGTATATAGTAGAGTTGTTCCCCTTTGTAGACATATGGTTGGAGGGTTCGAGTTTGCATTGGTGCAATCCCATCCATGGAGAGCGTCACATGCAAAGTGGGTGCTTAGATGGTCCAAGGTTCCCGAGATAGATGATCTAAGTTTCCCAGGATGGATGATCCATGGTTCATGATGCTGAGTTTGCAATGGGAGTACAATTTTAAGTGTGCAGTCGGGAGACATTTCTAGGGTTTGATCAATGGGACTGTAAGTTTTTTATTGTTTGATTTCTTGGATTTTGGGTCATTTTTGGGGTTTTTTCTATTTTATTGAGAATTGCAAAATGGCCTAATGGCTTATCGCACAAAATTTTCTCGGGTTCAGTTGGTTGGACTCGCTTTTGTCTTTGGTCATGAAGCGCAACATTGCTAGTCATGTTATGGGTCATTGCACAAATTTTCGGTTTTTCATATATTTGGTTTTCAATTTTTGCTCCAGCATTTGTTTGGAATAAGTTTATGACATCTAGGTTTTTCTTTCATAGTCATGTTATGGGTCATTGCACAAATTTTTTGGTTTCTCATATATATACTTGGTTTCTATTTTTGCTCTAGCGTTTAGAGGTGGTGCTTTACACCTTCTAACCTTGCCATCTAATCGCATTTCTTTTCATTCGTTGTGGTCCAAGTTTTTATCTGCATGGAGGCGACTGAGAATTTTTATGATCATCTTACATATGTTACTTGACGATGCAATTCGACTTTGTCTGGATCCAGGTAAATTCGCTCTTTGCATATGTGCATTTTTGCACAAGGAGCTTCATTTTTTGGTGAGAGCATCCCGTTTGGGCATTTAGTACCTTGAGTTGATGCCTAGTTCATTATATACAATTCCCTGAATTCTATTCGCATTCTCGATATTGGCGTCTCGTGCACCTTATATCTTCAGTCATTGGAACACGCATCTGGTTTGATTTCATTTAGGCATGTTTTTCTTTGCTAAGTTAGCTCTTTATATAGATACATTTTGCATTGTAATTTTATTTTTGCGATGTGAACACCCATTTAGCATATAGTACCATGGTTGGTTGTCTAGTTGACCACTTTCATAACATTTGTATCTTTTGATTCTCTGCGGCATGTTCCATCTTTACTATTCTATTCTTCTCCTTGTTAGTTTCTTCCATTGTTCTTGCTAGAGTGTCTCTTTTCCATCCTATAGAGGTGGTTCTCTTGCCCATGATGTTTGAGTTTATTCCATTTGATAGCATGCCAGGGTTGAAGTTCAGATTTGCTCATTCTAGGGGCTTGCTCGCATTACTAACATGGCATTTACATTTGTTCTCCACTTTGCTTCTATACTTGGCGTCTTCCATTTACTCGCTAGTCTAGCATGCCCCATTGCGCTTTGTTGTCTTTACTGGAGGATTTGCTGGTTGTGGTTTCATGTGGTTGTTGATGTGTGGGCAGTTTCCATTCTTTTTATGCTTACGAAGTTTCGTTTTTTTTTTGTTTAGTTTAGATCGGCATGCGAAGTTCCATTGTCCATTGCTTAATGTTGCTTTCTAAGTTTGTATTGGCATTTTTTGTACTCGCACGATTAACATCAATATGACTTTTATATGGTTGGGATCTTATTATCTTTTTTCTCAAACAACTTTTGATTATATACATATAGATAAGTTGTGTAGATTTTTGGCGTCGTTTGTTTTATATGGTGCGGGTGTTGCGGGGAAGTAGCTCCTAGGTTTTTGTCCACATTGACTTGACGACTCTAGTACCTTAGATACATTCATTTATCGAAGATATGGTATGTACATGTGAAAATGACCTCTAGGACTATTGTATTTAGGTTTTGTCCTGCTACACGTGAGGTTCATTTGTTCATCATAATATATATGCTTTACAATAATTTTAATATCTTTTGGTTAGTCAGTTCCCTTTAGTTGCTAGTGTCAGGTGTGTTGTCTGGCTTAATGGCTGGGGTTCTTGGTATTGTGTCCTTTATTTATTCCTTTGGTACGGCTCAAGGAAGGTGATTCCTTCTAGGCATGGTTGCTAGACTTCTGTGTTCCATAATCTTCATCAAGTTCTCTCTCAAGTTTTTGTATGTTGTTGTTTTGTTGATTCATTCAGGTATCGATGAATACGTACATGGTTACATTCTTTGCATTGTTCTAGCCTTTGTTTTAGATGTTTGATCTTCTTCATGTAGTCTTGTCTCGTTTCCATGCACTCTTGTTAGTCTTAATGATCTGGTTTTGGTTGGCGTGATTTTCGTAAAGCTTAATTTCTCAGTCTTGTGTGTTGGTTGGCTCTTATCATGTTAGAGGCTATGTGCGTTTAGATTCTTGATCGGTTATACATGGGCATCCTTTGTGCCTTTACCTCTAGTTGTCTCTTTTTCCCAGTCCTCCTTTCATCTTTGATCATTGTCTTTCCATTTTGTTATTTTTAGATGTAAGCGACCCGGTTGTTTTATTACCTTAGGCGCAATAGCTGTGGTATGTCTTTGTGTTGTCAATTTTGAGGTGCTTCGTCAATTTTGAGGTGCTTCATTTAGTCTTATTTCCTTGTTCTTTTGCTCATGTCAGCGCCTCCAATTTGTCGAATTGTTCTATTTGTTTGTTTTTGTTATTTTCTATTGCTCCTTCTGTACTTGGTTTGTGTTTATCATCACGTGCTTTGTTTAATCCATTTCTTTTGCAGCTTATTTCATGTTTCTGCTCTGTATATTCCCGCTTGTCATTTTTCTCTATGTTCCACATATATTTTGTTCCTTTTTATGATTCTATGTTCTTTCCAATTGTGTTTTGTTCGTCATTTCGTCTTCGTTCTCAATTAGTTCTTTTTCTTCTTTTTGGTTTGTTCTTTATTTGTTCTTTTGCTCCATGTATGCTGATGTGTTCCTTGTCAGATTTTTGCTTAGTTCTTTTGATTCATTTTTGGGTCATTTTTAATATTTATCTATCTTTTTCACAAATTCTTTTTATCCTCACTCCTTAGTTTAATCATTGACTTCTTAAATCGATTTTAAATCGATTTGGTTCATTTGTCTATTTCTCCATTTGCCCTTTCTGTTCTGTTTGGTCGAGTAACCTCTTGAATCATCTTAGTTCATCTGTCCCTTATTTGTCCTGTCGCTTGTGTTTGCTCAGCTCATCTCTTGAGTCGCCTTGATATTGTTTTGCCCCACTGATGACAATCTATGATGTTTTTGCCGGTTACCCTGGTTATCCAAGTTTCCCCACTAGCCTTGCTTAGCCATGTTTTCTTTCATTTGTCCCATTTATCTCTTTCATTCTAAGCATCCTTTTTCACGCATTTTTCCATCAGTTTGCTTCCGCCCTATTGCCCTCCTTGTCTTAGTTTGCTCCGATTGTTAGTCCAGTTCATCCTTTTTGGCCTTGTTGATCATTTTTTCATTACCTCTTGTGCTTTATTCACATACTCCGTAAGTTCCTTTGTTTTAGTTCACCCACCTTCTCCTTGTTACTCTAGTATATTTTTTAATCCCATAGTCGAGGTTAGTATGGTTCCTTTTTTGGATTCTCATTGGTTCTTGCTTGTTCTATTTGCTTTGACGCATTTTTTGTCTTTTCTTCGATGATATGTTTAGGTTTTGAAGTTTTTTGGATCCTTTGGTGCATATATCCCTAAAAGTATTATTCTATATTGTTTAGTCTACGTGCTTTACGTATTTATGTGTTTTCCTTGTCGGTTTTTTGTTGAGTTCTTATAGCCATTTTAATTTACTTTTAGTTTATTTGTCTATTCCAGTTTGACCCCGTTAACTCCTTTGGGTCGTGCCCTTTTCTGCTGTTGCTTTTATTTGCCTCGTTTTTTCTTTCTATTGTTTCCTTGTGCTCCACTTTGAACCCCTTAACTCCTTTGCGTCATGCCCTTCTTGCCTTTGCTTATTGCCTCATTTTTCCTCCACTTGTGTCTTGCTTCTTCTATTCCAATGACTCCATTAGTTCCCTCAGTCCATCATGTGTGTGTATTACACTAGTTTTTCTGGAATGCATAGCGTTCATTTCTATTTTTACCATGTCTTTTCTTGATTCACCTTAATTCTCTTTTCCCTGTTGGTGTCCATGTATCATGTTCTTTGCACTCTGCCCTCATTATCCTCGTTATCCTGTCATCCTTGCTTTGCAGTTTTTTGGGTTGCCCCCTTTTCCTGTTTTGTTCTATTCATCATTTTTGGCCAGTTTTCCCTTTGTTTCACTTTTTGCCTTCTAATTTCTTGTCGTTTTGGCTTGCTCCATTCCTTTGAGGTAGATTCCTCTTCTATCGACCAACTAGTTGTATCATAGGACCCATCCTAGGAATGCCACGGTTCTATTGAACCGACATTACTTGGATGGGGACGTCCTACCTGCATCTCCTATTTATATCGCCCCATTCCTCATTTCCAGTCATCGGCATTCTCTTGAGCTTCTTTTCCTTGTTGCTCTTTTCTAGCTCCACAGGTTTCCCGCCCCACACCCCCCTCCCCCCTCCCTTTATCATATCCGAGCTTGTTGGTCATATCTTCGTCAGTTTTTCCATTTTCTCATTTCATCGTTGAAGTTTCTTCATTTCTTTTTTAGTCGGTTGGTCATCTGTATGTGTCTATTTGTCTACACTTCTTCGGTCGCTCTGCAACAGCTATTATCCTCCATGTTTCTTTCTAGTTTAATGAAAGTGCATACGTTCTTATTTTTCTTTTTTTCTCGGCGTGGCACTGTAGCCTCCGAGACATACTTATCATTTCATTATTTTTCGGCATAGCACTACGGTCTCAGAGTCGTAATTCTTTTTCATTTTCTCTCGGCATGGCATTGTAGCCTCCGAGACAGCACTAATCGGATATTTTCTTGCGATGGTCATCCCGCAAACGGTTTCCGATTGGTCGGCTATTGTTTCTTCCTCGGCGTGGCCCTGGAGCCTCCGAGTGCTTTTGTATTTTCGATATTTTGGCAATGCCTATGCCTGAAGCTTCTAACCTTCTAATGGGTTATTCTCCTTTTTTAGACTTTCTATTACAGGTCATTTTGTGTAGTTCTCTTAGTTGTCAAATGCCATGGTATATCAACTCACTTCTTGACGGACGTATGTTAGCGGTATTCTTCAAGAGCGTTGGCGATTGTTTCTCATCAGGGTTTTCCTCGAAAACCCAAAGAAGCATGATTTCATTAATTGGAGAAAATAAGCCCATTTTGAGAATTTTAAGCACACCTAATTTGCTCTAGCACGAATACTTTCACCTACTTCTCGAGCACAAGAAACATGAGGTAATTAACATACACATATACATACAAATACACATATACTCGTAGAATCTCAATAATGGCCCTACATTGTACACCAATAATTCACATCAATAATTCACCTTCACTATAAAAACGGCTTGACGAGGGGGTAGAGGCCATTCATCTTCCATGGCTTCCTCAATGCCTCGTCCAGAGCACATCCGCTCTTTCAAGTGTAACTTGAGCTACAACGATCTGGGCGAATGCGCTAGAAATAGCGTTAAGCTTGATCCATGGCTCTTATCTAAAGCCGATGGACACGCTAGTGCTTGCGGGAAGCTCACTGCGTGTTAAAGTCCACATTTATCGGGCTTCCCCGATCGAGATCTATGAGCTGAATGGCATCATGAGCTTTGATGTTAATGACGAGTGAATCAAGACCGCTAATAATGTAATAATGACATGGGTACCTAATAACTAAGTAAGGATGTAATAGCATTCTGATTAAGGATGTAATATCACGTACCTTAACTGAGTATATTGTAACGATGTGCTATCCCACCTCCACTTTTCTGCAAGCTGTCATTGAATTCAATCATAGCTAAATTCGAGCAAACATGTTTCCATACATACGCATATTAGTATGAAATAAGTATTATTCTTGTACGTATACAACAGTCTGATACACGTTCAATAATGGTGGTGAAGTCTACCCCAATAATTCACCTCAATCATTCCACTTCACTATAAAAGCTTCTCACTTCGGGGCCAAATTTCATTCATCCCCCATGGATTTTTCGCCTTCTTCAGTTCACCACATTGAGGCGATCAAGTGCTCAATGAGCCACTCAGATCTTGTTGGTTGACTGGACAGGCATCTTCTTCTTGATCCCTACCTGCGAAGAAAAGCTTTAGGCGCTGAGATTCATTGCCCTGCGTCAATTCGTGTTATGATCCATCTGATCTGGCTTCCTGAGCGCATGAGCTATGAGATATCAGGGATCACTACTACAGATCCTGAAGATGAATGAATCACCTGTTGTATAGTGTAAGAGCTCTTGTGTTGAGATGAAAAACACAAAGCCTAATGAATAATAACTAGTCTATTGTAAGGTGCATGTCATGTATGATATAGTAATTATGTAAAAGAGCATTGCATACCTCAAGAGTTCTCATCCTCGTCGTTAGCTTCTTTAGCCACTAATTCTTGCAACCGAGACCCCACACTCATCGGGATCACCATTGCCAACTACCGGTCCCTACGCCCAACCATAGTCTATCGTTTTCAAATGTTGGTAGCGTGGCGGGTCATTAGGATTCTGTCTCCAATTCTTGCTCCAAAGAATCCCTATACTGCATTGCATATGAGGTACCCTTTCTTTACCAAAACAGGCTCAAACCAAGAAACAAACACCTCTTCATAGTGAGGGAGATTAGGGTCCTCTCTTGGGGTCCTCTTCCAAAAGGCCATCCACGTCGGGCCGGTTATCATGTGGCCTGATCAGCAAGAGCATTCCTTTCTTCACATCTTGGTAGGGGTCGAATATTTCAACAGGGTTCTTGGGTTTACCAGAGAAAGGCCCGACATAATGAGATGCACCAATGTGTTCATCCACCAATAAGTTGTCGGGTTCTTCTAATGCAGTTTGTCTCGTGCTGGGCCAGAAATCCTGAATGACAGTTCTACCGGGCTGAACGTCCCCAAGCACTCGCAACAAGGTGGACCAGTAGTCAATAACTTCATTCATATATGTGTTAGACCATGAGTTATCGCCGGCTCTAGAAATAGCTGCCCAGTGCATCATGTACTTGGCAATTGAAGCTCTCAAGGCACCTATATCTGTCAAGCTCTGATATGGCTGCACGACCTTAGGTGACCCTCTAGGAATCATAGGTAAGCCTTGGGCATCCTCCTTCCACATTTTAATTCCCTTTTCAGGTAGCCACTCCCTATGCCCTGGCCTCATCTTGTAGAACATTAGTGGCCATCCATCATTCATCTGTAACTTGAAGAGTAGAGGTTCCAAATGACCACATAAACGGTCCTTCTTATCGGGGATAAAACCTTTCACGAATTCTTTCCAGGTTGGGAACCCTCGGACACAAGGTAGGGGCGTAGGAGACTTTGAACTACTAATTTGCTCAAGAGTTGCATAAGCTCCGGAATAGTCAATGCATCTGATCTTCTCAATAGAGTAGAGTAGTTTCCAAAGAGGGCATCTATGTCATCGTGGGTGTGTCCAACCATCATGAATCCCAGTTGCACCTGATCGAAGACACCTAACCAGACCAAGTATGACAAGTAAGAGAAAAGATACCTGTTCTTGTTTTGTCCTGAGCAATTGTCTAGCTGCAAGTAAAGCCTCCTAGGCAACTTCTTCGTTTCCAGAGGGCCCTTGATAGGAGGCATAAAATCATTTCTAGTGCCATTCACCATTTTTGTCCTAAGGGCTTCCGTGTTCATGATTGCTCCACCCCAGCAGCTTCCTTGATGATCTCTATTTCTCAAATGACCCCAGTTGTCCTCGTGATTGATTCTCTAGTGTTTTCAAGGTATGATTTAAAGATCCCACATGAAAATTCGAATCATCGGCGAGGTCCAAATCCCGGAGAAGTGGCCCAAAGCACCTACACCATGCCCATGCATGAGAGCACCAAGAAGACTCACCTTCAACCGCTCACCCCTCCATACAGATTTTGCTAGCTTCTCCAGACGAGGAACCATCGTCTTATTCTGATCCATCTTATCATGTATAATGGTTAAGGCATTTTCAGGAGATCGATGAGACAAAGCTCTCCACGACCAGTAGAGACTCCTGCGGGAAAGTTGGGCTGTCATGTGAGATTTCCTTTCCACGGCGAGCTCTCTTCTTTCTCTCGGATCCCTAGTCTTGGCAAGTTTCTCCTTTATCCTCACAATACGTATTACACTTAGAAAATGCTATCCTTTTGCCGATTGCTACCTCACGAGTGGTTCTCCTTCCATGTTGACAAGAAGGACGATTGAGAAACATGTTTTCCTGTCATCTAGTGGATCGGTTATATCTACCTCTTGATGTATGTCCTTTTTAGTCAAGATGGAAGGTAATCTCTTCACATTTTCTCTAGTTCCCCCACTTTCGTAACCTTTGAGCGGTTGTGGCATAGTTTCAAAGATTTTCATCTATGTACATAGATAGCACGGCACCTCCGGCCGGTGTATGAGACCTTGGCTTCATGGACCCGGAGTTTCCATGCTCCGCAATCCACGTGCCCTTCCATAAAAAGCTTCCTCCATTTGTAAAATGTAGAAACGGGATAACAGGTATGCACTATGCCATGCCTTCACCTGGACTTCCCCTCGTTGTTCGGCATTAGCTTTTTCACACATCCATTCTCACGAACAAAGATCTAGCATGTTGTACGCAAAAGTCGACGCGTTCGAGCTTTTCATGTTCCAAAGAGAAGGTCCTCATGGCGGATACCTCCTTAATCGTGGAAATTAGCACAACATCTCTTCAAGCAAAGACATCGAGGACCTGAACGCAAGATAGCTTCAGGTGTGGTTTTCCTTTCACCTTTTTTTTTGGGGTCGAAGTCCTCTCGCCTTCCCCGCTTCACCATGTGGTAATTTTTTTTGTTACTCCAGCCTCCCGCCGATGGCGTAAGCTTCCTTCTCAACCTCGGTCTCCTTCACGGCCGTAAATTAGGCTAGAAACCGGAATATCATCAACGAGAACCAATGCTATTGGCCATCTCACCAAGTCATGCATCTGCGGGCATTTCGCACAAGCCCGATAGAGCATAGAAATCTTCTGCATTGGCAACAAATTCATAACAAAACCCTATCCATGCTTCACCCAACTTCATGTCGATCTGCATCGTTTGGATCTGCAAAAAACGATGACACCCAGCCAGCATAAGCCAGGTTTGCGGCACTCGTCGCAAAGAACTCACATGTCTTTTCCACTAGTTTATCCCCTCGCAAATCCCCGCAATTCAATTGGTTCATTGTTTCCTTCACGTGAGTTTACTTGGAACTTGCCAATTTATCCGCTTGATCTGACCCGGTGGTGTGCTAACATCGGTCTTTGGAGTGATTTCATCGTGAACGCCGCTTTTGGACCAAAAGAATGAAGCTACCAAATGACCTCCTCTAGGTGGTTCAATTCGCTCGAAACTTGGCGGTGGTATCCCCATCAAAGACAACGACTAGAGAAACTACTATCAATTAAATCCGCACGGGGGCGTTGTGGTGATTTTGAAGTTATGCACTATGCCCTCGACCACCTTCTTCCCCAACGGTAGAAAGACCGTAGAGCTTCCATCCCGAATAAAGTCAACATCGCTTTCGTCAACATCGCGATGGCGATCGTTGGGACCTCATTAGAAGAAAAATGCACAAGACTCAAAGACCCAAAGGGACGACATAATACCTCGTGAAGATCGCGGGCGATTCTCTTGAACACATGGGTATAAATGACGTAGCAATAAGACAATCGACAGTAGGAGATCGCGGCGGCGCATCCATCCGACCTCTATGGTGGACCTTCAATCTTTCAAATCTACCTAGAAACTTTGTCTAATCTAACTAACCATTTAAAACCACATATCCACTAGACTTACCTCGAAAAGATCGCAATCGCGATTAATTGAAGTAATCTCGCGCCGCTATGTAACTGCTATGCTCCTGATGAACGCTAGCCGCGATTCTTTCATCATGCATATCCGAGCAGTCGAATCGAAAGCAAAAATAGATGCTTGAGTAAGTCTCGCAAATCAAATGTCTATGTGAATATTAATTGCACCAAGTATTTCCACAAATCGAAAATTGCTGTCGTCAGTTAATTAAAATGGAGATCAATCGTGAATTGAACAAATGGAGCAAAACCATTAGCACTACCATTAGCGTAACCATTATGTTACCGGTGATATTCCCTCACTATCAATTAGTCCGAGAAATAAACAATTCAATTGGGCCTCGCTAACCAGGATTATCTGATCCCTAACAAAGATATACCAAGAAAGAGATGGTGCATATGTTGTTATGGTTGTGAGGGCACTATTATAACCTATACATAAACAACAAATCGAAAATCTCTCCTTAACAAACTTCTAGCCGGATAGACAAGAAGGCATTAGGATTTTGTACCCCCAGAGCTTAGAGTGGCGAGCCTTCAAGATGAGCACTATAGCCCCATGAGCGTGAGCAGATCGGCCTCAAAACCCAACGGCCTTGACGAAAGAACGGCGCCTTCGTAACACCACCCTTTCGATTACATAAATCGAAATCCCGCCCTCTTCATCGGCCTTGAAATTCAGGTTTAAAATTTGAAATCGGTTGTCTCTTTCGGGCCTTCAACCGCAAGCTCCCGTAGGCGTCTTAATTATGGTTCCAGGGGCCTTTATTACGCATACACTTTTTGAATTTGGAGGTGCACTTTTATTACGCATTACACTTTTTGGTTTGAATTTGTGTGTCCATTAATCTGGCGGGCATTAATGGTGGGTATTTATGAATGCCTACTGTATTAATGGCTGCCATTTATGGCGTCGAGGTCCGCGACGTGTCGGGATTAAATTAATCCGGCTTCCCGACCGATATTTATTCTCGCGATCCCTTGGACTTTCATTCCGCCCGGCGATTTACACGAGGCCTTCGCGATTCCAGCGCCCTAGCCTCCTCAGAAGCCTTCCACCCGCGGTCGAAATCAACCCGTTTTTAGCTTCCAGCGCCCGGCGATCCATGGCACAAAAGCCCACCTCGAGAGAAGGTTAGTTCCAACCCCCTCGGCTCAAAGAAGATCGCGAGCGATTTCTTTCGATAGTCAATTAGACTCTTCACCTTTTTAAGTAATGTAGTCATTAGAAGATCGGAACTCAAGCGGGATGCGGCGGTGGCGATCTGCTTTCGATGTCCGGACGGATCGGCGTCGCGATCCTGGCGATTGCTTCGGTAGCGGCGGCGCGATCGTGTTAGTGGTCAACAACATCAGGCGGTCGCGATCTTGTAACCCGACTCACCACACATTTGCGATCTTTAGAATCACTCGCGAGGATCGCGGTCGCGATCGTCTAAAGCTCTTGAAGATCGCGGCCAGCGATCCTGGCGATATTCTGGGAAGAACTTGTGCATTAGGAATCGGACCCACTTCTTACTTGGGCTACTGGATTTGTATCGCCCCGGACGTTGAACCCAATAAGATCATCACACCTTCAAATGAAAGAAAGTGGTGTATAGAAATTGCCTGCGTGCAATTCCACGTAACGAAAGGCGGCCGTAGTAAAGACCTCTGCTTGTTCCTCGGGATTGCAAGAAAGCTGATGACATACAATGGTGGGAATTGCAATCGCTATGTGGGAAGGAACAAAAACAATGTCCAAGGCAGCTATTATATGCGGCGTAGAGGACACCGCGAATTTGATTCATTGAGTATGTCCTTAAATGGACAAACTATGATCCTCGCCTCATGGCGACTAGCAAATTAAACAAGCCGACACTTTGGAAAGAATGTTCACCCGGTCTCGAAAGGATACGGTAGGCATGCTACTGCCCCACTGAATCTCGTCTGTCATGCGGAATAGCGAACAAATGAGGATATATTATGCGGCTTCGACATGCGAGAAAAGGTTCACGGGCAGATAAGAAACCACCTAGCATTGCCTTTGAAAAGCTAAGCGAGATGAGAAGATGCCTTACATGAATGGACACGAATTGGTTAGGGCTCGGTGAAGAAAAAAAACATCGAAGCCCAGATATCTATAGCGAAGAGGCCTCTTCCCAACCCAGAGCCCTCTCCGTTGAGCTGTTTCCAGCGCCCAACCATCTGGCTGTTATAAATCTGCTCAACCTCTAGCTATTTTGTGCTCCCCTTACGTCCCTAAAGATTCTACCATCCCAAAGTTCAGAATCAAACTTCGGCAAACTCAATACCGATGGCGCGAGAACCTTCTTCTTCCAACACCCCCCTTCCGTCTCGAGGTGCTTGCATCGTCCAAGAGGCTAGCATTTCCTATTGCTTCCTGCCGGCCGGACCTCAAATTCAATCTGAAGAAGAAGAGCATAAAATTGGCGAGAACAAAGCGCACGAAGCTTGAACAATTCAAGCGGTTC